>OX578134.1:100349937-100949937 GCA_951213105.1 Amaurobius ferox
TTTTTACAAAGTTAAGATTAATTAATATCAAGTTCTAGGTGAGAAGTAATTAAATTTTCAGGTATTTCCAATTAATTTCGTTTGAACTTTTCATAAAACTACTGACAGATTTTCAGTAAGCTGCACTATATGTTTGTTCTGAAGTGAAATTAGCTACCATTTAGCAGAAGACAGACATTCCTATATAGTATAATAGGGGACACTCCTATATAAGATAAACTGGTATTACTCTGTATAGCAGAGGTTACATTTATTACATCTTAAAAATCTGATGTGGGCAGTATACGACTTTCGCTACATGCTGCAATCCATTTATCTTTTCACAGCGAAATACTTATGTACAAAATATATGGAATGGGACTATGTTCTGTACGTTGGATTTTAAATTGAAATTAAGATTATTCTATTTATTTTACACGCTACCCTAAACTAAATCAAAGAGTTGAAATTAAACTATTGTAGAAAACTTGAGTCCCAACCAGGATTCGAATAATTGATTTTCGAACTGACTATACGATGCCCTATTGCTGGGGCGAAATTCTTATTACTTTCCCTACATGCAAAGTATAATATATGGAAAGCATTGTGACGGAGTCGAAAATTTGAAGTTGAGATTTTGACGGAATCTCTGAACTCGAATCGAACGTTTTTGAAGCAATGAATGGCTGTGTCTATGGGTGTATTGTTTATGTGCATGCGTGAGTCAATGGTTACGATATTTCGCGAATGAATCGAGCACTTCGAACTCAATTTGGTACGATTGTTACAATCGTTGAATACTGGAACCCTGTTGATTTTAAACGAAATTGAAAATCCGGAATGAATTTTCGAAGAAAAAAAATCAGAACTTTCAATGTCATAGAAATGATAGAAATGTGGGGGGGGGGGAGGGGGGGCGCAGATCCCCCGATGCTGGGGAATAGGTTCGAACGCGGAATTCCTCGATTACTGTTCCCGTGCTATGCCATCTGACCCAAAAGGATCCTCACGGGCCGAGGGAAAAACTGGCGAGTCTTTCGTAGCGATGACTAATGCAATGGTTCCCCTCACACTCCCCTTCCTGGCGAGTGCTCGGTCGAATTTCAGTGAGTAGGGGGGCCGGCCAGAAAACAACCAACTCGTCCCCAAGCTGCTACTCAGTCAGTGAGCTGAAATAGCCGGGAGGCGTGTCGTACCTCGTTGTGCGGCGTCTTGACGTCAGTCGTAGTTAACCAGGAAAGGAGAAGAGAAAGTGTGCATCATGTGTAGTGCTGCCATCACGTCCGGGTCACCATTGTGGGGGTCGCAGATCCCCCGATGGTTGGGCATAGGTTCAAACTAGGAACTTCTCGATTACTGCTCCCGTACTATGCCACTTAGCCCAAAAGGATCCTCACGGGTCGAGGAAATAGCCGGCAAGACTTTCGCAGCGATGAGTGAAGCAATGCTGCCCCTCACACTCCCCATCTTGGCGAGTGCTTGGTCGAATTTCAGTGAGGACGGGGGACGGCCAGGAAACACCCTCAACGGGTCCCCAAGCTGAAACTCAGTCGGTGAGCTGAAACAGCCGAGAGACGTAGCTGGTGAGACCCAGACCATCCGACCTACCAGAAAGGTGCAATGTAACTGTTTGGAAGGCCGGGAAGAGCCACCCAATTTAGACCGAAACCCAGTGGGGGAAGCATCTACAGGGACGATACCCTCCTTCTCCTAACACCAACCTATCTGAAGGACTCGCAGACCCACATGTTTAACGTGATCGTACTCCGCGTGAACACGGCGGCAGTCGTACCTCATCTTACGGCGTCGTGGCGTCAATCGTAGTCAACCCGGAAAGGAGAGGAGAAAATGTGCGTCATCTGTAGTACTGACATCACGTCCGGGTCACCATTGTGGAGGCCGCAGATCTCCCAATGGTGAGGGATAGGTTCGAACTTGGAACCTCTCGATTACTGCCCCCCGTACCATGCCATGTGGTCCATAAGGATTCTCACAGGACGAGGGAGTAACCGGCGAGTTATTCGTAGCGATGAGTGATGCAATGCTGCCCCCCCAGAATTATGTAAACCTCGTAACTTTTCAATTGAAAACGAGTGGCAGAAATTTTCGAACGCTGGTTTAAACCGCTTTCGAGATATTACAAGCTTTAAAATAAATTTATCTAAAACATTACACGAAATTAAAAAGGAGCATTGTCAAATATCGTCAATTATAATGATAGTCAAATATTGTGATATCAATAAACGGCCATGCAGGAAGTTAACCTGGAGGATAAAAATAGCACCAGGAGGTTAACTTGAGGTAAAAATAGCAGGAGATAGTCAGTCAGATTAACTTGAGATAAAAATAGCAGGAGATAGTCAGTCAGATTAACTTGAGGTAAAAATAGCAGGAGATAGTCAGTCAGATTAACTTGAGGTAAAAATAGCAGGAGATAGTCAGTCAGATTAACTTGAGGTAAAAATAGCAGGAGATAGTCAGTCAGATTAACTTGAGGTAAAAATAGAAGGAGATAGTCAGTCAGATTGTCCGTTTCCCAACAATCTGACATTAGAGGGTGGAGAATGTAGAGTTCACTTCTGCAATAAGAGATTGCAATTCCGTCCCAGTAGTTTAATGGTAGAGCGTCGGCTTTCCAGTTTGAAGATCTGTGGTTCGATTCCTGGTTTGGTCGTCACGGCTCTTTACACTTTCCTTTAAGTAATTGTAATGAACCAAAACTTTTAGTAGTTAGGTGGAAACTCTAGCTCAGAGTTTTGGACATTGTGTTATTCTGGTTGCTACTGGTGATATGTTGCTTCCTTTGTTTAATTTGTTTCCTTATTTTCGATTCCTATACAGTGCTTGGGCCGGACTTCATATTCCTTTATATATAGAGAGTTGATGTTCAGAAAACACTTTTGTTTTATGTGAATTGTTCCAGTCTCTGATGAGGAACAGTTTTGCACACAACACATACTCAATTTTCAATGTTTTTGTTGTAACTTTTCAATGTTTTTCTTGTATTTTTTCAATATTTTTCTTGTGTCTTTTCATGTCGCCAACTTCAAGACAAGTACAAAGTTCATGCCATCCACTGTTTTTCTGTAACTAAAGGTATATAGGGCATGAGTTCAATTTAAGCACCTGAGAAGTTTGAACTTGGATAGAAACCTGAAGAATTTAATGTTTGGCTACGCAGGAGGATATATTAAAATACTAGCATAATATTCTTTAGTCCAATTCAAATACATTAAAATATGGATAAGGTCAGTATAAATTTTAATTAGTATAATTTTATTATTTGTATAACTCCATTTTGCAATGCTGAAAAAAATTATATGTGTGAGTGCATATGCTTATTTTTAAAAATAAATTCTGACTAAGACGAAATTCTTCAAGGAAAACAATTAAACTGAAATGAAAGTATTTCTAATTGGCTTTTTGAGTAACATAAAAAGTCATGCTTGTTTAAGTTACAATTTCATTTGAAACAAAATCTTTTTCTAAAAGAATATTTTAATTATGTATGCACATAATTTCATTTCAGATTTTAATTCAATTTCTAACTTTTATACAAATGTTATGCTCCAGCACGTTCTGTGAAACCAACGACCATTTTTAAAGAATTATTTATTTTCACACTCGCTGCTTTCGTTATATATAAAAATGTTTGCATTGTTTCAAAGTTAAAAATCTGATATCAGATTTGAGTTTTAATATTTTTGATGTAACTCTTAGAAAGAATAAAATAACTTAGTGCAAATATCATATTTGTTTAAAATATTAATTGAAAAATTGCTAATTTAAAAGGACAGTTTGAAACTCATACTAGTACATATTTATGATAAGAAAATACTGTTGAACTATATTGTACTAGAATACTAACAAATTATCCTGTCTTACCTGGGATTAAATGTAGCACTTCATTTTATCCAGCTTAATATTATTTTATTCTAAATGCAGATACTTTATTTTTACATTCCGAATACATATATTATACCGTGTTTGGAATTAAGTTTTTTACGAATGCATTGCTTTGAATTTTTATTCTGCATTATATCCCAAAATACAAATATCCAAGTGTCAGTTTTTGTTTATTCGATAATTCGTTCATTTTTGACTATGCTGCACCGTAAAATCTTACATAACAAAGGAACAAGTCTATGTGTGTCCGTGTCGTCTGTAGCGGAAAATCTAAACGTCGGACAGAGACGAAATTTAGTACAGAGGTACTTCAGGACACGGGACAATATGCATCGACGAGATTTTTTTAAAATATGAATTAATTATTTCCTAGTTATTTTATGTTTTAACCCTATTTTAAGCAAATTATTTTACTAACTTGCATGGCGGTATATAAATTAAACTTATACAATATATTTGACGAGATTTTAGATTAATGTTAATCTATAAACTTTACTGGCGGCACATAAATAAGTATATTTCCATTTATTCAGTTCGAACCTTATTAATCATTAAACATTTTTAGAATCCCCGTGTTCATATGTCATCCGAATTTTTTTAAGAAAAACAATATATCTCGTGCTTATACATCAATATTTTTCGAAGGAATAGATGTTAATAAACTGAGTTGCAACAATCTTGACATTTTAAATATAACACCTTTTCCAACCCATTTATAAAAACAGGTTAATGTATTAAAATATCGAACTTCGAAAACTATGAGCTAGATTGAAAATTCAATTATATACACATGTCGGGCTTTTAAAGAGTTATGAATTCTTGTTTATTGTTCATAGCTACAACTTTTAGTTTTTGAGATATATGTATTATAAACTTGAAAAAACGGAAGATTTTTAATCTTCTACTTCCACAAGATGATTATGTAAGAACTATAAGAGCTTTTTTGAAAAATAAAAAGAGATTTTGAAACTAAATTTCCCAATGCATATTTTTGTCACTCACTATTTCTATTTATCTTTTATAGTTTCTATGATATTTCGAGTGAAAGTAAGAAAAATGAAATAAACCTCACTTGGACAGATATTTTTTGATTTTTATTCGATAAAAATATAGTTTAAAATATATAAATATTGAAATAATTTTTATATAATAATAATCTGTATCCTATTTCCGACAAAGTAATAAAAGTTGTTTACATTTTTATCTATTAGGTATAAGCGTCTAAGTTATTTACATTTTTTGTACAGCGTTAGAATCAGCAAGCGTAGATGTTATTCATATCAAAAGTTACAGGATATGTGTATGGAGGTAAGGAAATAGGCCCCTTAGTAATTAAAGGCCTTCAGCATTTGCATACTTTGCCTTTGATTAAAAAAAGGGACTTTTGAATATACAATCTACCTTTTTGTGAATTAGCTGAATATTTATAGTTCCCGGTTTCTTTCGCCCTCGCAGCTGTATCTACCGTTATTTATGGTTGCTGAAACGTCATTTGTTACAAAAGTTATCCCTAAAAAGTGGCATTTAAAAAAAATAACCACTAGCTTTGAGCAAAGTACCTCAGCTGGTAAATTTTTAAACCATATTTTAAACATTGATTAGAAGGAAAATTAATATAAATTTTACATATATTTTGCGAATATTTTAGAAATATGACTTACAATTAAAAACACGCTAACGGTTAAAAATTATGCCTAAATGCTGTTAATTTATATTAGAACTTCATAAATTGTAGAAAATTTAAATAATTAAATTTATTTAAAATAATTTATTTAATACTCCGCTAGATTCACGAGTTTCAATTTAATTTCACAGTCTAGATACAGCCCGTTGTTGGGAAGTAACTGGATCAACCTAGTGGATAACTCACGAGACTAGTCGTCATCACAGACTAGTGGATAAGTCACGAGGATTGCACTCGGAGGACCTGAGTTCTATTCCTGACTCTGCCCAAACTGTCCCCTTATTCCCGCCGAGTACGTTACGTTAAATATTAATGTGCCTGTAAGTCCTTCCGACAAGTTGGTGGTAGGGTAAGGAGGGTATGGTCCCTGTGGTTGTCGCACCCATTGGGTTTCTGTCTAAATTTGATGGTACTGTCCAGGCAGTCCAGACTGATACCTCACACCTTTGGGTAGGTCGGAGGGATTGGTTCGAAAGAGAGCGAGAAAGACATAATACATATGTAGTATGCCACATAAAAGAATATATTTATTATTCTATTTGTCGTTTATAGCGGAAAATCGAAGTGTAGGACATCGGCTTAATTTTCTGCAAAGGTGCTTAATGTTCCAGACAATGTACCTCGGTGGCATTCTTTAGAAATTCGAATTGGTTTTAACATTTAACCCTCCCTCATCTGGTTCTTCCTAAATTATTCTTGTGTTCACGCGGCGTACGGCCGCGTTAAACATGTGGGTCCGTAAGTCCTTCAAAGAAGTTTGTGGTGGGGGAAGACGGGTATGGTCCCTGTGGATGCCTCCCTCATTGTGTTCTGGTCTAAATTGGGTGGCACTGTCCCGGTCGTCCAAACAGATACCGCCTTTGGATTGTCGGACGGTCTGGGTCGAAAGCAAGAAAGAATATTTAAACCCCGGATATCCGTTGAGATTTTTACTTCAAAACAATTTTTATTCCAGCCGCACGATTAAAGATAGAATGGCACAGGTGGTCTTCAAACAATATCTCAGAAGACGACAGTGGGTACTATTTTATTTGCTATTTTCTATATTGGTGAATTTGAAAGATAAATTTTCATGTTTTGGATGTATAATTATTTCAGTGTTATAAGTGTTTTCAGAAAATTAGATTCTAATCAGATGCAAAAATTACTGAGATTGCAATTAGGTTTTGAATTTTACCTCTCAGGTTAAGGAATTTTTCTTTTTTGCGAGCTCAAGAGTTTTCTTTTATTTACGTTTAATTTAAGCAATTACAAAGTCTAACTTCTTAAACAGCTGTTTCTAATCTCTAGAAATTAAAAGATATCTATATTTTTGTGTCGTTTTATCAACGATCGACTAACCAAACGTTTGTGAGCATGCATTGCGAATTGCCACTCGCTCATTCAGGGAGTATCAAAGGAGTTTCGTTGACGCGCATTACGACCATGTAGCATAATTGGTATGGTTGCAAGCATAATTGGTATGGTTGCATATGGAAGAAATGGAATACGAAAATTATTTTAGCTCAAAACGAACGATTTGTAAATTGAGTGGCATTATCTGTATCTGTATTATTTAAGTAGCTTGCGCTTATTTAGGACCCATGAAGTGCTGGGTAATTTATTCTAGTTTAATATTTAAATATTTTTACAAAGTAGCGATCAATTGTTCTAGACCAACATTGAAGAAATTTTAAACAACCGTACGCAGTGAGATTTTTTACGTGTAACACGTTTTATCATGGCCAATTGATGTTGTCTGGAAAAGATAGATAAGATTACGGCTTTTTGTTCTACTTGCTTCATTTCACTGGGGCCTAATTCGACGCAGTTTTCCAGATTTATTTCCCTCTTGAGATCCCAATGAATAAACGAATTAATTTTTTTATATAGAATAGACTTTTTAAATAATATTGGTATGTATGAACGGTACACGAAAAATATTTCACTTTCGGCATAAATTCGGCTTTCGGCATTCGAAAAATATTTCAATACGGCACTGTATAGTATAGGATAAAATGAAATTTAGACTTGAAATTGCAAAATGCGTGCCAATATAAAATCCGCTCCGAAAAGTCAGTTCAACGAGAACTTCACGAGTTACTCCTTTTATCTGAAACTTTTCACATGGGTTATATAAACTCAGCATTATTCAGTTGGGTTGTTGACGTGGCCCAGTAAAAATATCTGCCAAATTCAGTGTAAAATTCAATATATAATTGTTATTTTATTATAGTATATGTCATTTAAATTGTATTATATAACAATTTTGGTTGAATAGTGTAAAAAATTAAATTTTTTATTAAAAATATCGAAACCTTTCCTTAAGTTCCCTGTACTAGTATCACACACAATGACGAAGCGTCAGGGGAGCCAAGAACGGCAGCGCCTATCAAAATAATTTACGATCAAGTATCTTTTTTTAATTATATATGCACTCTTTTTTTTTAAAAAAAAAAAAAAAAAAAAAAAAAAGAGCACCATGAAGAAAGTGACTGTTTTTATTAAAATTAAATATGCGCACAGCTCATACACAGGCAATGAAATGATTACAAAATCAAGGTCGCAGAACCCATCAATGGTTAGCACTCGCACGTTGAATTTTCAAATCAGTAATTTGTGAAACCCCCTTGGTGGCAATGCATGCTTGTATACGTCTAGGTAAGGAGTGATAAAGTTTCCTAATGTCATCCTGCGATACATCCTGCCAGGCATTCCCCAATTGCTGCTCCAGATCTGCTACATTTCGGGGTTGCCCGAATCTAGCGGCCTAGCATGTTTCATACATGCTCGATTGGCGAAAGGTCTGCTGACCTTGTTGGCCAAGGAACAGTTTCAATAGCAGAGACAGTCCACAGATATGCGAACCGTATGTGGCGTGGCATTATCTTGTTGGAAAATGACCCCAGAATGACGTGACATGAAGGGTAACGCAAACGACCACAGGATTTTATCAACTTATCGTTGAGCTGTTAAAGTTACAATTCTTTTCTTTACAAACATAATTTGTTTTTTCAGCAACTGGTTGAACATTTTTTTTATGTGTGTAAAAGGTCGATTTACTGAAAAATATCTTTTTGCAATTGCACATTTTAGAAAACTTTTCCGTTTTCTGTGAGTTTTGGGCTTGTGAAGTGTTTGGTCCATCCTTAAGCTTTGGATCAATATTCATATTTCTCAAAAAGAAAAAATTCACGAAACTTAAATTTGCCGCGAATGCTAAATAAAAACTCCGCTAACCAGAATCAACGTGTACCCTACGTCATCGGCTACGTCTATCGCATCATCGTCAGTAGTGGTTCCTTGTTGGTCGAATCGGAGTGGGTCCGGTGCTATTTATCCGCTCGTGGTACGGAAGAGGCTACAGCACGTTGGATGGCGGACAATGATGTCGGTGGGCCAGTTCAGGTCTGTCGCACAATCATCCGATCTTGCCTTGTATTCGTGCACCTCGGCCTTCCAGATCCTTCATTCCGCCGATTAGTTCCTTGCAGCAATCATTGCTGCCAGCATCTTTGCACAACAGTGTCTGTTCGAAGCAGATGGCGACCTATTCCTTCATATGACCAGCCAACTTCACGCACCCGGACTATACGACCACGTTCGAACTCGTCTAATTGCTTATAAGGTCTTCGGCAACTTCGAAACGGCATTATTGGTTGTGTCTCCACGGAACTGCAACGCCGATAACGAGCAAAGATAAACCGTCCACATTTTTAAGCTGTTTTATAGGATGCTAGTTGAGCAGTAGAAACGCGCGTTATGACTGAAGTTAAAAATTCATTGGCCTTGTAAATTTTAACATTTGCATATTTGGTATAGAGGAATTTGCATGCGAAATTTCGAGATGCTCAGATTATTTTTTAGGGGTACTTCTTTTTCTTTGCAAAAGAGAGAGTGTATATATATATTTTCAGAAATAAATGTTCGTTTACACACAAAATATTTTATACAAGTATTTTTGTTCCGTCTGGCACAAAGTTGAACGTCGGCGCTTTTCTTGTTTTTTCTAGGCGTCAATCGGGATTTCCAGGAGAGACAAATCTCTCTCCGTCTGCCCACGTCAAAGGATATTCCATTGGAAATGGAACCCAAAGAATATGCCCGCGCAACGGCAGTTCTTTGATAGCCGTGCCTAAGTTAGAAGGAAGGACCTGTTTTTCTTTAAATTTTTTGTAAATACCGTGTTTATTGTCTGAGTCATCTGGAGAGTAATTTGAAAAGTTAATAAAAATTTGATTGAGAAAATAGCTAAATTATATAGGGGGTTTGATATCATAGGGTTTCAATATTTTTTCAGAGTTCAAAACTCGACGTATGGAATTGATATTTTTTAAATACTATATGAGATATTCTTCTCAAATATCCAGATGTTTTAATTTAGCAGGACTGCCCTTACATTCTTTAATTCCCGTTTTCTATTTGCTTCATTATGCAGGGTCTTTCAAAAGTCCATATAAACTTTAAAAATTCATTAAAAATCATCGCATTGAGGTACGGTTTGTACCATAAGTATTGATAGGACGGGGGCGGGGGGGGGGGGGTTGACGTGAAAAATGTTTGTTGTTTAAAAAATCACCTATAGGTGGCGCTGAACGCATTGGAAAGACAAAGAAAATAATTTACTGTACGTGCAAAATCCTGTGACAAGCCTAAGTAACCCTGAACAGGTGATAGGATCTTTTCCCTTCTTTAGATTTTTCCTAAATCAGAATTTTCGCAAAGCATCTTATGCTGATTCGCCGCTCACGTAAGACAGCTTCACTAACAAGGCTTTCTCAATCAAAGTTAACATTCTCGCCAAAACTTCTTATTTGCACCGTTTACTAATGAATCAAATGAAGAATCTACAGAGCACTACAGCTCTTTTATAACAGCCTCATTTGTATACTTCTGGAAGATGTATTCGGGTAAGCGCCACCTATAGGTGATTTTTTAAACTACAAAATTTTTTCACATCAAAAAAACCCCCCGTCGTCCTGGCAATACTTACGGTACAAACCGTACCTCAATGCGATGATTTTAATGAATTTTTAAATGAATTTTTAATGAATTTTTAAAATTTATATGGACTTTTGAAAGACTTTGTATATGCTTATACATTAAGTCTATTATATGCTTATACATTAAGTCTATTTATATTAAAATGATTATATTCCATCGAATAACAATGATTACAGCGCCCTCAGTAGAGACTGTAAGAAGTTAGAAACAGAAACTAGGAAATAAAGCGAGATTGAAGAAAAATGCTATTTTTCAAATTTGTTGAGCATTGTTCTATTAGTAAACGTTGGCATCAGGAACACATAAACGCGTACATGGACGTCAATAAATACTCATCGTAGTTAATCGGTTGCCAGATGCCTTAACACGATGAAACCTACAATACTCGTCAACGATAGGGTAATAATTTTTCTTGAATTTTATTGATCATTGTTGCTAACGGAGTGCTTTTGGAGCAGAATGTACATGTTATTCATGTGCATGTATATATTGTTTATTTTAGCATTCCTCAATAGAACATCCATTCTCCAATAATGGTATTGTGTGAAATAAACGTCTTCTGTAACAGTTTTATTGTCGATTCCTATTGATTAGGCAATTCTGTACAACTTGGTAATTGGATTTTTAACACTTTACAACATAGTTGAAAAGTGTTTATGACTTTTCTCATTCTGCATGTCTGTCTGTCTGTTTGCACGATAACTACCGTAAAAATGACTTTTTAAAAATGAAATTTTAGTATGTTGTTGAGACGGTCTGTGGACAAATGTAAATGTAAATGAATAATATCACCCAATTAGTTTTAAATTGAACTCAGGTTGAAAAAATGAAATATATTGAACCCTATGGGATTTAATTTTTGAAACATTTTTTAAGCAAAGTTAAAATTGAGAAATTGCTTCGAAAATTATAGAAAATATGCAAATTGTCCCATAAAAAATCTAAAAGAAATTTCCCGCAAAATGCGTTCGGTGGTTATTTAAATAAAAACTAAAATATTAATTACACCCATACAATATGAAGAGATGAAGTGATCCACTTTAAAATAAAAATATGGCATCCATCTTTCTTCCCAGAGTAAAAATAGTAATTTTTAAAGTTATTTTAAATTTATATTTATTGTTGCATCCATCCATTTTGCGCATTTTCTGTGCATCTATATTCTGTGCCAATGTAATAACAATTTTATGTAGTTTAAATGACCATCAAATTTTTATTACTTCTACAACGAAGCCTAATTTTAATGGATGCAGAATGTAAACAAGTGATTGTCAGATGAGTTGTACAAGAATTGCTGAATTTTTTTCACCTAAAATTATTTAACTCTGGAGTCTGGAATAAAAGTATATGAATGAAATATTCACTTCTTTTACATAGCTAGCCAGACGATTTATATTTTGACGATTAATTTGATTGGAGTTCATTTTTTCCGATGAAGTTTGAAGTTTTCTAGTAATATTGATTGTTGTAGTTCTGTGATAATTAAAAAAATATCACCTCTGACTCTATCTTATTTTAGAGATGTTTAAAAAAAAGTGTTTTATAATAAATGCTTTATACATGATTGATCTGTCTTGTTTGATCTGTATTGTTTGTCTTTGCTACCGATTTCGTTGTCCCAACTTCTTTAATTCTTCGTTGGAGGCCCTGCAATCGCTTTTATTCGACCGGCTATGATCACTTTGCTATATACAGAAATAATGTCTATTCTCATATCACGGAATACAGCCGAAAGGTCCTAAAAATGACTAATGTAAGGAAAAAACCTGAAATAGACAAAGAAAATGGTGTTTGTCATAATGTATTAGAAATTCCTTCGTGAAAGACATTCCTCTACCATAAAAACTTTTTATCGTAGCAGACGTTTTACCGAAGGTGTTACGTGGGAGATACATACGTGAGATGTCTTCCAAATTGTTACTGCGACTGCTTTTACGTTGGTTAAAAAGAATAACAAAATGTGTTAGCAGTGATGTTCACTTCAAGGAGAGGTGTGAATGTAAAAAGCCCTAAGCATTGTAACTCTATCGTCAGTATGCTAACAGAGGTTCAAGTAATTATTCTCGCTTCGTCTTTAGCGATATACGGTTAAAATATTTCTTTAAACACTTCAATTCCTCGACTAAAAGTGGAGTTCTTTACCTTTGAGACAAACTTTACAAACAGACTGTCAGTTTCATTCTACAACCTTTTCGTAAAGTCAGTGTTGTATTAAATTGTCATAATCTCCCGAACTGTTGCTTCAACATGTAAATACTTAATGTACGTTTACACGAGAAACTTATTTATGCACATCCAGCTGAAGAATGAGTCTAGTGATTCTCGGGTAGTATGAATGCCGTCAAATCTCATAATGGAAAATAACAACGTACCTATTCCTACATATTGTTTGGTTCTTATTACAGTCACTATATTACATCATTACACAAAGAGTTCCTAGGAGAGACTTTAAGTTCGCCAATAACTTCTCATAAAAGGTCCCTGAGTATGCACATTTAGTCTATCTTTAGTAAAATAAGCATGCGTGATCGAATAAAGGTTTAAAGGTTATTGCAGCGCCATCTAGTGGAGAATTGAAGATGTTAGGAATACAAACTCGGTAACGAAACGCCATAGAAGATATATGTTAATGATAAAGTTGTAGAGCAGTGTTTAATTAGCAGAGATCGTCACCTCATCGACGACAAGAAACATTTATTTGACATATTATGGCTATAGGCGAATTGTTGTTATATTCAGGGAATGATACAGTAAATAACACTTATAATCACAGGAGTCTATGTTAGAGCCTGTTCGGAATGACATCGATGATGCACATTTGAATTCGAGGAAGGAGATTTAGCTATGATCTTCTATAATAAATATAATTGAAAATCTGTCTCTGGGTATGTATGTATGTCTGTGTTTGTCTCATCATCGCGTGAGAACGGATGCACCGAATTTACAGAAATTTTTTGGGTAGCTTTGGAATAGCCACACTTAAATTGTAGTCTGTATTTCGAGTTTCCTGGACCAGGGGCTGCTAGATATTAATGAAGAACAGACATACTATAAAAATAGCTTTATGCAGATGATTTTTGTTCCACAAATTTAGTTGAAAAATATATCATGTTACTTACTAACACATTTGACTCAAATGTGTTTGTACGGTGTAGTGACACTGGCGTAGTACAGTGATACTTGCGTACTTGTCAAATTTGGTGGTAGTTGCGTACTTGTCAAAGTATTTTCAAGTCTAGGAGGTGCATTATAGGAAGAGAGGTGCCACAAGCGTGCAACATTATATTTCCATTGTTACACAACATTCCCTCTCATTTAATCAATCACGTTTCATTATAATTACTATGTGATGATATACATGCAATGGGAAACATGGTCAAACTTCCCAATTTCTTCTTATTAATTTATTGATTACTAGCGGCATACCCGTTCTTCGTACGAAGTAGATAATATAAAGAAGCTTATAATTCACAATCATGTGCAAATTGTGTTAAAATATTAAATTTATTGCTCCTAATGAGAAGTTTAAGAATATTTGTTCTCACTACGCAAAATTATCTTCACGGGCAGATCTGAAGAACAAAACATCCTGGCCCCTTTTGTAAGCAAATTTACAAAAAACAAAGGAATTGAATCAATTTATGCAACCCCGCACTACTTATTTTGTCGCAGATTAGAAAATATGCCAGTGTGTTAGTAGAAGATTAATCGTATTACACTATGAGTCTCAAAAAATTTTACCAAAATAAAAGAAATAACGTAATAAATTAAAAATATCAATAATCCCCGTACTCTTTATACCAGTAGGTCGTAATTGATTCCAATATATGCCAATATATATCAAAACATGTGCCAATATACTGCCCTACCGCCACGAGAAAGTCCCCAGACAGCAGACGTTTTGGTGGCGGTCGCTATGGAAACAGGTTATTCCACTGCATTTTAGGTGTGAGGGAAAGCGTATTTTTCACTTTGGCGTAGATAGAACCTACGAAAGTCGCATTTCGCTTTGTACTGGGATCAATGCTAGACGACCGCATTCTGTGATTTTTAAAGTTGTGAAGTAACTTGTACTGTGTTGCACACTTTGTGGATTTTGTCTAGTTGAAAATTGACTACATTTAAATGTGGAAAGACTTTGCATTTGCAAGCATGTGCAATAGTCCATAATGTTACGGCATTTTTTGAAGAGGAAAAACCGCAAATTCTCTAAAAATACCAATTTCAAATGTAATGAAGTGCACTGCGGAAGCGACATAGGTTTCAGCGTCATCAGTTAAAAAGATAAAATGTGAGGGGAAATCGCTTAATGACACTGAGATAAGTATTTTATCTATTTGAACAATTTACAATTATTGCTTAAAGAAGCTATTTTAAAAGTAAAGCAAAATGAATGGAAAAAACACTGTGAACACATTGGAAAAATAAATATTTATTGGAAGAAAGATGGACTGATAGAAGATATTGTGAAGAAATTAGTGATAAATCTGTCGGATAGCGATTCAGAATCTTCTTCAAGTAAAAACATTTCAAGTGATTCGGACATAGATAATAGTTATTCCAATGAATGTGAATGAATATTTTATAATTGATTGAAAAATATGAAAGGAATGAATATTTTAAAGTCATAATTTTGCTTATTTATCATTTATTTTTTCCATTTTGCTGGTTAATAATTGTGTGACTTGCTGATTGAAAACTGTAATAATTTTCGTTTAATTCGAAATTTAGTTTTAAACAAAATGATATAAATTCTAGTTTTAAATTGTAAGCTTTTCTCTCCCAAAATCGCCCGAACCTAAAAGAAAATATCTAAAACTACTTTGTTCTAATAGATTGACGGCTTCCCGTAGCCGCTGTCGCCTATAATAACAAATTATTTTCTGAGTTTAAATGACGAGAAATTTTTAAGTTAATTTATAATTTAATGTCATTTAATACGAAAATTTTGTTTAACTGTCGGATAAAAAACATCTACTATTTTCTTTTAGTACATCATGATAACCGAAACGGATTCTTCGCTTAACGAAGTGCGCTTGATTTGCCAAATGTTGCAGTCGATTTTTAAACCTTCCTCCCTCCTTCCTTCGACTCGTCTACTTGCGGCAACCCTGTTCAGAGACTTTCTCGTGGCGGCAGGACAGTACCTGTACTACTTATATTCTCGTAGATTAGAAGATATACCCTTGTATTTGTGGAAGATTACTCGTACTCGTACTCGATTACTCGTTTAAATTATGTTTCAAACAATTTATGTTTTCAGAAAGTGACTAATTAACTCAAAAAATCTCCCATCAAACTCAGAGATAAAGTTTTATTTCACTTTCAAACGATTTTCAAGCTTTTCGTTTGGATAAACCACGGAGTTAAATAGTAGAACTTCTAGGAAAAAGTTTCGTTTTTCATTAATATCTCAACAACCCCTGGTCTTAGATACTCAAAACTTAGGCTAAATTTATGGTGGTCTATTTCAAGGCTATTTACAAAATTTCATGAAATTCAATTCAGCCGGTCTCCCGTGATGATGAAACAAACGAAAATTTCGTTTTTTACTAATATTTCGGGAACCACTGATCGTAGACACTCCAAACATAGACTAAATTTTAAGTGGGACTATTTCCAGGCTACTCACAAAATTTCATCAAATTCGGTTCAGCCGTTCTCCCGTGATGATGGGACAGACATATTTTCAATTTTATTTATATATATTCAATTAACTTTTTCAAAATTTATTCTAATTTAGCAATATAAGCTAAAGACTTCAAACACTTCTTTACATCTTGGGTACTTTCGTAATGTTGCAGAGTTCTAGAAATTTGCTGATTTAATTTGATGTGCCTTTTATTTCGTTTCTTACCTTCAAGATTTAGGTTTGTTTGATTTATAATAAAGTCACTTTACTTTGATTTATCTTTTAAGCTTTGAATGAGGGTCTTGATTTTAGAATGTGGCTCACTAATGAGGGTCTTGATTAGATGTTTAACTTATTATTTCAGCTCTCTATCGTATTATTGGTTCTAAGCTGTGTGTGTAGATTGTGACAGTTCCACATGGTAGCTGCAAAGATAGAATTTTCAAGCCAATGATTAGTAAGAATCGTAAAATAATGAACCGTAAAATCCTTTCAGGTTTGGTTGCTGCGGTGAATTTTTTTTTATTACTATATGATATCTATGTCTGCAACTGAAAGGTGTGCCAATGCTGTACACATGCACACATGGAGTCTAATATCTTCATTTTCTAAATTACTATTGCTAATCCAAGTGACTGCATATGTTATGACAGACATTGATTAAAATGAAAGTTGTATCCTGAAATCCTCGCTAAAGAAAGAGACTTTAAAACAAACTTTTCGTTATTAGTTATAGCAAAAACATTTGGTAGAATATATTAACCAGTTTCTTAAGCCTCCTTAATTATTCAAAATTGCTATAATACTCTTAATAACTTTACGATATTGCAAAATTTCCTATGTCGTACGCAAGTGCCACCTCTTTTCCTATACTGCGTCTGTTAGTTTTAGGAACGCCTAAGTTACGCCTAAGGAACGCCATGCAGACAAGTGCCACCAAATGTGATATGTACACAAGTGTCACTGTACGCAAGTGCTAGCAATTCATTTATACAGCAGACGATTTTTATTGTTTTCTTTCGATTTGAATAATACAGAAATGGATATGTATATAAAAAATATGATGTGGGCAACACATGACTTTCCTTATATAATGTAATGAATTTACAACTTTTACAGTAAAAAAACATGTTTTTCTTATAGTAGATACTAATATTATTTCCAAGACATTGAATTTTCGACAATTAGTCGTCATTTTCATTGATTTAGCGTCATTTTTTTCCATTTGGCGAGATTTTCGTTAATTTGGCAACATTTCAAAAAGTCGCCAAGTTGACGACATCCCGCCAAATTCGTCGCCAAAATCTCACCAAGCGTTATGGATAGAGAAATAAGTTATTCTTACAGCAGACAAATGACTATTGGCGTTCAAATAAAAAAGTATTACTCAAAGTATCTTTTTCCATGAATGGAACGAGCTAGATCCACGAGAATGATGTCACCCAATTTATCGTATGCTATTACATATGAAAAGTGAACATGTTTCTCAAAGGGAAATATTTTTTTTTTATTTTATATGACTTTTGATAATCTTTTTGAAAAATGCGAAATATCTCAAAAACAGTTTATGTTAGCATTCTAAAATTTATGCCAATCGTTTTCTAATGAAAAATTACATAAGAAATGTCTATTTGCGTAACTTTATTAGTGGTTTTGATTTTTTGACGATTTTTTCAAAATTTTATTCGAAAATTTAGGGGGGTTCTGAACATTCGATTGCGGATAAAAACAATAGACTTCCAGTGTTTACGGATTGTAATTTTTGTACCAAATTTGGTTCGAATCGGTCCATTCGTTCGTCAGTTATCGTCTCCACAGACTCACTGACACACACACACACATACTTTCACACACACACACACACACACACACACACACAGACATCACTTCAAAAAAGTTTGATTCGTGATCAGGGATGCTTGAAACGTGCTCTCCCGTCGAAAACTCGAATTCGAATTTTCGACCCCGTCACAATACTTTCCTTATACATTATGTATATAAGGAAAGTAATAAATTTTATAAATGGACGGCAGTTTTGACTGGCATTTTGAATTGCATTTTTGACTGGATTATATTCATTACGGACTTCGGGTTTAAAGATAATTATTGATATTTTCAATTTCTTATGTCAGCTGTTTTATTTTGGCAAAGAGTTTTCAAACTCATATATTGTGCTCATCCAATTGTCGAAACAGAATAAGAATGGTACTGGTACGTCTTTTAATACCATTTTAGTGTTTTTGCTTCTGCGTATATTGATCAAATTTCAAAGTTTTTGTAAATTTATTTATAAACGGGACTAGGATGTTTTTCTTCTGAAGATCTACCTGCCTGAAGATAATTTTGTACAGAAAGAACATACTTTTTATTAAATTAAATTAAACATTTTATTTAAAACGTTTTGAAAAACAATGTAATTTAGAATACAACAGGAATTTTCACATATTTTAAAATACAAACCGGTCTGTTTATTATCTCAGAAAGGAGAACTCACCTGTTTCCTTTCGTTAGAATTATTATGAAACTAGCAGCATATCCGTTCTTCGTACGGAGTATATAATTTAAAGAAATTTGAAATTCACAACCATGTGCAAATTCCTATAGTATATTAAATGACATTCTTAATCAAAATATTCTGTTAAAATATTAAATTTATTGCTTCTAAAAAGAAGTTTAAGAATATCTGTTATCACTATACAAAATTATCTTCACGGGCAGATCTGAAGAATAAAACATCCTGGTTCCTTTTGTAAGCACATTTACAATTAATATGAAATTGAAACAATATATGCAAAATAAAAGCGTTAAAATTGTATGGGACCCATACTACTTATATATGCGAATATTAAAAGATATAACCTTTATTATTAGATTACATGTATAAATTGAAAATATCAATAAACCCATAATCTTTAAAGCTGAAGGTCCTAATTGATTCCAATATATGCCAAAATGAAAGCTATAGAATGTTATGGGAATATATATACCCGTACTACTTATATTGTCGCAGTTTAAAAAATATGCCAGTGTGTTAGTAGAAGATTACCCGTATTGCAATAGGAGTCTCAAAAATATTTTCCAAAATAAAACATATGACGTAATAAAATGAAAGTATCAATAATCCTCGTAATCTTTATACCAGAAGGCAGTAATTGATTCCAATATATGCCAATATATATAAAAATATTTGCCAATATATATAAAAATACATGCCAATATACCTGTACTACTTAAATTCTCGTAGATTAGAAGATATACCCGTGCATTTGTACAAGATTACTCGTACAACATATGAGTTTCAGCAATATTTGCCATTATAAAACATTAGCATAATTACTTCAATTATCCCTGAATCAATAATTCCCGAAAATATCAATAATAATAATGTTTAAACCTGAAGACAGTAATGGATATTATCCAGTCAAAAATGCAATGTCAATGAAATTAGTTTTATATACATATCTTTATTATTCAAATCGGAAAAGCTTTAATAAAAATCGTATGTCGCATAAATACATTGGATTTAAATCCGTTGCTAAGAGACATGATGTCGTTTGCTTCAAATAAATTGGTGGAAAAATATCGTCTGAATGTTATCTATATGGAAGGTTTGGCGACATTTTCATCTATTTAAAGACATTTTAAAAAATCACCAAATTTATCGCCAAGTAGGACTATAGAACTAACAGTCCCACTTGGCAACAAATTGATGAAACAGCATTATAATACTGTCCCTTAACAAAGTGCAATTAATTTCATTTATTAGGCTGAGTTTTATCAATTTCATGATATTTTTATGGATTTACAAACATTTTTATCAATTTAGCGACATTTTAAAAATTCGCTAAATGTGTTACTAAGTCGGACGGATGGACTGACAGACAAATGCTACCGAAACATAATTTCAGCACTCTCTTCTAAAGAAACAAATTTAATGTCATTGATTTAGCGTCGTTTTTATCAATTTGGGACATTTCCGTCTATTTGGCAAAGTTTAAGAAAAGTTGCCAAGTTAACGATATCTAGCGAAATTCGTAAATCTAAATTTGCAGATCTGAAAAAAGAAACATCCCGATCCCGTTCGTATATACTAAATGAAAACACTAAAATTGCATTAGAAGATATACCCGTTCTACTCTTATTCTGTTTCAACAATCTGCGAAATGAGTTTATTGGCTGAACACAATATATAAATTTATTGGCTAAACACATTAAATAAGTTTATTAGCTAAACACAATATATAATTTTAAAAACTCATTGCCAAAATAAATGAAAGTGATGTCCGTAGTCCGTAATTAATATAATTAAAAGAAAAATCAAACCGTCCATTTATAAGATATATTTTTTATATCCATTTATTTATTATTCCTATCGAAAAAATAATAATAATTAACAAGCACATTTAATTTAATTGCGTTGCTGAACAAGATGATAGAAGATATAATCTTCCTCATAAAATGCGGATAGTTATTTCAAAGTTTGATTTCTGAATACTTTTCATTGTTGACTAAGAGTTTGTAAAAATTAAATCATGGTGATAGATTTTCCATTTAAATTCATGTTTCAAACATTCATGTTTTTAAAAGTAAACTAAACTACGAAAGTAAAGATTAAGTGAAAAGTAAAAAGTACGTAATTCAAAAAGTAAACTACGCAACAAACTCCCACTAAACTCAGAGATATAGTTTTAATTCGCTTTCAGCTTTTAAACACATATTTTATTATTGATCAATATTTGTTAGAGAGACTATAGAAAGTCGTCGTGTTTACCGGAATTTGATAGGCTATATCTTCTTAACTAAACGTCCGTTTTAATTAACGTCCGTTTTAATTATTTAAGTACCAAATTTTTAAAAATTGCAAAAATTGAATTAAATTTCTTTTTACCTTAACGTCGAGAATAAAATATTTTTTAGAGAGAGAAAATATATTATATTCAAACTTCAATTACAGTATTCAATGGTCGATAATTATTTGATTGAATAACTCTCATTCCCAGTTTCAATGCATAGCCAGCAGCAATACTCAAAATATAATTGCACTTAAGAATTTATCCACAGGCCATTAAAATACTGATGAAATAGGTAATTATTAAGAAACTTAATCCATCTGAAGCACATGATATTAAGCTATATCTAGGATTCTATGAATAAATGGATCTATACGATATTATTATTTATGCAGAGTGCCCAAGTGTACTTATGGTGTTATGATTATTTAATTAGTCATTTTTTCGAGTTTGGTTATGATATTTGGTTTTATTACTGCGCCTTAATTGAATAATTTTATTTATTATTTGTACCGATGGATTTAAAGTAGTTTAAAGTAATTCCTTACATGACCGTTAGAATGTACTGAATACAAATCAGAACTGGGATTTAATTTTCAGTTGGGTTTGTTGAGTTTTTATTAACAAAATGTATAATATTTTACAATTTGATTTACAGAAAAATTATAGTGCGATTACGATAAGAAATGCAGATGTCCCTTCGGCAATGTTTTGAAGGAAAATTACGTTAGGTAATGAAATTCGGTGTAAAGCTAGAGTTTTGTAGCTATTAAAATTTTTGAACAAAAAAATCAAGCATTATGAGTTTGTTACCTACCGATTGAATTCTTTTTATCAAAAATACTTAAATGATGTTCATCTTGGATTTAATGAAACGTGATTGCACTCTGTGCGGTTCACAAAGTAAACGTGTAAATTCATTTTATAGAACTGCAAATTTTTAAGTTTATGCAATTTTTTTCATTTGATCCCAACACTCAATATTCGAAAAATGAGTCACACGAATTGAACATATTAAAATATTAATTTTGAAGGAAAATTTTGAAGGTTAATTTTGAAGGAAAATTAATTTTAGTAATGAAATTCGGTGTAAAGCTAGATTTTTGTAGCTATTAAAATTTTTGAACAAAAAAATCAAGCATTATGAGTTTGTTACCTACCGATTGAATTCTTTTTATCAAAAATACTTAAATGATGTTCATCTTGGTTTTAATGAAACGTGATTGCACTCTGTGCGGTTCACAAAGTAAACGTGTAAATTCATTTTATAGAACTGCAAATTTTTAAGTTTATGCAATTTTTTTCATTTGATCCTAACACTCAATATTCGAAAAATGAGTCACACGAATTGAACATATTAAAATATGCTTTAAATTCTTGTATAATAATGCAACAAAATAAAGCGAAGAAAGTAAAATAACTTTACACATATAAAAGCGGAAGTAAATTTTCCCAACTGCCGGTCATGGTGTCTTGAATGATAAAAACCAAGAGCTTATATTTGAATATTTTATTACGGGGACGGTGGACGTTGAAATGGGCTAAAATCGACTAAAAAATGTTTTTTTTTAAATATATAACATTATATTACACATTTAACCTTCTGCTTACGGGTGGGACATCGTCCATCCTAAACGAAGAGCCTCTGAAAAGACAGGTATTTGATATATCCTATCCTAAACAGATTGACCCCCCCCTTTGCAGGCATTGGTGTCAATGGGCATCGGCGAGAGAAATATTGCACCTGATGCACGCAGCAAGTCCCTTGTTGGTTACCCTGGTGCTGATTAGATTTTGGTACGATTCGGGAAAAAGGAACCGTCCATTTTTTCCCGACATCGCTCGCAAAAATGGTATAGGCCCACTCTAGTTGAAACACTAATTGTACAAACTTCGCAAAATTTGGTATATAAGTGACTTGCGTGTTGCCTTTTTGCTAGATTAGATTTTGGTACGAACTGTGAATAAATAATCTGCATTTTTGTGAAATGGCCTACAAAATGCGTTAAAATCTAAAACAAAAGACTGCATATGGTCAAATGTATCCAAACTTCTCTAAAACTAACCGTTCACGATGTATTTCATTTTTTTCGCATTTTTTGAATGTGGCTTCTAGTTCGTCCAATCACACAATGAAACTAAAAATAGAAATAAAACTGAAAATGCACTGTAATTTTAAATTGATATTCGTATTATTTCGTGGAATTGAACTCACTTTAATGAATTATGAAAGAAGAAAGAGAAAATGGATTTCATTATGCAAGGAAATTCAAGCGCTGCCCACATTAGATTTTTTATGTTGAATCTGTGCTTTGCCTAGATAAATTGACTCAGTTTATATTGTTACTTAGTTATAATATTCAGTGTTTTTCAACAAAGTTTGTTTTTAACAAGGTTGTATTAACAGTGCTGTAAAATATAATTGTCTAATAATGTTCTTTAGTTACCAATTCCCACTTTTCAGATAGAAAATAGCTAAAATAGAAGGAATGAATTGAACACATAATAGAAAGGAAAAATGAACACAGCTTTTCCCTCATATTGTTTTAACAGACTCTAAATGACACATTCAATACATATTTCTAAACATTCTTATTAAGTCAGTGCGCCAGATGCTTAGGTTTCGTAGATTACACACACAATATGTGCATCAGTAACATGCAGAAACTCAATTATTCTATTATATTCGTACTCCAGGGAAGGAAGAAACGAAGACTGGATTGTTTAGATATCATGTTCGTTAAATGAAAACTTTTGCCACTACACAAAGCGTCTGCAAGTAGTTGGTATTTCTCGTCCCAATTCTTAATGGAATATTTGTTCTTTGAACGTTATTATTCTTTGAAAGCTATTAATAGAATTACCAATTTGCAACATAAATGTTTTCTAGATTTTATTAAGATGGATGGTGAAAGTGTTTTACATATGGCAGTGCATGCAGCAAAGTATTTCACCAAAACCTAATTCGTTTTCTTAGTCATTACGATTATCTTTATTTCAGCTTTGACTTTCTTATCCCATCGTATTCTGTATCTTAACATAGTGATCTTTAAGTTGATTCAAATCCACTCAAGTAATATTTTATTTAATGGGAATTCTTTTTCACCTTTCCTATATATATAATATCACTGAACTACGAAAATAATTTTAAGAAGTACTTAAAGATATTTTTGTTGCAAGTTTAATCGGTCTGCTGATTTGTTGTTGCTAGTCTATTTTGTTATGACTTTTGTTCTGCCACTGACTATTGATTTTATGCTAGCGTCTTCTGAACTCGCCAGGCCCAACTAACAAGGGAAGGTTTTGCAATAGTTATCTCGGATTGCAATCTTTCATGTCCTATCTTGTAAAGGACCATGAATAATGATAAAACGCCACGGCTTTCATCTGCTAAGTGATTGGAGGAGCCACAATAACAATCCGAAATTGTCATGCAAACGTGCTCTACTGACGTGTATTATTTACATTTTAGTGTGAAAATATTATCCTTTCCAGTTATTATTGTTATTAAATAATACCTGAAAAAACAACAAAATATGCACAGCCGTTAGACTGTTACTTCTTCAATCCTTATAAGGCATTTGTAAAACGTATCGAAGACTACATAAAAATTCAAGCTGCATGCACTGAAGGAGTCCATATTGAAGACATCGATGAATTTTAAACCAACATCGATGAAGAGGCCAACAGAAAGTTAAATGACAGATTATTTATTTTAAAAATGCATTCATTTGTGCACTGTCATAAGGTAAAATTGTCCTTATCAAAATTATTACTATAGAACTTACCTATGATGCCGACACTAAGGGTGGAGCATGTAAGCTCCAGGTTCTCAAGCTGGAGAGACGAACACACAAAATATCAATAAATACTCTTATCTAAATTTAATCAATTACTTTAATATTTACTTTCGTATATATACATGTAGAGAGATCTTGATTATTAAATTTAATCCTAAATCCTTCTGGACACATATATCTTTAACAACATTTAATCAACATATACATTTACAACATATAATTTACAAGACACATATATTTACAACACATAAATTACTATTAGCTACCGAAAATCTAAGTAGTTCATTTAGTTAACTACACCAGCTCGTTATTGCGATAGGTTCGTACGACCTTATTGTTACTTGTACGATAGATACTATGAATTGTGTGCCTTCCTTAATCATTATAACAGATGAAACATATCCATACCTTATGTTTGCTTGTACCTCGATAGTTGATGTAGCCAACACTATATTGGAAGCCTGCGTATAATATTTTAATACGCCACTATTTCACTGTGCTCATATTTCGTTCACACATCACAATTTTTGCCGATCCGCGCATCTTTGCGCGATCGCCGGATATATTTTTGAATACTACTAAAAAAACATTAGGTGCGTCTAGGACGCTGTCGAAATTTAATCCCGTGGAAACTTCTAGAACATTCTCGAAAACACTTTTTCTTTTCACCTTGTAGTGTCATACCTCGTCTTTTGATTGGTTGTTGTGCTGGAGGGGATGCGCGCTGCTTATTTATGTTTGGATTGCCATTGGTTCCCTCTTCAGCATTTAAATAGGTCATTATTTTGGTTGGCATCCGTAATTGAAATTACAAAATGTCGTGCCCGCCGTACAACATGCACTATTAATTTAGCGCTGATATATTTCAAGATATGGTAATATATTCTTGGAAAAAAGCTGGATATTCTGTTGAAAAATACATTACAAAATTTAAGAAGGTAATGGCAACTGTATTTAATATTGGTTCAGCAACTTGTTTCATTGTACATTGCAATGATTATGCATTTGTTAAATGTGCACATTGTAACGTTTTCATTTGTATTGATCATACATTTAATCATTCCCATTCATAATTTCAAGCTTACAAAGAATTTAAATCATTCATTATTTTACAAATTTCATTTGCTTTGACTTTCATTGTAATACAGTCAATAGTTTTGTTGATAAGTTCAGTTTTGGTTTCCAAAAATTTCAGCCTTTGTCTCTGTTGTGTTTGATCAACCTTTACGACCATGTCTTGGCAGTTGTTTAGCTAATTAATAAGATATAAATTTTATTAGTAATAAATTTATCGTTTACTACTTACCATTATTGTCCATTTTATTTTAAAATAATAATAATAATTGAAAAGGATAATATTTTCACACTAAAATGTTAATAATACACGTCAGTAGAGCACGTTTGCATGACAACTTCGGATTGCTATTGTGACGCCCCCTATCACTTAGCAGATGAAAGCCGTGGCGTTTTATCATTATTCATGGTTCTTTACAAGATAGGACATGAAAGATTGCAATCCGAGAGAACTATTGCAAAGCCTTCCCTTGTAAGGGAGGTTGCACACTGAGGAAGCATGCGGCATCGTGCAAAATGAGGTTCGTTTTGAACAGTGGTTGCCAAGGTTTATAGATTCTACATTATCTATAAACCTTGAATGGCTGCTACCTGCAATCCACACACTGAAGACACATAGCAATATGCTGCTCTAGGGAAGCAAGACAACATTTGAAAAACCGGTTTCTAGTTCATATTTGAGCAACATTCAAGATGAACTGTACTACGTACTGTGCATCGTGAATCGTCAATCTGTGCTGGACTTTTTTCCGCAGTTCTTCTTTGCCCAACTGTTATACATTCATTTAAAAGATAAAATTGTGTGGCAAAATAAAGTTGATTTATATTCTGTATCTTTACATGGTGGTGAGCAATTTTTTTGTTGGTGCGAAACCATTGAGGTAATATTTTATTTCGGAGACCCCATGTCACCATGTAAATAAAAAAAAAGAAATTAAATATTTTAATAAAATATGTATTTTTATAAAGTCAGTTATTTTATATATATATATATATATTCGCTATTATTAGTTACCTATAGCAATTAAAAATAAAATATGAAAATGTTTCATCTAGCTAGGAATAGTATGTAAGATATATTGAGACCAGAAAATATCATTAATAAAAAGAAGTACACACACTATTTCACAGTCGTATATAAAATTTGAGCTTAAATCTATAGTATATGTATATATTAAAACAACTATTAATGGAAAAGATTACACATAGTATTTGTCCCCGCACCTTTCTGGTACGTCGGACGGTCTGGGTCTCAACAACAATAACAACATAGTATTTGTCCCCGGCCGTCCAAACGGTTACCTTACACCTTTCTGGTAGGTCGGACGGTCTGGGTCTCAACAACGTAGTATTTGTCCTAATGTGTCTTAATACGAAATTTGAGCTTACAATTTTGGAATTATGTTCACCATTCTTGAATTTAAATGTAATACTCCACTCTGAGATTATCTTCAAAATCTTGTTTAGGCCTCTGTTTTGTTGTGAAATTATGATAACAGAAATGGCAGTTTCGTGTAAGTATAACGACATAACGGGAGTAAATATTGGAGTTTTTTTTTTCTAAAAATTTATATTTATTCTGCACGGTAAATTCAAGAAGCCTTACCAAGAACCTACTGTTCAAACAACGTCCTTGAGAGTATTTGTCTGTATATGAGTACGGAAATATATCTATGTGCTATTTAATTGTTTTGTTATTTGATTGGTGATATTCTATGACTAATTTAGAAGATAGTATGAGGCCAAACAGAGGCAAAGCCCAGAATAGCAAAGGCTGCAGCTTATTTAACTGAACTTTTTTCGTATCCTCTTTGTCTTCCATAAATAAATTTAGCGCATTTCCTTGGCCTGTTTCCTGTTATTAACTATTTTTTCAGCTAAAAGAGTATAACTTTAAAAAGTGTTCTTTGAGAAATTATTCTAAAAATGTTACGGACGTGGATCAAAATAATGAATCATGATCTTACTAAACGGGCTGCAGTTGCAACAACTCAAGCAATTTAATCCTTGTGGAGTAAGGGTAGTGAAAATTTGAAGTTTTGATTTTTTGATTCGCCTAAAACCGCAATGGCAAATCAATTGCCCAGAAACAATATATAAGTATTCCTAAACGGGTTTTGATCGCAAACGGTATCTTAAAGAGATACAAATTCCTTTAATTTGCAGCTTTAGATTCAACTTAAAAGAAATTGCAGTTATCCCACGGGAGATATTGAGATCGACGTGAAGCGTTGGAGAGAAAGTTGACCCTTTTCTTCCGTTGTCACCAATAAAGGCTCGCCGGCAAATCCCAGTAGTTCGTTTGAGGTTCGAACTCGGGGTCACATGATAAACTCTTATACTGTTAGGCTGAACGATATCTTCTGGTCCCAGCGGATAATCTGGGATGTGATTCATAGCAGAGAGTGATGCAAAGGCCGTCCCCCATCAAAACGATAAGTTGAAGTCGATTGGATGTCAAAGAGAACATGCTTGTTGCCTTGTCAAAGACCACTTCACAGAGTTTCATCTTCTTATTCAATCAAACAAAAGACTTCTCATTGAAATGAACTATGGAGCAGAATTAAAATTTGTTACTTTTTTAATTTGCACATGATGATTATATCTAACTTTTGTATGGAGTGGTCATTATTTTTTGCATGAAAAGAGTGAGAAAAATAAATGTTTTTTTAGATATTTTACTTTATTTATACTTTTTGTATGTCATTCACTGTATGATTCAATCTATTTGAATAAAATAAAGTATATCCATTGCAAAGTTGTGTTTATATGCTTATATGCATTTTTCTAGGAAGAGGGCCCATAGATTTCATTTGATTTTCAAATGATTCCAACACTCAAAAAGGTTAAGAACCACTGAACTAAAATATTTTCTCATCGTATTGCTTAATCCCGATGAAAAACGACATTTATAGACAACCATTATTATACGAATGTTCAAGTTGCTTAACTTTGTAGACAGATTTGGCGAATTATCGCTAACGTGATGACCTTTGTTGAGTTATAGAAAACTCACGAATTTTGCAGTTTGGTTAAGAATTTTCGAATGTAGTTTTTTCTCGAAATTTAGACAGAAATTATATTATAAGCTGGTCATCGTTAGTGTTTTAAATAAAGCCTACTGGTGCTTTAAATAAAGTGTTTGTTATCCAGAAATTTAGAGTTATTCTTCTATCTCGCAAATGCCCACGAATACATAAGAAACGTAGTAACAATATTTTATAACCAAAAGTAATTCGAAATTCTATACATCTTGATCCTATGCATTTTATTGCAAACGAAAAGCTATAAAGTGTTTTAATTTTTCATCAGTTACATCCATGCATAAAATTAACTGGATGAACTGTACTTGAAATTAACTTTCAAGTACAGTTCATCCCAAACCTCTGTATATAATTTAAAATTGAATATATATCATTATTTAACTATTAGTTTAAAACTAATATTTAAATAATAGTTTAAGTAAGTTAAAAGTAATAGTTTAACTCTTGTAGTTTTATCTATGATCGCAATAGGTGAAAGAAATTTAAAAAATTGACATGCCTGAGCAATTTCGGATTAGTTTAACGATATATTTGACAAATGACTTTAAGGTAATTAAATGTTAAAGTAGCAAAAGTTCACTAGGATTAACGGGATAGCGATAACTATTTTTGAATGTCTTAGTGGAACTATTAATCATCGAAGTATTTGAAGAAAAATCATCAAAATGGTCTCCAGTGCTTGATTTTTCTAAAATTTATTGGAAAACATTAAAAACAGAAATGTAAAACATTATATATTGCTTTGTTAAAAACGTTATGTCGTGCACGTTAACTGTCAATCTAGTTTTCTGTAATTAGGACAAAAAAATAGATTGTTTTGCTCCATACATTTTTTCCATTACTTTTTCAATTTTTGATTTCTAAATGTGTGTTTTCCCTATATTTAAAATAATTTTATATTATGACAGATTCAATTACTCTTTTTCCAACAAAATTTATTTTAATATATTAATTTTAAAATAAGATATACATTGTATAATACTGAAAATAATTATGAATAAATTAATTATTGACAATACGGTCAGTAATCAATGAAGGTGTGACACGAAAAGTAAGCACACTTTCGAAGCATTCAGATACTTAAATCAAAGAACATAAAAACTGAATTTAAAACAACTGTAAATCGAAGTCACATATATTCAGAGAACATTAAAAACACAATTTAAAATCATAATGATAATAGTGGTCACAATGGTAATTTCAAATGATAATAGTTATAAATGAAATGTATATGCAGGTTGTCCCAAAAGTCCCTGAACAACAAATAATAATAGTGACTCTGTAAATAGTGATTCTACAGTAATAAATGTTACATAAAGGTGGACTAAAGTCTTATATGCTAAACGACGAAAGTGATTGCATATACACTGGGGAAATATTTCGGAACTCATAATAATTATTTTCTTTAATTTTTGTGTTAGGTAATTACTGTTATTTACAAAGCTGTTACTCTATAATAATTACGTTTAAAGCCATGTTTTCTGCACCTTTATAACCGATTAAGAAATACCATTTTTATAAAGAATCAAAATTTTCTCTATTGTTCCATAAGTTACATAATTTAATCGTGTGAACTAATATTTATTTTAAGATAAAAAGATTAACGATTCCTAAATTTAACTCTTTACTTTGGAAAAAGTGAAATGGATGAAAACGGCGTCGGAAGTGGTGCGGAAGAACTGCATGCAATATATGGACGTCGATGTCCCAAACATCAAAAGAAAAATAAGCACAGTCAAAAATGTTTCGTATCAGGCATCAAATAAAGTTGCTGCTACACTGGACAAAAAGAAATGTAAAAATCTGATGTAGGCAGCACATGACTTTCCCTACAGACTCAAATTCATATTTTCTTTATTTCTTTATTAATTCATTAGATTGAGTTTAATTGACCCAAATAACACTAAATTTGCATTTTTAATTTAATTTTTGTTTTTATTTGGTAATTGGACATTTTTCCTAAATCTTCGCAACAAAAATGCAAGAAATCTCAAATATCTCGAGAACGGTTAGTCCTTGAGTAATAGAGTTGTTCTTATTCTTTTCCTCATCAAAAATTAATTATAAAACAAGCATTTAATTGATATATTTGAACATACGTAGCTTTTTTTTAGATTTTGGCGATTTTTGAGGGCCATTTCGTAAAAAAGGAAAGTTGCTCCAAATAATACCAAAATCTAATCAGCACCAGAGTAACCCACAAGTAACTTATCTACCAAATTTTGTGAAATTTGGTCAATTAGTATTTTAGCTAGAGTGGATACATGATATTTTTGCGGGCCATTTTGTAAAAAAAGGCAGGTTGTTCTTTTCCGATTAATACTAAAATCTAATCAGCACCAGAGTATCGTACAAGTAAGTTATTTACCAAATTTTGTGAAATTTGGTCAATTAGTATTTTACCTAGAGTAGATACATGACATTTTTAAGGGCTATTTCGCAAAAAAGGCGGGTTCTGTTTTTGCGAATCGTACCAAAAACTAATTAGCACCAGGGTCATACCCAAGTGACTTACCTACCAAATTTCATGAAATTCGGTCCATAAGTTTTTGTGTTAGAGTGGATACATACATTGCACAGACACACAGACGTCACGCTAAAAATAGTTTTTTTGTATTCTAGAGGTCTCGAAACGTGTAGATCCGCCGAAAACTCGAGTTGCGAATTTCGACATGATTCCAATACTTTCCCTATACATAACCATGTATTGCAGGGAAAGTAAAAATTCTGATGTGGGCAGCACATGACTTTCACTGCAGACTTATATCCATGTTCTCTTTATTTTAATTAAATTTATTTCACTTTTAATTCAATTTTCGTTCTCATTCGGTAACCGGACTTATTTTCAAAGGTGGCGTAGAGAAAATACGAAAAAAATTAAAATATCTCGAAAACGACTAGTCCTAGTGTAATGGAGTTGGTCTTATTCTGTTCTTCGTTAAAAATTACGTATAAAACAAGTATTTAATGGATATATTTGAGCATACGTTGTTTTTTATTTTAGATTTTGTCGATTTTTGATTGCCATTTCGTAAAAAAAGGCAGGTTGTTCTTTTACGAATCACACCAAAACCTAATCAGCACCAGAATATCTAACAAGTAACTTATCTAACAGATTTTGGGAAATGTGGTCAATAAGTATTTTAGCTAGAGTGGATATATGACATTTTTACTGGCCATTTCGCAAAAAAGGCGGGTTCTGTTTTAATGAATCCTACCAAAAACTAATCAGTACCAGGGTCTCACCCAAGTGACTTACAAACCAAATTTTATGAAATTCGGTCCATTAGTTTTTTAGTTAAAGTGGATACATACATTGCAGAGACACACAGACACACCGACAGACAGACAGACACACACAGAGACAGACACACGCACAGACGTCACTCTAAAAATTGTTTATTCGTATTCTAGAGGTCTCGAAGCGTGTAGATCCGTCGAAAACTCGAGTTGTGATTTTCGGCATAATTCCAATACTTCCCCTATACATTACCATGTATTGCAGGGAAATTAAAAATCTGATATGGACAGCACATGACTTTCCCTGCAGACTCAAATTCATATTTTCTTTATTTCTTTAATAATTCATTAGATTGAGTTTAATTGAACCAAATAACACTGAATTTGCATTTTTAATTCAATTTTTGTTTTTATTTGGCAATTCGACATTTTTCCGAAATCGGCGTAACAAAAATGCAAGAAATCTCAAATATCTTGAGAACGGTTAGTTCTAAAGTATAATGGAGTGTGTTGTTTAATTTTCCTCTTCAAAAATTGCGTATAAAACAAGAATTTAATTAATGCATTTGAGCATACACTACTTTGTTTTTTTTTAGATTTTGAAGATTTTGGCGGACCATTTCGTAAAAAAAGGCAGGTTGTTCTTATCCGAATCGCACCAAAATCTAATCAACACCAGAGTGTCCCAAAAGTAACTTAACTCCCAAATTTTGTGAAATTTGGTCAATTAGTATTTTAGCTACAGTGGATACATGAAATTTTTGCGAGCCATTTCGTAAAAAAAGGCAGGTTGTTGTTCTTTTCCGAATTGTACCAAATTCTAATCAGTAGAGTGTCCCACAAGTAACTTATCTACCAAATTTTGTGAAATTTGGTCAATTTGTATTTTATCTAGAGTGGATACATGAAATTCTTACAGGCCATTTCGCAAAAAAGGCGGGTTCTGTTTACACGATTCGTACCAAAAACTAATCAGCACCAGGGTCTCACCCAAGTGACTTACCCACCAAATTTTATGAAATTCGGCCCATTCATTTTTGAGTTAGGGTGGATATATACATGCACAGACACACAGACAGACACACACACACCCAGACGTCACGCTAAAAATAGTTTTTTCGTATTCTAGATTTCTCGAAACGTGTAGATCCGTCGAAAACTCGAGTTGCGATTTTCGACATGATTCCAATACTTTCTCTATACATTACCATGTATTGCAGGGAAAGTAAAAAGATAATCCACAAGATGGATCTAATCAGTGTACGTGATCGGAATAATCAACAGAGCGGCATTTAGTTGATATAAAATGCGCCAAGTCGAATGTCTTAAACGAGTGCGAGAGTATTATTTCGACATATTCTCTGGAATCGCGGGTGTACACTCAGGGTACAAGAATGAGCCAGCATTTCTGGATAACTAACACGTTTATCTACAAGCGCAGCGTACACAGGAACACTATACAGCATATAGCTCGTAAACTATCATACAAGATTATTAAGCAACTGTTAGGTGCAGTAAAATAGCAATTAAATGCTCCACTCATTTCACAAAGCTGCAGCTACTATTCTTAAAAAATTGACTTATCTCACCATTCAATGTAGCTCGTATCACGTCCACTGCTCTCCAATTGAATGATGACTCCTTTTATATACTCTCTACAAATGCTTCTAGAAATCTCTCGTATCTAGTAGAACATTAGTTATTTCGAGGCATTTCTCAAATCTTCGAAAAGTCGCCAAATTGGTTATAAATCATCAAATATAGCAACCTTTGTCCGAACTTCAGAACATGGCAACCCATGATTGACGTCATAGGAAAGGTTACCTGCACGGGTGTTTTATCCATCTGGTTTTCAAAAGACACTCCAGTGGGAGCATTTAATAAGTATGAGAATATTTGCTATTTTGAAAAGACTTGAGCATATTGGAGGAGTCGCCAAAAGTCGCCATGTTGACAATAAATCGTCTAATCTGGCAATCCCACTACAAATGTCAATATATGGCAATATTTAATTCCGTCATAGGAATGGCTGCTTGTCAATGTATTTTCTCTTTCTGGTTTTCAAAAGAGACTTCGGTGAAGGCATTTTACACATTCATATATTTCTGCAGAATATGAAATAGTAAGGCAAAAGGACTAATGATAGGAATTTTTTGATTTCTTAAAAAGTTGCACCTCTCAATGGTTTGAAAGGTACAGTAACATAATTGACGCCTTTAGACGTAACATTTATGGGATAACAAATTTGTTACCAACCATAATGTCCTGAAATGAAAATTAATTTTGCCATGTTCCGAGATATAAATCAGGGGCTTTGCGACCACCTTCACCATAAGCCTTTTAGTCCCCCTTAATGTAACATTCATAACTCTAGCATCACTATTTACAGATTTATTTGCCTTTCCGGGATGTTCGAGATACGTAAATGTGAATGAATAAAATGAGTATTAAGAAAATCGAAAATGTTTTTAGCAAGATGGTTTTTCTTTATTTGAAATTTTTAAAATGACTTTCCTCAGTTTGCTTTTTTCATATAAAGTTATTTACCGTATTAAAACTGTTAAAACTTCAAAAGTTTTTCAAATGACTTCGATATTTTTTGTACATTCACTTATGATCCACTCAAAACAGTTAAGAATAGATTTTGCAATATAATAGTCAAAGAAAAAAAAATAAAAATATGATAGCAGTCAGGTTTTTCTTAAGTTTTTGAAAACGGTATATGCGTATTTTTACTTTCCTTATATACATAATGTATAAGGAAAGTATTGTGACGGGGTCGAAAATTCGAATTCGAGTTTTCGACGGGAGAGCACGTTTCGAGCATCCCTGATCACGAATCAAACATTTTTGAAGTGATGTCTGTGTGTGTGTGTGTGTGTGTCAGTGAGTCTGTGGAGACGATAACTAACGAACGGATGGACCGATTCAAACCAAATTTGGTACAAAAATCACAATCCGTAAACACTGGAAGCCTATTATTTTAATACGAATGTTCAGAATCCCCCCCCTAAATTTTCAACTGAAATTTTGAAAAAATCGACAAAAAATCAAAACCACTAATAACGTTAAGCAAATAGACATTTCTTATGCAATTTTTCACTAGAAAACGATTGACATAAATTTTGGAACGCTAACATGAACCGTTCTCGAGATATTGCACATTTTTCAAAAAATTATCAGAAAGTCATAAAATAAAAAAAAATATTTCCTATTCAGAAACATGTTCACTTTTCATATGTAATACCATGCGATAAATTGGGTGACATCATTTTTGTGGATGTAGCTCGTTCCATTCATGAAAAAAGATACTTTGAGTAATACTTTTGTATTTGAACGTCAATAGTCATTTATCTACTGTAAGAATAACTTATCTCTTCGTCCATAACACTTGGCGAGATTTTGGCGACGAATTTGGCGGAATGTCGCTAACTTGGCGACTTTTTGAAATCTTGCCAAATTAACGAAAATCTCGCCAAATAGATAAAGATGATGGTAAATCAATGAAAATGATGACCAATTGTCGAAAATTCAATATCTTGGAAAGAATATTAGTATCTTCTATAAGAAAAACCTATTACTTTCCTTATATACATAATGTATAAGGAAAGTATTGTGACGGGGTCGAAAGTTCGAATTCGAGTTTTCGACGGGAGAGCACGTTTCAAGCATCCCTGATCACGAATCAAACATTTTTGAAGTGATGTCTGTGTGTGTGTATGTGTGTGTGTGTGTGTGTGTGTGTGTGTGTGTCAGTGAGTCTTTGGAGACGATAACTGACGAACGAATGGACCGATTCGAACCAAATTTGGTACAAAAATCACAATCCGTAAACACTAGAAGCCTACTGTTTTTATACACAATCGAATGTTCAGAACCCCCCTAAATTTTCGAATGAAATTTTTAAAAAATCGTCAAAAAATCAAAACCACTAAAAAAGTTACGCAAATAGACATTTCTTATGTAATTTTTCATTAGAAAACGACTGGCATAAATTTTAGAACGCTAATATGAACCGTTCTCGAGATATTGTACATTTTTAAAAAAAAATTATCAAAAAGTCATAAAATAAAAAAAAATATTTCCTATTGAGAAACATGTTCACTTTTCATATGTAATACCATACGATAAATTGGGTGACATCATTCTCGTGGATCTAGCTCGTTCCATTCATGAAAAAAGATACTTTGAGTAATACGTTTGTATTTGAACGCCAGTAGTCATTTGTCTGTTGTAAGAATAACTTATTTCTTCGTCCATAATTCTTGGCGAGATTTTGGCGACGAATTTGGCGGAATGTCGCCAACTTGGCGACTTTTTGAAATGTTGCCAAATTAACGAAAATCTCTCCAAATGAATGAAAATGACGCTAAATCAATGGAAATGACGACTAATACTCGAAAATTCAATATCTTGGAAAGAATATAAATATCTACTATAAGAAAAACCTATTTTTTGTACTGTAAAAGTAGTAAATTCAGTACATTATATAAGGAAAGTCATGTGTTGTCCACATCAGATTTTTTTTTACTGTAAAAGTAGTGAATTCATTGCATTATGTAAGGAAAGTCATGTGTTGCCCACATCAGATTTTTTTTCACCAAAATGAATCCATCAATTGTAAAATTGCTTCCTAAAGTTAAAAAATACACTCTTATAAACAAAAAACAACTGTAGAATTCTGAAAATTGAATGATATTTAAAACTGCTAATTGTTTTTTATTTAAAAATTTTAAATGTCTTGCCACAATATATATTTTTCTAGTTAAATTTATTTTGTCTAATAACAACCTTTAATAAGATGTATAAAAGAAATGGAAATACTTAAATACAAAAGTAATTCAAATGGTAGCGAATCTCTATGCTTAAAATTGATAATTTGAAATACAGTATAGGACGGGATAGCCCAGTGGTTAAGGCACGGCAATTGCACGGCAATTGGACCCGAGCGCGGTTCCTGGAGCTGCCCAAATTGTTACCGTGTCTGCTTGCAGTATGGGCACATTAAATCCGTAGGCCTGATATCCTTCCAAGAGGCGAGTTGCAGGGTACGAAAAGTATGGTCCCTAAGGATATCACCCACTGAGTTTCTGTCAAAATGGGGTGGCTAAAGTGCACTATGTAATGTGCACTCTGTTATGCCAGGGAAACGTTATATGATTGTTAAATAGTTCACGCTTTAATCACTGTATAGTCGAATGATTTAGTTCAAGTGCTTTAGACTTTGGAAATACATAAAATTATATTGTGGATGTAAGGGTAATACAAAATACTACATATTAACACATATAAGCCGAAAGCATTGAATTCCTTGGCATGATAAAAACCAACTTGTTATATTTTTTAAAGACATTTTATGAAATATTCTTAAGCTATTATCTGGATGCAAACTATATGTTTCATGTATTCTGATATTAATTGTGATACAAATAAAGCAAAATATAGTGGAATGTAATTATACAAGATAATTAAGTGGAAACTCACACTCTAGATATTTCAAATTGATTTTTTTCCTTTTTTAAATCCTTTCCATTTAACTTTCACATAAATTAAAAAAAACTATTTCTATATTTAAAAAACTATTGAAATGAGTATAATATCCATTGAAGATGAGTTTTATATTTCTTTCAAATGCTTTTAATAAATGAGATATTTCATAATATACTACTCTATTAATTAAGAGCAACATTCAAAGGCTGTTTAATTTCCGCTTGGTATACTAACAACTCTGAAATATAATCTTTACAAATATTGAATTTGATCTCAAAATTTCTATTCAGTGCTTTCAATTTCAAAATCAATCGTCATTACATTTGCAATAAAATGCAAATTTAAGTGCAATTTGATTAATTTAAGTGCTCGTAACATGTATGAAGTACAAGATGTTTGATCCAATTGCAATCTTGAACCACGTTGTATAACTTTTATAAGTTGGAAGTTTATGAAATGACATTTCTGTTGATAATTTAATATTTTGAATTTATCTTAGATTTTATTAAAACATGTAAATTTATTAAACATAATTATATAAAGCAAACCCCATTTATACGTTTTGATTACCATTTTAAATTTATATATCAATGACACGGAGTACAACGAACAAATATTATAAACTTTCTAGCACATTTTCAATAAAATATCTCTGACTTGTTATGATTTTACTTATTAAGATATATTTAATCAATAGTCCAGATAATAAACAAAATTCACATCTATAAAGGACGTTCTCAAATTGAGGAAGGCACTCCCTAATGTAGATACCAGTAGCCATGGAGTGGTTTCGCGCTAATTATGCAATCGTCAGTATGGAATAACCGATATACCGACGGTCACGTGGAAGGACTGAAACTGTCAGTTCCTAAAGAAGCTTGAAAAAATTATGCCTTATAGTAAGTTTCTTGCTACCATTACAGATATGGGTTATTTCATGATGGCGAACGCATAATAAGCGAGAAACCGGTCCATGTATACTGGCATCTGCAATGGAAGTGTTTTCCAAATCCAGATGCCATTAAAAGTTAACATATAGCCAGAAATAGCTGGTTCATATAATATGCAATTTGTAACATTAATTTTAATTTATTAATGCTAACATCAGACTATGAATTTGGTTTGCAGAGTATCCTTCGGCGATAAGAGTTTGCAATACCATATCAGTAGCTCAATTGGAAAAACGCTTGCTAGCCAGTATGGAGATCCGTGGTACTAGCTTCGGCTATGGCAAAAATTCCGTTTAGAATGTCTTCCACACAATTTAACCGTAGTGGTTAGTGCAGTGACGCTAACGGACTGAAAATGACTCTAGTGCGACTTGTATGAATTCAATGTCTTCTGGCATATTGGGCGCCCCTTTCAAAAGTTGGGTGGCCAACGACCATGCAGGATACTAAACTAGATGAAATTAATAACAGGAGACTAACACGAGGTAAAAATAGCAGGAAGTTGTCACCGCAATTCTGTCCCAGTAGCTACATTGGTAGAGGGTTGGCTGGTTAGTAAGAATATATGCGAGTCCCGGTGGGGCAGCAATTTTTTTTACAGGTTAACTGAACAAAAGTATTATTTAAAAAATCTAAATAAATATGCTTAGTAAAATTGAACAGGGTTTTCCGCATAGACGCTTTTTCTGGTCAGAGAACTTTATGTTTGAATTACTCTGGTCTTTTGTGTTTGGAAAAAAATAAGCTGAATTTTCCTTCCAAATTCGATTGGCACCCCCCATTTTGCTTTTATACTATACTTTAACAAATATAAATATATTTTTACTTTTTCTTACTATAGAATATGGTGTAGAAAAAGTATTGTTTTATCGAAAATTTTCGATTTCGAGATTTTGATGGCAATATCATTTTTTGGACTTTATGAACGAGTTTTAACTATTTTTAGAGTTATTTTGTCTGTGGTAAATTTTTTGAGTACGTAAGCAAGTTTTGAAACAGTATACACAGTATAATTTTGTATATTATATTGTATATCGTTTTATTGCTTTTCAAAATATTCTATTTTAGCATCAATGCATTAATCGAACTCGGATCGTCCGAATGAAATCCTCGCGCTATAACCACTGGGCTGTCTCACCCCGCTGTGTCAACCCTTGTCGAAAGTCATAATAAATCATTGCTCAAAAATGCCTTTTACGTAAATCTATGTTTTGTCATTGTGAGACCAGAAATTGTTCTCACATGAGACACTTTTATTTGAGTATTTATGGTGGCCAGAACGCCGAACAAAGCTGCAGACAGGCTGGCACCGAAGTTTATAAGGACTTGAACTTTTAGGTCAAAAGGACTATAAATTTAGGTGTGCAAGACCAAAGGGGCTGAGAGGGGCCTTGCTATATGCGAAATGATGCCATTGGGTTGAGAAGAACCAATGAGCGCCAAGGGGAAGAAGGGCGGAGCCGATTCAAAATGTTATTATATTTCTTTTACGCCGCAGCATTGGATAAAACTTAACATAATTATGCATAAAATGGGACAATGATCATGAAATTTTTCAGTTTTAATCATTGTAGAGAAAAAAAAATCTGATGTGGGCAGCACATGACTTTCGTTTTAGACTCATATTCACGTTCTCTTTATTTCTTCAATAATTCAATAATTTAAGTTTAATTGCACAAAATAACACCCATGATTACTTTAAATTACACTGATTTTGCAATGTTAATTCAATTTTCGTTCTCATTTGGTAATTGGACTTATTTTCAAAGGAGGGGTAGAAAAAATGAGAGAAAACTAAAATATCTCGAGAACGGCTATTCCTAGTGTAATGGGGTTAGTATTATTCTTTTCATTGTCAAAAATTGCGTATAAAACAAGTATTTAATTCATATATTTGAGTATACTTTTCTTATATATTTTGACGATTTTTGAGGGCCATTTCGCAAAAAGGCAGGTTATTTTGTCTCGAATAATACCAAAATCTAATCAGCACCAGGGTAACCTACAAGTGACTTGTCAACCAAATTTTGTAAAATTTGATCTATTAGTTTTTCATCTAAAATGGATACATGCAATTTTTGAGGACCATTTCGCAAAAAAAATGGAGGGTTGTTTTTCCCGATCCGTTCCAAAATCTAATCAGCATCAGGGTCAGTCACAAGAGACTTACAAATTTTAATGAATTCGTTCGATTAGTTTTTTTTGTCAGAGTGAATACAAGCAATTTTTGAGGGCCATTTCGCGAAAATAGGATTGTTCTTTCAACCCGAATTGTACCAAAGACTTATCAGCACTAAGATCATAAACAAGTGACTTACCTACCAAATTTTATGAAATTTAGTCTATTAGTTTTTGAGTTAGAGTGGATACACACATTGCAGACAGACATACAGACACACGGACAGACAGGCAGACAGACACACGGACGGACAGGTAAACAGGCAGACAGTCACACACACAGACGTCACGTTAAAAATAGGGTTTTCGTATTCTAGAGGTGTCAAAACCTGTACATTCGTCGAAAACTCCAGTTGTGATATCCGTCGAAAACTTCAGTTGTGATTTTCGACATGATTCCAATACTATTTCCATACATTATGCAGGGAAAGTAATAGCCGAAATACAATTTTTGTGTTCGTGACATTATCATCTTTCCTACATGGAGCGGTATACAAGTTACATCCCCGAGGGTGTTCATTGTCAATGTTGGTATCTATCTGAAGAATTTTTTAAGACTTTGAAAATTAAGGTTAACATGCTATAATTGTGAAATTGTGATCAGTTTGACCAACAATACAGATTTTTAAAAATTTTTCTTAAAACATTAAAAAAATAAATAAATTACAAGCTATTTAAAAACGGATTTTGTTATAAGAAAGTCGAGTTGAGCTACATCCCCTTTTAATTTTTAGTTAAACAATGTTCAACGTATTATTAAATACTGTGAGCACTTTTCTCAGAAATTAAATGTAAACCTCCATTTAAATAAAAACTCTGAAAACTAATTAATTATCTTTTTAAATTACAGTATTAAAATAATTGAATTAGAATAATAAGAAATGTTAATTAGATGAATAAAATAAATTATTTTAGAAGCCTTAAACTATTCGCCCACATCATTAGATGCAGCAGTGGTAAAAATTAATGTATTAAATACAGCAGGGACGAAAACAGAGACTCTATTAAGTTATGGTTGAAAACACACATTATACAATGGGATAGCTGATTAAATTATTCAATTTAGTATGCAGAAAACGACTTTAAAGGACCACGTGAAATGGAAAATAATTAAAAGATTAATTCTGGAGGAACTGTACTATAAATGGTGTTAAACATTAGAGTGGATTATGAATATGAAGTCCAGAATCAAATTTGAAACTGAAATTATCAATGTATCTTTGTTAATTCTTAACATTTCTCATTCATTAGCTGAAGTTTTGTAATTTATCGTCATTCATCAAATTAAGTTTTAGGCTGTTAAAACTCGTAATTACAAGTTAGAAACTAAATAAAGAATGAGATTGAAGTGATTCCATAAAGCAATATTTTAAAATATTGATTTTTTCTTATATTTCTTGCTATCAAAAGCATTTACAATACGTTAATTTGTAGCTCAATTATATAATTAGCTCAATGATTTCAATTTAATTAATATAATATTTTACTTGCCTTAATTAAAACATTTTTGATGAGAATAACATCTATGCTTGGGGGTACCTGTGTAGGATATCGGAGCGTTACGAAAAAGGTAAACATTTTGGACGATTTTAACTCCAAATCTAAAAGATAAAAATCTGATGTAAGCAGTACATAACTTTCCCTGCAGACTTATACTCACGTTCTCTTTATTTTAATTAAATTTAATTGAATTTTCGTTCTCATTTGGTAACTGGACTTATTTTCAAAGGTGGAGTAGAGAAAATACGAAAAACCTAAAATATCTCAAGAACAGCTAGCTCTAGTGTAATGGGGTTGGTCTTATTCTTTTCGTCGTTAAAAATTACGTATAAAACAAGCATTTAATGGATATATTTGAGCATTCGTAGTTTTTGATTTTAGATTTTAACGATTTTTAAGGACTATTTTACAAAAAAAGGCTGGTCATTTTTCCCCGAATCGTACCAAAATTTAAGCAGCACCAGGGTGATCTACAAACGACTTATATACCGAATTTTGTGAAATTCGGTCCATTAGTCTTTCAGATAGAGTGGATAAAGGCAATTTTTGCGGGCCATTTCGAACTGTAAACGAGCGCGTTTCTGTGCAGACGTCAGGGGATAAAAACGGCTCCATTTCGCCAGCCCCCCCACCTCGGAATTTCAAAATTTCAATGATGCCATTCGTTTGTACTACGTTTGTACCGGATTGTACCGTCAAAATTTTCGTTTGTACCACTTCCGGAACGGGGTTATTCCCATTTCAAAGTGGGGGGGCTGGCGAAACGGCAGCCCCCCCACCTCGGAATTTCAAAATTTCAATGATGCCATTCGTTTGTACTACGTTTGTACCGGATTGTACCGTCAAAATTTTCGTTTGTACCACTTCCGGAACGGGGTTATTCTCATTTCAAAGTGGGGGGGCTGGCGAAACGGCAGCCCCCCCACCTCGGAATTTCAAAATTTCGTCGATGCCATTCGTTTGTACTACGTTTGTACCGGTTTGTACCGTAAAAATTTTCGTTTGTACCACTTCCGGTACGGCGTAATTTTAATTTTAAAATGGGTGACCTTGAGCTCCGACAAACCCAACCTCGAAATTTCAAAATTTCGTCGATGCCATTCGTTTGTATTACGTTTGTACCGGTTTGTACCGTAAAAATTTTCGTTTGTACCACTTCCGGTACGGCGTAATTTTAATTTAAAAGTGGGTGACCTTGAGCTCCGGCAACCCCCCCACGTCGGAATTTCAAAATTTCGTCGATGCCATTCGTTTGTACTACGTTTGTACTGGTTTGTACCGTAAAAATTTTCGTTTGTACCACTTCCGGTACGGCATAATTTTCATTTAAATGTGGGTGACCTTGAGCTCCGGCAACCCCCCACTTCGAAATTTCAAAATTTCGTCGATGCCATTCGTTTGTATTACGTTTGTACCGGTTTGTACCGTAAAAATTTTCGTTTGTACCACTTCCGGTACGGCGTAAATTTTATTTAAAAGTGAGTGACCTTCAGCTCCAGCAACCCCCCACCTCGAAATTTCAAAATTTCGTCGATGCCGTTCGTTTGTACTACGTTTGTACCGGTTTGTACCGAAAAAATTTTCGTTTGTACCACTTCCGGTACGGCGTAATTTTTATTTAAAAATCGGTCACCTTGAGCTTCGGCAACCCCCCCACCTCGAAATTTCAAAATTTCGTCGATGCCATTCGTTTGTACTACATTTGTACTGGTTTGTACCGTAAAAATTTTCGTTTGTACCACTTCCGGTATGGCGTAATTTCTATTTAAAAGTTGGTGACCTTGAGCTCCGGTAACCCCCCACCTCGAAATTTCAAAATTTCTTCGATGCCATTCGTTTGTATAACGTTTGTACTGGTTTGTACCGTAAAAATTTTCGCTTGTACCACTTCCGGTACGGCGTAATTTTTATTTAAAAGTCGGTCACCTTGAGTTTCGGCAAGCCCCCACCTCGAAATTTCAGAATTTAGTTGATGATTCCATTCATTTGTGGGACGTTTGTACCGGATTGTACCAAAAAATGTTCGTTTGTACCACTTCCGGTACGGCGTTATTCTCATTTCAAAGTGAGGGGGGAGAAACATCAGCCCCCACCTAAGAATTTGAAAATTTCGTCAATGCCATTCGTTTGTACTACGTTTGTACCGGATTGTACTACCGTAAAAATATTCGTTTGTACCACTTCCGGTACGGTGTTGTTCTCATTTCAAAGTGGGCTTGCTTTAGAAACGGCAGCCCCGTTCACCTAGGAATTTCAAAATTTCGTCGATGCCATTGGTTTGTACTACGTTTGTACCAAATGGTACCGTAAAAATTTTCATTTGTACCACTTCCGGTACAGCGTAATTTTTATATAAATGTGGGTGTCCTTGAGCATCGGCAACCCCCCACCTCGTAATTTTAAAATTTCGTCGATGCCATTGGTTTGTACTACGTTTGTACCGGATTGTACTGCAAAAATTTTCGTGTGTACTACTTCCGGTACGGCGTAATATTCATTTCAAAGTGGAGGCTGGAAAAATGGCAGCTTTGACCTCGGAATTTTCATATTTCAGTGACGTCGTTCGCATGTACTTCATTTGCATGGAATGTACCGCTAAAATTTTCATTTATACCGTTTCCTATATATAGTTGTTCCCATTTCAAAGTGGGAGACTCCATTTCGCCCCTTCTCAGTTCCGAATTTCCAATATGCATCAAATAATTAAAGAACATGCTTTTATGACAATAAAATTTATATATGTATTAAAACATACAAATACAAATAAATATATTTTTACAAATCAGCACATTTATTCAGTACATTATTCAAATATTTTGCTTAAGCCGACGCAGTGGTCGAGTGGTCAAGGCGAGTGTTTCCACAGCAATCGCTCGACCGCCGCGTTGTGGGTTCGAGTCCCACGTAAAACATGGATGTTTGTGTTGCGGGCGTAGTGTGTTCCGCCCCCCCTCTGGTGCGCCTGGGGCAACGTCTTAGGACGGCTAAATGGTTCACGTTCTGGCCGCTGACGAAAGGCGAATGACGAAAGTCAAGTGCCTGGCCATTAATATATATATATATATATATATATATATATATATATATATATATATATTTTGCTTAACATATATTTATACAAATATTCAACTCAATTTACATTTATATAAATATTTAGTTTAATTTACATTTTCACAAATATTTAACTCAATTGACATTTATATAAATATTTAGCTCAATTTGCACTTATACAAAGTAGCACTTATACATACTAATACGAATATGTAGCACATGTACATTGAAAAATTTGAAGATATATTTCGGTACTTGTGAGTATTTAAAATAGGTTTCAGGAAATAAAGTATTTAAAATATTGATTAATTAAAAAATGTTATGTACCCAACACAATTGAGTATAATATAGTTTTAAAAGTAAAGTAGGAATTAGCTATCATGGATGTGAGAATTTGGTTGCAAATCATTTTAATTGCATTCATTTAATTTTATTTATATAAAAATTAGCGAAATTATTTTGCAGAAGTACTGCTTTTACTGTCCTGCATATTAGTTTCCCTATAGAGTATAGGGAACTTATTTAACTGGGGCAAGTTTTCAACGGAAGAACACGTTTCAAGCATCCTAGAACAAGAACCGAACGTTTATGAAGTCATTTCTGTATGTGTTAGCACGTGTGAATACACGCTAATATACTGTTACGACGTATTCTCTGGAATCGTGGGTGTGCGTCCAGGATACAAGAAAGAATCCAAATTTCTGGATAACTAACACGTTTATAAGCACAACATAAACAGGAATAAGATACAGCAAATGGTTCGATAACTATCTCACAAGATTACTAAACAACTGCTAGGTACAGTAAAATAGCAATTAAATACTCAGTTAATTTCACAAAACAGCGGATGCTATCCTGAAAACAATGACTTATCTCATAATTTCAATGTAGCTCGTATCACGTCAACTGCTCTCCAATTGAGCGATGACTCTTTTTATATATTCTCAGTAGAAACTGCCAGAAGGGGCTCATATCTCGTAGAATACTCGTCATTTTAAGAAGGTTCTCGAACATTCGAAATGTCGCCAATAAAACACCAAATCTGGCAACCATAGCTCGACAGTCCTGAAATGGCATCCCTAGACCCACATCATAGGGATGGCTGCCTGTACGGTGTTTCACTTCTGGTTCTCAAAAGTGCTTCCACTGAAGGCTTCATGATCGGGACAGTACATAGTGTATGTGTGTGCCTGTGAGTCGGCGGAGGTGTTATCTCACACGCGAATGAAGAGTTTTGAATATAATTTGGTACGATTATTGACCTCAGTGTATACTGGATTCCAATTGATTTTAAATGTAATCGAAAGTTTGGAAGACCCCCCCGCCTCCCCCATATTTTGAACGAAAGCTTGAAAAAATCATTAACCAGAACTTTCAATAATGATAAAAAAAAAAAATCATTTCAGACGTAATTGATAGACAAATGATAGAAACTTTAGAATGTTAGAATGAACCATTCTCGAGATACTACACAAGTTTCGAATAAATTTTTGAAAAAATTATTAAAGCAAATTAAGAATCTGAATGCTGTTAAATGTTTAATTATTTCATACATAATATCCACTTAGAAAACGATTGACATACCACATACGACATTTCGAGATATTGCACATTTTTCATGTAAATTTATTCAAAACATAATGTTAAATTAAACAAGAAAGATCAATCATGCATAAGCATTGATTATGAAACACTTTCCAACTGAAATGTAATTTCATTTAAAAATTTCTGAAATGTGATACATTTAGTGGTGATATCTTTTACATTATCACAGTACTACAGTAATTTATTATACTTTTATGTATTTCATTTTTAATGTATTTCATTTTTTCAACCCGGGTTCAATGCAAAACTAATTGGGTGATATTATTCATTTATATTCCCATACGTCCCACAGACCGTCTGAACAACATACTAAAATTTCATTTTGATAAAGTCATTTTTACTGCAGTTATCGTGCGAACGAACAGACAGAAGGAACAAAGTCATAAACACTTTTCAACTATGCTATAAAGTGTTTATAAGGAAGAATTTCAAAATGTACATTATATAACAAAATTATACAACAAAAATAATAATGGGAATAAATAATATACTATAATTTATGACATAAAAGTCCTATAAAGTTCTTCTGAACAATATTGCCATATACTCTAAATACATAATAATACAAGAAAGATCAATCATGCATAAGCATTGATTATGAAACACTTTCCAACTGAAATGCAATTTCATTTAAAAATCTCTAAAATGTGATACATTCAGTGGTGATATCCTTTACATTATACAGTACATTACACAGTACTACAGTAATTTATTACACTTAAATATTTAAAACTGTATCGAAATATAAATCATCTGATTCTTTATGCAAAATCAATGAATATTTCATTCATATAACTTGTATTCCAGACTCCAGAGCTAAATAATTTTGTGTGAAAAAAATTCAGCAATTCTTATGTAATTCATCTTACAATCGCTTGAGATATTTGCATTCTGCATATGTTAAAATTAGGCTTCGTTGAAGAAATAATAAAATTTTAGGGATCATTTAAAATCACAACTATTGTAATTGCATAGGCACGGAATTTAGGTACACAGATAATACACAGATAATATATGTGTGTATGTGTATGTACTCAAAGTATTGGAATCGTGCCGAAGATCGGAACTCGAATTTTCAAAGGATCTACACGCTTTGGGACTTCTAGAACACGAAAAATCTATTTTTAGGAAGACGTCTGTGTGTGTAAGGTTGTATCTGTGTATGTTTCTGTGTGTCTGTGTGGATATTACATCCACTCTAATTGAAAAACTAATAGACCGATTTTCATACAATTTGGTAGGTATGTTTTTTGTGGGAAATCCTGATGTTCATTAGATTATAGTACGATTCGTAATAAAAGAATCTGCCTTCTTTGCGAAATGGCCGCAGAAATTGCCTTTATCCACTCTAGCTAAAAACTAATGGAAAAAATTTAACAAAATTTGGTGCATAATATTTCAATAACCTACAAGTGATTTATATACCAAATTTAACAAAATTTTGTATATAAATCATTTGTAGGTTATTCTACTACGATTCGGGAAAAAGGAACTGGCTAATTTTGCGAAATGGCCCGCAAAAATCGTTATATATAAAAATTTAAGACTACGTGTGTTCAATTATATCAATTAAATTCCTATTTTATACGTGATTTTTGACAACAAAAAGAATAAGACTAACCCCATTACTCTAGGACTAGCCGTTCCTGAGATATTCTAGTTTTTTCGCGTTTTCGCTACGCCACCTTTGACAATAAGTCCAGCTATCAAATGAGAACCAAATTTAAGTTTAACGTGTAAATTCAATGTCATTTAAAATACTTATGGTTGTTATTTTATGCAGATAAACTCAAATTATTATTGAATAAATAAAGAGAACGAATATGAGTCTGCAGGGAAAGACATGGGCTGTCCACATCAGAATTTTTAACAATATTACAACAATGATTTATAGAAGTGAACGGGGATTATTTTCAGGCCATTTCGAAAAAAAATGTATGATCTATATTTAAAGATCCATTAAATTTTTGTCGAATAAAATGTTCAACAAATTTAAGCTGTGTACCAAATTTTAACTCTCTAGGACGTATGAAAGTGCATTAAAAATGCCATCCAATAAGTATATCATGAAGAGTTATATAAAATTTAAAAAAAATGAAAAATTGTTATCTACAAAATTTATTTTAAAATGTGAAGCCTCTCCCATATGCACTACGTTTAAACAAATGGAAAGATATTTATTATATAATATATCACTCTTTTCTTTCTGGAAGATATCCCAAAGTCAGAATTTAATTGAATTTGTTTTTTTCCCTATATTAAATAATTTTTAATTAAAAAACTACTTAACATATTTTACTGAATTTTTTTTATATATTCTATGGGATAATGTGAATATTTCCTAAAAATTTCGAAGCAATTCGTGAATTTTAAATTTACTTAAAAAATGTTTGAAAAATTAGGTCCCATAGGGTTCAATGTATTTCATTTTTTCAACCCGGGTTCAATAAAAAACTAATTGGGTGATATTATTTATTTATATTCCCATAGGGCCTACAGACCGTCTGAACAACATACTAAAATTTCATTTTGATAAAGTCATTTTTACGGCAGTTATCGTGCTAACGGACAGACAGACAGACAGACAGACAGACAGACAGAATGAACAAAGTCATAAACACTTTTCAACTTTGTTGTAAAGTGTTAAAAAAAGGGAAGAAAGTATCGCCACATATAACACTTAGTAACAGTGTAGTAACACCTTCCACATACAATATTATGCAACATTATTCATATAAATCTAGATCATTCCATTCACTGGAAAAAATACATTTTGACAGTGATAGTAATTTGACGCCTATGAATTCGCCAATAGTAATTTATTTCATGTAATTGATATTAAACAAATGTTGATGTCATTTCATGACATTGTAATTAAGTAAACGTGAATATGAGAAGGTCATTCGTTTGGACTAGTAATTTGCCCAAAGCACCTAATTTCAATTGACGTCGTATTATTTTAATGCCAAAAACATTGTTCTGTGGACCTTGTACACCATTGTTTCGCCGTGAAAGAAGTAGAATCATTGCATTATGTAGGAAAAGTCATGTTCTGCCCACATCAGATTTTTTAATCCATTCTGAGCCAGCTGATAATTAATTTGCACAAGCAGCTTGCTAGACAATTCTATGAAACCAAACATTGCAAATTTTCTTATTATTAGGCCAATTAGCAATTGCACACCAGGGTATCACCGAAAAAAGTTTAAATATGAATTGCAATTACTGCTTACAGAAAATCCGCCAAGAAAGAAGGAAGGCCGCCACTCTGACGTCGCAACCTTTCAGTGGACTAATCCCATATCCTCGAATGAGTATCAATTTAGTACTTGTGAAATTTCAGAAAATGTAACATTGAGTAATTAGATTGCATGCTATTGAAGAATTATCTCATTGTATACAAAAAATATAAAATAATAATATTATAACTTCTATCAGCATAAAGTTGTACAATGTAGCATTAGTAATATACTAACGTAATATTTTGAACTTTTTTTTTAAAATTAAAGTACCTGTACAAGCAAGTATTTCTTTAATTCTCTATACTTTCACTCGAAATGTCTTCGAAACTAAAGATCGATATAAATAGTAGGCGACAAAAGTATGTATTAGAAAATTTAGTTTCTAATAGATTCCTTTTGAAATTTGCCGCAAAAGGCAACACTCCTCTAGCAGGATGACTATACTTATCTCATACCTAATAGAAATATATTTCCTTGAATTCCTTTAAATTAAAAACACTTGTCAGAAACGTAAGGATTTCCCTCAAAATCTAAACTGCTGATTAATTTTAAATGCAGAAATAATGAAAAAATAGACCAAATTACTAATTAATACTCATAACAAACTAAGATTAATAATTAAAAGCAATTAAAAGAGTTCAAAACATAAAACAATAAGAAGTTATCTTGTTGAACACCAATGTTTGTCACAGAAATGTCAGTTTTATACTGGAACGTGGTGGTGTCCATGTACACAACTAGTTTCAAAAATTATAATATTCCATTAGTAAATAGTCCCCCTTCTCAAATTTAATGTCTTGCATATTTTCTATAAAGCTATAAAAATAATTTTATTACCTATGTAATTGTACAAATAAATATATGATATATGAATATCACTAGAAACATGGTATGATTAATAAAAACAATATGATATTTCTTAATGACAGATTAATTGATTTGCATAATTTTGAATCCAGGTGAATTTGAATTACAAAGTACAAGATCTTATTGGCATTAATAATCACCTAATGACATTTTGCCTTACAGAAAAGACTATGATGGAAAATTAAACTGTAACATTAAGAAGATATATCATGTAAGCTTAAGATGTACAGCATGTAAGCTTAGATGTACGGCATGTAAGCTTAAGAATTGGTACAAACGAAAATTTTTATGGTATAATATCCGGTAATTATCCGGTTCAAACGTAGTCCAAACGCATGGCATCGACGAAATTTTGAAATTCCGAGGTGGGAGGATTACCGATGCTCAAGGCCACTCACTTTTAAATAAAAATTACGCCGTACCGGAATTGATACAAACGAAAACTTTCACGGTACAATCCAGTACAAACATAGTACAAACGAATGGAATCAACGAAATTTTGAAATTTCGAGGTGGGGGTTGCCGATGCTCAAGGTCACAGACTTTTAAATAAAAATTACGCCGTACCGGAAATGGTACAAACGAAAATTTTCACGATACAATCCGGTACAAACGTCCTACAAACGAATGCAATCATGAACTAAATTCTGAAATTTCGAGGTGGGGGGCTTGCCGAAGCTCAAGGTAACCGACTTTTAAATAAAAATTACGCCGTACCGGAAGTGGTACAAACGAAAATTTTTACGGTACAAACGTAGTACAAACGAATGGCATTAACGAAATTCTGAAATTTCGAGGTGGGGGATTGCCGAAGCTCAAGGTGACCGACATTTAATTAAAAATTACGCCGTACCGGAAGTGGTACATACGAAAATTTTTACGGTACAAACCGGTACAAACGTAGTACAAACGAACGGCATCGACGAAATTTTGAAATTTCGAGGTGGGGTGTTGCTGGAGCTGAAGGTCACCCACTTTTAAATAAAAATTACGCCGTACCGGAAGTGGTACAAACGAAAATTTTTACGGTACAAACCGGTACAAATGTAATATAAACGAATGGCATCGACGAAATTTTAAAATTTCGAGGTGGGAAGTTACCGGAGCTCAAGGTCATCCACTTTTAAATAAAAATTACGCCGTACCGGAAGTGGTACAAACGAAAATTTTTACGGTACAAACCAGTACAAATGTAGTACAAACGAATGGCATCGACGAAATTTTGAAATTTCGAGGTGGGGGGTTGCCGAATCTCAAGGTGACCGATTTTTAAATAAAAATTACGCCGTACCGGAAGTGGTACAAACGAAAATTTTTACGGTACAAACCGGTACAAACGTAGTACAAACGAATGGCATTGACGAAATTTTCAAATTCTTAGGAGGGGGCTGATGTTTCTCTCCTCTCACTTTGAAATGAGAATAACGCCGTACCGGAAGTGGTACAAACGAACATTTTTTGGTACAATCCGGTACAAATGTCCCACAAACGAATGGAATCATCAATTAAATTCTGAAATTTCGAGGTGGGGACTTGCCGAAACTCAAGGTGACCCACTTTTAAATAAAAATTACGCCGTACCGGAAGTGGTACAAACGAAAATTTTTTCGGTACAAACCGGTACAAACATAATACAAACGAATGGCATCGACGAAATTTTGAAATTTCGAAGTGGGGGGTTGCCGGAGCTCAAGGTCACCCACATTTAAATGAAAATTATGCCGTACCGGAAGTGGTACAAACGAAAATTTTTACGGTACAAACCAGTACAAATGTAGTACAAACGAATGGCATCGACGAAATTTTGAAATTTCGAGGTGGGGGGTTGCCGAAGCTCAAGGTGACCGATTTTTAAATAAAAATTACGCCGTACCGGAAGTGGTACAAACGAAAATTTTTACGGTACAAACCGGTACAAACGTAGTACAAACGAATGGCATCGACGAAATTTTGAAATTTCGAAGTGGGGGGTTGCCGGAGCTCAAGGTCACCCACATTTAAATGAAAATTATGCCGTACCGGAAGCGGTACAAACGAAAATTTTTACGGTACAAACCAGTACAAACGTAGTACAAACGAATGGCATCGACGAAATTTTGAAATTTCGAGGTTGGGTTTGTCGGAGCTCAAGGTCACCCATTTTAAAATTAAAATTACGCCGTACCGGAAGTGGTACAAACGAAAATTTTTACGGTACAAACCGGTACAAACGTAGTACAAACGAATGGCATCGACGAAATTTTGAAATTCCGAGGTGGGGGGGCTGCCGTTTCGCCAGCCCCCCCACTTTGAAATGAGAATAACCCCGTTCCGGAAGTGGTACAAACGAAAATTTTGACGGTACAATCCGGTACAAACGTAGTACAAACGAATGGCATCATTGAAATTTTAAAATTCCGAGGTGGGGGGGCTGCCGTTTCGCCAGCCCCCCCACTTTGAAATGGGAATAACCCCGTTCCGGAAGTGGTACAAACGAAAATTTTGACGGTACAATCCGGTACAAACGTAGTACAAACGAATGGCATCATTGAAATTTTGAAATTCCGAGGTGGGGGGGCTGGCGAAATGGAGCTGATAAAAACTGCTGGTTATCTGGCATAGGGACCAACGTGTCTGAGCCTCCTGTAAACAGTGTCTTGAAACAGTGACTCCTGTGGCGGCTGTCAGGGCTGAACCCAATTGCCTGGCAGAACGGTTCCTCTGACTTCGCGCGGTTATTACCAAATGTCGGTCTTGCTGAGCGATTGTTTCCCTTGGCTGACCTGGCACTGGTCGTTTGGTAACATCTCCAGTGGTTTGAAACCTATGCCACAGTCTGGAGATCACACACTGAGGCACATTCAGAATTCGAGACGCTTCGCTTTGGGATCGACTGGATTCCAGCATTCCAATAATTCGTCCCTTCAAAAACATGTCCAGTTGGCATCTGTGTGATATCTTTCTTCCTTTTTGAGTGTTAACAACGTTCCGTACCACATCAATTGCAAAATTCTGCCTCAATTGGCCATGCCGCTTGATGCCATTTTATACTCGTTCCGATGTGCGGCGGTGCTTTGCTTATGTCGACGTCGACTGAAATATTTTGCATATGCACAATGATCTATCTTCGCCCCACGATTCTTCACAACTGATTGTGAACCCTTGTATCCATATTAACTTCGAATTTTTCGCACTTTACGAATTATGCTGCTTAACTTTTGGATATATATATATATATATATATATATATATATATATATATATACACATTCTTACAGTGTTTGAGTAAACGTTTTTTTGGAGAAGTTTGGAAATTTTCTGATTGCCAAGTTTGTAAATTTCTCAAAAGTTGAAAGTGTTAGCTATGAACGACAAACAAGAATTTATAGCTCTTTAAAAACCTACAAGTGTATGTAATTAGATTTTGATTCAAAGTCTCAGTTTTGAAGTATGGAGGTGATAGTTTCGGTATATTAGTATTTCAACCTGGGTTTTTCAATGGGTGGAAAAACTGTAATATTTAAAATGATAAGTTGTAGCTAAACTGTGTTTACTTACTCTTTTGTGAAATATTGATTCACATTAACGAAATATTTTATGTCGTGTTCAAAAGACTTAGGAAGCTAAATTTACTTGGGGATTCTAAAGATGTTTAATGAATGAGGAGGTTTGAACAGAATGGATGGAAATAAAGTATCCAAGTATGTATTTATGTTCCGCGATGCAATTTTATAGATGAACTTGAATCTAAAATATCTTCAGATATGTTGTATACGTTTAATTTATATGCCATCAAGAAAGTTAGTAAAATAAATTGATATATTAACTTGTGAAGCCTATGGTTGGAGTATTTAGATGGAATCGGAGCGAAAACAAGTGCTAGACAACTGTAAATAGTTTTTCACTAAACTTGATAGTGTAGTAAGTCTTATCGACATATGTTACTTGTATAACATGCTCTTAGAAAAGTATTAATTATTGGAATAAAAGTTGCATGGAATACGTTATACATGCTTGAACCTGGTTTGGACAATGATAAATCTGTAGAGCATTTAACTACCATTAACTACCTGGATTTCAAACAAACCGCAAAAATAGCAAATAATACTAGTTTAGAAATCTATAAACGACTCATAGCTGCAAATTACTATTTCATAGATTAAGAAATGTTTCAAATCACACCTGATTCGGAGTAGAACAAAATTCCAACTATATAAAGTACTTATATGACCTACCTTAATTTACGCTTCAGAAACTTGGACTTTTGCAAGACATGATGAAAAAACGTTTTGCATCTTTGAGGCCAAATGTTTGCGCAGTATTTTTGGTGTAATTCAGGAAAAAATATTTGAAAGATGATACAATTTTGAACTATACTAATTATAAAGATTCTGACATCATCAAATACATTACAATTAAGAGAATGCAATGGGAAGGACTATAAATGGATAACAATAGAATTAAAAAGAATTTTTTTGATGTCTACAGCAATCAGGAGAAAGCCTAGATGATGACTGAAGTTGAGATGGCTCGATTGTGTGGATTTTGGAGAAGCAATTTTGCAAAGGAGCCACTTGAAAGGATCTTTTAAGGAAGACCAAGGTCTAAAGTGGGCTGCTGAGCTATTGATGATGACATAATACAGCAATAATTCATAGAAAACCCTCTCCAACTAAGTATAGTCGAGCATATTCATAAAGATTAAATATATGAGACTTGACAAGGAAATCTTGGTGTACTGATACTGGAAACAATGATCCTTATATCTCTCAACAGGTTGGTAGTACTTTTACACCGATGGATTAAAATTTGGTGATGGTGGAAGTGTCGGAGAGTCGGAATTTACAGTGGACTTTTCTCTCTAGAGAAATATAGACCCATCAACCGATTGCATGAGGAAAATGATACACCATGATCAGGAAAAGTTGAGTTACACATTGTAGGACTATTCTATCGTAGGTTTCTTCTGTGACTGCAGTTTTTCTATGTGTGGCAAATCATCATTTACGACAGATACGTAGGTAATACTTGAATAATAGGAAATTCTTATTGTGGTATTATCAAAAATGTATAAATATATCAACAAGAAATAGTGGCATATTTGAACCCGTAAAAGACATGTCTTTTCAATTATTTGGAGGTAAAATAGTTTCATTAAATAATTTTCTGTTTTTCCTTGATGTACTCAATTACGAAATTTTCTTTTAAATGCTTTATTATAAATTGCTTGAGTAAATGTTGTGATGAAGAATTCATGGGAATAGAAGTTGAGGAAGTAGATAAAGCACTTGCAATTCAGTCCTGTAGTTTGTCTAAATTGAAAATCGCACTAGGAGAAGAAATTACAGATATAATTGTAAATCAGTCAATTGATATTGGCGCACAGGAATCAATTAAGTTGTCATTGAATAAGAAATAATTGCTGCAGCAACCAATGAAAACATTGACGTGGGAGATGTTTGTACATATAGTAATGCATGTAGTACTCTGTCTTTCTACAAAAAAAGTAATTAAAATCTATAGAATATTGACTTTTACATTCAGTAAAGGTTTTTGTTAAAGATGCATTTATGTATAGAATTTAAAAGCAAGCATAGAACATAATAAAAAGGAGAACCATCTTTTAACACTGAAAGCTGAGCATTGAAATAGTACTTCTCATTAATACCATGGTTATTCTTATAACATGGGTAGTGTGATGTTGCTTATAACCCGCGTTACAACTGGGGCTTGGAGTAGTTGAAATTTAATAATGTTTTATAAATTTTAAAATATTATTTGCATTTTGCTACATGTAAAAGTCTACAAAGTCATGCAAACTATTTTCTATTATCCGCCCACTCGGAGCCTATGCGATCCTAAGCTCACAGGGCACTCTTGGACCACGTAACACACTCGATGAATAATAATTACAATACAATACTCTAATAAAACATAATTTCTGTACGATACCCTTGCATAATGGCATTAATTTGTGACACCCTGACGAAAAGTACATTTTCTAAGAATAGTGAAATAGTGACAAAGAATAGTGAATAGTGAAAAGTACATTTTCTAAGAATAGTGAATGGATACTATTTTGAATCCAGAATATTAATTCTCACAAAGTGAGATGTATTATAAAAGAAATAACACTTATTTTTCGGAAATATTGTGTTATCGACAACTTGGCGAGTTTTCCCTAAGTAGTTACGTTGACTGTTTTACGCCAAAATTTCTATTTAAGGTCATTCAGTGTGACAGACAGACAGAAATTTTGGTTTTTCGTGTTTAAAATAGCAACGCATTTTAGTTATTAAATAAATAACATTTTTGAAATATTTTGTTTCACTATTACAAGCAGCAGTCCAACATTGAAGCATTGAAGAGTTTCTGGTATTTAACTTTTGCGTTACTTTACATGTTAAATTAACTAGAGAGTCACTCAACTCGTATTCCTCATACCAGAATCCATTTGTAAGTTGCTTGTGTGTGTGTATTTGAAAATTTCGCAAGATAATTTATAAAAAATTGTAATGTTGGTCTAAATCAGGGGTGCACAATCTTTTAGCACCTGCGGGCCAATTTCACATAGACAAAGCAACGGAGGACCAATTTCACATAGACTAAGCAACAACGGGCCAATTTCACATAGACTAAGCAACGGCGGGCCGCAAGGGGGGGTGCTATCCAGCAATATATTTTTAGTAAATACCGAAACAAAAAATTAAAAGTGAAAATTAAAAACAAATACAGAAATGAACGAAACAACTCACTTGCTTCAAAAACGTACAGACATCGCCAAAATTCTTTTAATTTTTGTAGAACTAGTGGGAAATTTGATATTGTTTGGTTTTCATTATTCTTTCAATGTCTGGTTCAATGTTGTATACAGCGATCCATAGGTTTGCCTCCAAGTGCTAATCAGTTAGACGAGAACGACCTTTTGATTTCACTTAGTTGGTTGGTTGGTGGTTGGTTGGTGGTTGGTTGGTTAGTTGATGTCGTGTCCCTAACATATTTATTAAGGAATAATGTGTGCACTGCTTCTGTGTAGTCATAGACCCGGGGTACCCGAAGGTAGAAGTCTGACTTCTGCCCCAATAAGACATCACAACATCCATGCCCGAAGGCGGGACTCGAACCTGCAATCTGGCAGCCGAGCTATCACGAGGAAACGCCTGCCTCTTTGACCGCTCGGCGACCACATTGGCTTGACATTTCACTTGTTTCATTAATGAAAATGATTGTTCACATAAGTAGGTGCTCCCGGATAATGTTATCGTTCTTTGAGCATGAATTTTCAATTTTTCCATTTCACAAGGTAAGTAATTTCTGTAAAATTCTAGCAAAGAAACTTCGATAAATTTAGCTTTCAATTCGGAGTTACTCTGAATTTCGATAAGCTCCTTCTGAAAATTGACGGGCGCTGTTTCAATATTTGTCGCGATTGCAAATTGTTGGTATTGCAAATTGTTGGTATTGCAAACACTAAAAGATTCTCAAAAGATATCTCCAAAGATATCTCAAGTTTTCTGATATCTTGAAATCGACGACTGAACTCATTTTGCAGATTTTCTACTAGTGAAGCGTATTTAATAAAGTTGATGGGATCGTCTTCACAACTTGCAATTAAATTACTCATTGTTGGAAAATTCAACAATTGACCAGACTTGAGTTGTGAATTCAATAATGCTAACTTAAATTCAAATGACTTGATTGAGTGAAATAGGTTGTGTATCAGGTTATTTTTCCCATGAAGCTTCGTATTTAGCTCATTCAGATGTGTCATATCAACCATAAAAGATAAATCACATAGCCATTCCTTGTCTTCAAAGTCTGTCACCAGATTATGATCACGACTTTTGAAAAAAGTAATGATCTCCTGAAGCAAGTCAAACACACGCTTCAGCATTTTTCCAGCAACTTGCCAACGAACTTGTGTAAAATAAATGACATTATCATACTGAGAATCTAACTAGGATAGGAAATCTCGGAACTGGCGATAGGCGAGCGACTCCTATGGAAAACCATTATTAAAGTTTATTACTTTAATAATGGTTTTCATTACATGTTCCATTTTAATAATTTTTGCACAAAGGTTTTCTTGGTGTAAAAGAGAATGGCATGCTACGATTTCATTCCTCACGGCCTTGCTATCTGTTGCCAAATAATTTACTAATCCTTGGTTTTTTCCCATCATAGCTGGCGCGCCATCGGTTGAAATACCATGTAACATTTTTAAGTCCAAATTGTACTTTTCCAAGACTGTCATAACTTCTTGATAAATGCCTACTCCTTTTGTTGTAGTTTTCATTGGAAGTAAAGCCAGTAATTCCTGTGTAACATTGAAATTACAGTCAATACCACGAATAAAAATTGATAGCTGTGCAGTGTCGGTGATGTCTGTGCTTTCATCTATGGCCAATGAAAACCATGTGAATTCAGAAATTTTCTCTTTTAATGTTTTTTCAATATCTAATGCCATTTCTTCTGATCTTCTTGCTACCGTGATACGATTAAGGCCTATCTTAGAAATAATACTATATTTGCCACTTCTTCCAAGCATTCTTTAACCAACTCTCCATCTTTGTACGGTTTCAGTTTTATAACTAAAATTTTCGACACAACAAAACTTGCCTTGCCTGCAATTTTCGAATCATCAATCACTCTTTTGAAAATATTTTGTTGGTTTGTAAACTTACGTTGCAAATCATTAACGTTGCAATCAATTACGTTGCAATTTTATCCTTTCTCATTTATCCCGACAACTCCTTGTATTTGTCAGCAACATGTCTTGTCATTGTATTTGTCAACATCAGCGTATGTCAGACGTATGTCAGAAAATTTTCACAAACAGCAAGCCAACGTAGGACTACCATGGCAGGGTATAAATTCAAACATTCCATTTCTCATTGTAAATAATAGACAATTTTTAATTTAAAGCTGTTTGATTTGCTCTTTTTATTTGTTTTGTAGTCGAAATCTTAAAGAAAATTTGATAAAAATATTTTTTTATAAAATTTTATGCTTCAGTTTTTTTTCTTTTTTTTGCGAATGCCTTGGAATTTTTTTTTATGTGTTCGCCAAGATGAGGGTGGCGGCGGGTCGCACACGAATAGATTGAGGGCCGCATGTGGCCTGCGGCCGCGGGTTGTGCACGACTGGTCAAAATGATCACATGGACAATTCCGATTTTTTTTTTAAACTCTTAAAACCAATTCATATTTAAAGACATTTTTTTTTCTGATTCTAAATATCCAAGCGAAAATCTCTTAAGAGAATTATTTATTTAAAGATCAAGAAAAGAAAAATCGCAAAATCTGAGCAAACACAAAACGCCCCGTGAATGGCTGTGATGTCATATTCCCCGTTCGACCTGAGATGCAACATTCTATCGCGTTTTGCCTTGAGATATTTGCAGGGTAGTTGGGGTTTACTTTTGTATACAATTGAATTTTTGCATTTGTACTTGGTCTGTTTGAATTTAGATCATTTGCTGATTATTTTATTTTATTGAAAACATGGATCCTGGTTTTGATCCTGGTTTCTAAAGGGGAATCAGGCAATTTGCCAAAGATCGATTTTACTGTGATGACGCTCTATTTCAGAAACAATAAATATTTCGTGGCAGCTGAAACTCGAGGTGTAAACTTGATACTCTTTTCTTGAAGGTTTATTATTATTATTGTTATAATAAGAATAACATCTACGTTTGGGGTATCTGTGGTGGAAATCGGAGCATTACGAAAAATGCAAACACTATGGACGCCAATTTCTCCGAACCTGATAGATAAAAATGTACATATGTTTTTCTTGTTTTGTTGGTTCAGATTATGAATATATAAAATAATGTTAATACTTTGGAAGTTTTTAGAAAACACTTAAAGCATCTGTCCGAGCGAGAGATTTTTTCATTTTTCTCACTTTCACTCGAGCTTTAAAAGAGAGATATAAATAGTAAGCGACAAAAATATGTATTAGCAAATTTAGTTTCTGAATCTAATTTTTGAAAAAAAGCTAATTTATTCAACCTTACTGACTTAGTTTTCGAGTAATCGTCTTGTCAAATTGAAGAAGATTGAAAATGTTTCGTTTTACAAGTTTGTAATAATTATATCTCAAAAACTAAAAGTGCTAGCTATGAATAATAAGCAAGAATTTGTAGCTCTTTTAAAGTCCTGCAAGTGTATATAATTGAGTTTTGGATCGTGTGGTTATAATTTAGATAGCTTAGTTTTAACCTGGATTTTCCAGTAGCTGGGAAAGATGCAATATTTAAAATATCACGATTGTTGCAGTGTCTTTACTTACTCCTTGGGGAAATATGGGCGCACAAGCACAATATATTTTATTTTGTTTAAAAATATTAGAAGATTAAATAAACTATGGGATTCTAAAGATGTTTAATGAATGGTGAGGTTTGAACATAATACATGGAAATATACATAATCAAGTACGTAATTATGTGCCTCCAGATAAGTTGATAAATTAACTTGAATGTAAAATCTCAACAGATATATTGTTAAGTTTAATATATATACAGCAAAGCAAGTTAATAAAAAAATTGCAGATTTTGAGAAAATTGCATATCTAAAGTCGGAGTATTCAGATGAAATAGGGACGAAAACGAAAAGTGCTAGCTAGCTATAAAAAGTTAGCAAATAATTTGTAGCACTTTAAAAGCCTGTAAGCGAAACAAATGACATCACCGCTGAGTTTTTTTTTTCTTTTGTAATGTGCTCCGTAATGTTTTAGTGCAAATAACCTTTTATAGTTACGTTTGTTATACAGTAAATTTAAACCGAAAATTTAGATTGAGTGGTGTACTTTTTCTGGGAATTAAAAATAATATTTAGGTATTTATGTTTATATGTATATATGTATTTATGCATATATTTTTTATTATATTTATATGATTTGTGAGGATTCTAAATACAATATTTAATAATTTATTTTTAAATTAAAAGCAGTTTTAAATTGTTTCTTATAATATTATATTTTAAAACCTATAATATAAACAGTAAATCATTTATGATTCTGAATAGGTGAAGCAATTTTAAATTATTTTCCATTTAATTTCTATTCCTTTTGTTCAATGTTTCAAATTTGTGATTTATATTTTTAGATAAAATATATTTTACAACTTTACAAAAGCACATGTACTTAATGAAAATACTAAATTGCAACTGATCACTGCAGTATACTGGTATAAAAATGTTTCATGCACAGAATTTGTTATATTCTCTGAATTAACTGCGAACATCGTACACTAAACCCGGTACAAAGTCAATAATCCACTTTGAATCTGGCTTTAAATTCATCGGTAATAGCAAAACTAAAAATAGAGTGCCGAACCAGTAGTGGACACCCATAAGGATTTTCAAAGTTTATTAAATCACAAAGAAATAACTTCTCATAAAAAGGCTTTGAAAATTGGATTATACTGATATTGATTTATTATCATAACATAAGAAACGAACACTCTTTAATGACAGTGGTGAATATTATTATATTCACCACTTATATTTACAATCTGGCTTCCTGCGCTTCACGCTATTTTTTACGAAGCACATCAGTTTTTGGCGCAGATATAAATATTTTATCTGATGAAGTGAAACTAGTAGTCGGACACATTAGAGCGATACAACTATTCGGCAGTTTGGGACGGAAGAAACAATTATAATAATCGAAATTTTCTGAATGTAACCAAACTTATTCACCAATTTTCGAAGACACGAGTTGCGGACGAGCCTTGTGGCGTCATATTCCGTGAGCCGCAAAATGGGTAGTTTTCCCGTGACAGTCTGAAAGGCGAACTTTGACTGTTAATAAAACATATAGTTTATATAGTTATAGTTTTACCCTTCACTTTAAACTACTTGAAAATTTCTTTGATTGCTGTCAAGTTTGACATTGCAACCTCTCGGAGGTAACTTGTCACTTCCGAGGGGGCTAATGTTGTCATGAACATAATAATTATATCACGGGTTTTTTCCCTACAATGATTGAAACTGTTAAGCTTCATGACCACTGAGCTATAAATAACCAATTTTATGCATGATTATGTTAAAATTTGTCGTATGCTGCCATTTTAAGGAAATATGAACTTTCGAATAAATTTCGACGTTTTTGCTCGAGTTTAAAATTTCTTTATCTAGTTCTAGAATTTTCGTTAACAAAGCCGGATAAAAAGCTTCGTGAAAATCAATTACTATTTGTAGCAGCTATCGTCTACACAGGACATGATCACAGTCATACAGCAGACGACAGATTACAGACGATAGACACACAGACGGATATCACTTTTAAAATGGTTGAAATGTATTCAGAATATCCTAAAACATATATTGGTATCAAAATCTTGAAATTGATAACTTTAGTGAAAACGATGCTTTATAATATACTATAATCTACAGTATGAGAGAGCAAAACTGTGATATGGGCAATACATGACGTGCCCCACACACTGCAACGACTTAAATTCTTCATAAGCTTCTCAGCACAATGATTTTGGCGATGAATTAAATTCACCTAAATTAAAATTTAATCTTTTTGGCAACTTATGAGTCCAAACAGAGTTACTCAATCATGCTCATTTGCAAAATTATCATGAAAATGCATTTAACTGTTAATTTATATACTATGAAAGACAGGACTACTGACGAATTCTGGGGAGAAAAATTTTAAAACTTTTCCCTCGTGAAAAGAACGAACTAGATTCAAGAGGATGAAGTCAACAGATTTGTTACTTGCAGAAAGCGAACATAATGGATGATGTTTGCTTTTTACTTTTCCTGCAATACATGGTAATGTATAGGGAAAGTATTGGAATCATGTCGAGAATTGCAACTCGAGTTTTCGACGGATCTACACGTTTCGAGACCTCTAGAACACGAAACAACCATTTTTAGCGTGACGTCTTTGTGTGTGTCTTTGTGTGTGTCTTTGTGTGTGTCTGTCTGTGTGTCTGTCTGTCTGTGCAATGTATGTATCCACTCTAACTCAAACTAATGGACCGAATTTCAGAAAATTTAATAAGTATGTCACTTGGGTGTGACCCTGGTGCTGATTAGTTTTTAGTACGATTCGGGATAAAAGAACCCACCTTTTTTGCGAAATGGCCCGCAAAAATTGCCGGTATCTACTCCAGCTAAAAAACTAATAGACCGAATGTCACAAAATTCAGTAGATAAGTCGTTTATGGGTTACCCTTTTTTGGTACGATTCGGAAAAAAATAACCTGCCTCTTTTTGCAAAAAGGCCCACAAAAATCGTCAAAATAAAAAATAAAAAACCACGTATGCTCAAATATATCCATTAAATGCTTGTTTAATACGTAATTTTTAACGAAAAAAAGAATAAGACCAATCCCATTACACTAGGACTAGCCGTTCTCGAGGTATTTTAGTTTTTTTGTACTTACTGCACCTTTGAAAATATGTCCAGTTACCAAAGGAGAACGAAAATTGAATTAAAAGTGAATTAAATTTAATTAAAATAAAGAAAACGTGTATATAAGTCTGCAGTGAAAGTCATGTGTTGCCCACATCTGATTTTTAATTTTACGTACATATTTTGACAAATTTATGTGAAAAGCTTGTAATATCTCGGAACACGGTTCATGCAAACGCTCTAACATTGGTATTATTAGTTTTCTATTGAAAAATTACTTGTGAAATGATTAATTATTTATCATTATTAAAAGCACTAATTTTTTTTAATTTAAAACGAAATTCATTCGGAAATAGGAGGAGGGGGGGTCTTCCGAATATTTGATTCTGTTTTAAATTAATAGGATTTCAGTATTAAAGTATTAACTGATAGGTTGACGAGCTTCAATATTTCATGATATATCTTATCCACATACTTACAGACACATACAAACACTCACTAATATACATACACACATACATCACGTCAAAAAATTTGATTTCTAAACCATTTTTTTCAAAAATTCATTCGAAGGCTTTGGGGTCTTTTGAACATTCGACCACGTTTAAATTTAATAATTTTCTAGTCTTAACAAATTTTATAATCGTATTAATTGTATTCAAAGCGCGCCAATACACATAACACAGATATTATCTAAAAATGTTGAGTTCGAGTTCAGGGATGCTTACATTATGCTCTTCAGTCGTAAATTCGAGTTCGAATATTAGATCCCGTCACAAAACTTTCTTTACATACACTACGTGACAGTGAAAATGAAACACCAAGAAAGAGTGGGCAGAAAAATATGCAAATTGCAGGGTAGACGCAACTCACCGAGTTATGTAAATGATGCGAAATGCGCAGCAGTCTCGCACACGTTGAGTGAGATATAAAGGAAGGAACCTTCAGAAGCGGCAATAGTCGTGCCGCTCTGTCTGCCAGGGAAATCATTTTGTAATTTCTTTTGGTCTCAGAGGAAACATGTAGTGACAGAGAATGCCAGGTCGCCGCTAACCGAGTCAGTTCCAGCAGACAGACGATTTCACGAAGGGTATGGTGATCAGACTCAGAAGGGCAGGTTGGTCCATACTTCAAATCTCAGCGGACAGCCACTTACACGCATCCAAGAAGCACCGGCGGTGGCGAAGATGGTTGGAACAAGCGAATGTGGCACGTTTGAGGGGTGCCGGTACGGCCAGAGGCGACGTCAGCACACGTGAATTGACGCATCCGCCGGTAAGCGTTGGCGACCCCGTAGGCCACTTCCGTTGCACTTTTGCAGCATGTGCAAGGCACCTTTGATGCTCCCATATCAATCAAGATCATTATCCTCCGATTGGTTGCCGGCGATTAGCACTCATCTCGCCCATTAAGAAAACTGCCATTGACCCAACAGCACAGACGCCTCCGTTTACAATGGTGTAGTAATAGAGCCACGTGGATGGCAGAATGGCACAGGGTCGTGTTATCAGGCGAGTCACACTTCTGTTTTGGCAATGACAGTTGCCGTGTACGAGTCTGGCGCCGAAGTGGTGACAGGTTCAATCCGGCCCCATCTGTGGAACGCCACACCGCGTGACAACGCGGCATTATGGTATGAGGCGCCATCGCTTACGATAGTAGGTCACTTCTGGTCCGTATTGAGGGAATTATGATGGACCAACGATACGTGCATGACGTGCTGCTGCTGGTGACACTACCCTTCCTTCTGGGAATGCCCAATGCAATTTAACAGCAGGATAACGCCCGACAATACACGGCACGCATCAGCCAACATGTCCTGCAAGGTACTCTGGTACTTCCCTGGCCACCAGTCTCCCCTGATCTCTCACCAATCGAACACGTCTGGGAAGTGATTGGACGTCGCTTGCGTGCTCTGCCACAGCCGTGTTTAGAAGACGAACTCTGGTAAATGGTTGACAGGGAATGGGCAGCCGTCCCTCAGGACACCACCCGCACTCTTATTGACTCTGTACCTAGACGTGTTGCTGCCTGTATCGCTGACCGCGGTGGTTCTACAACCTACTGATCAGGGGCGCGGTAGCCCATTGGTTAGCGCGCTGGAGTTGCACTCGGTAGGCCCGGGTTCGATTCCAGCCACTGCCAAAACTGCCACCGTGTTCATGCGGAGTACGATCACGTTAAACATGTGGGTCCGAAAGTCCTTCCGAGAGGTTGGTGGTAGGGGAAGGAAGGTACGGTCCCTGTGGATGCCTCCACCACTGGGTTCCGGTCTAAATTGGGTGGCACTTCCCGACCGTCCAAACAGTTACCTTACACCTTTCTGGTAGGTCGGATGGTCTGGTTTTCAACAACAACCTACTGATCAGACGGTGTCATCGCTCAGTGTATAGGTGTATCATGTTGCTATAAACATCACTTATTGTTCGTTGTTGTCTCTCTGCCTATTTTCATCACTTTATGTCCACTCCTTTTGGGTGTCTCATTTTCACTGTCACGCAGTGTATTATATTATGAATGCAGAAAAAGTAAAAAAATTAATTTCAGAATATTTAGTTTTCCCAGCTCTAATCAATTATGAAACGTTTGAACATTTTTATCACTGCTGAAGAGAATATTTAAGGTAATAATACTTATATTATACATCAGAATCATTGTGTAATAATTTTATAGAAACAGGCATACGATACAAATAAATAATTTACATACTGTAACTCACACAAAAGACCAAATTTCGGATTGTGTCTCTACGGAAATAAAATGCAATTTTCATGCTAATATAGGTAAACAGAACGTTCGACTTTTAACAAGTATCTTCGAGTCAATTTGCGTGTATATAAATTATGTAATGAATGACGATAATGTAACAGCTCTTTTGTGATTAGTGTTCATACATTTAATTAACCCATTAAGGGCCAAGTCTCCCATTTTGGGAACCTTCAGTTAAGAACTTTTTTCTCCATAACTTATTCAAATATTTTCAAGCAATTATTTTTGTTTCAACTTTAAAAGTACGGAGTATTATGTGATTTTTTTTAAAAAGGGTAGTTATGAAATTTATTTTTTTTACAACCGAGTAAATATGTGGAAAATTAACTATTTTGACTTTCGCGTATGAAAAGAAAAAGAGTAATCATGTGAATTGCTTGAGTTCTACGGAAAAAGAATGTTAACAGTACTGGGAATTTTGCATTCTAAAGTGGAAGTAAATAAATGATGTTAACCTTGTTTTTTAAGCAGTTAATTTGAAAGGTCCCAAAACGGGAGACTTGTCGGCTTATGACTAGCAAAGGAATAAATCTCACTCTTTTTCGAGGTACTGGGTTGCACGCTCCTGTTACTTCTTTGCGTTTTCTTTTTTCGGCAGGCTAGATGTTTCTGAGAGCAGGTGTTACCCAGACATAGTGCCCCGACACACCTCCCATTATGACCTAGAGAATGCTTGTAGTCTTAGATTAGTGTAACAGTTTCTTGTTCCTCATTCTAATCTAAATATTCACGCAGTGAGGTTCATATTAGACTTTGCTTATTTTTATAATATTAAGAAAATGTCGGTTAAGTATCTGACAATCCAACAAGCTTTGGATCATTTAGAAAGCTTAGATTCTGATGAGTACTCAGATGAGGGCACTATTTCATGTTTGTCACCAGATCCTGGTGAGATAAGTGACGAAGAAGATATAGTGGACAATGATTTGAGCGAAATAGTCCCAGTAGATGTCTTTGGAAAAGTCGAACTAAATGTTAAAAAGCGCGAAGCTCGAAATTTTGAAAAGGCCATAAAATACAAAAAGAGGAAAAGTATCATTAGCGATAACGATACTTCGCATGAAAACGTAAATCTGGATTAAAACAAAAGAAAACAAAAAAAAAATAACCAAGAAGAAAATCTATAATTGGAAAAAAAAACTAAAATGTCGCCAATTGAATCTGAGCTAAGTCTGAGGGCAATAAGTACTGTGCAATAAAATACATTATGAACATATGAAAGAATCCAGCTACGATAGATGTCTACGTAAGTTATTTCTCAATAAGCATGAGAGTATTTTTAAGAGACCAGGTATTTCCACCATGGATGAATTATGATTTTTGTTATTGGATATCTTATTACCCGCACAAGAATAAGATTTAAAATTTGCTTTGATATTGATTGTCGGACTATCGGTTGTTTGGTTATTATTGCAAAATATTCCTCTTACATAAATATGTTATCCATTCTACGAGTACTATCAGATGTTTTTCGGTAAAATACATAATTATTGTGTTATAAATAATTACTTAGTATATTTTTCTAATGTTAATATTTGATCATTAGTAACATTAAAATATTTAGTTTTAAAACATTAAATTTAAAACTTTTATTTACTAGTTTTAATGTGGACCATAATATTGTTTCATTTTCAGCCAAATTTTAAAAGAGTTACAAATAATTCTTAAAGATGCAGAACAATTGTCCGGTTTTGCGGATAAACTCAACACAATGTATAGTTTCCAAGTTGGTAAAAATTACAAAACAATTAATTTAAAGTCATCATAAAATTCACTGTATGTTAGTCATAAACTTGCACACTCAAATTGATCATATTTTGAAAATTTATATTTTTTATAATTTTTATTGGCAGCTTGACCACATGCATTTTTAACACACACTAATACTTCATGTAAATGCACTCATTAGTACTTCATGTAAAACTTTTTTGAGTAAGTTTTGAGTACTTCAGTACTTGTTTTTTAAAAATACCATTCGTATAAATATCTATCACTGTTTATCAGAGTAAGACTTAAAAACTTCTACAATCGACTACATTAGAAGTTATAATAAAGAAATTATTTTTTCAAAATATGTTTGCCAGTTCATTATTGCTTATTTAATCGTACTTTATACTTTTACATTCTATAATAATCAGAAAATTCCGTCTGTAGTTTTAAAGTAATATTCCGCCGCAAAAGCGAAAGTAATTACATATTTATAAATAACATACATTATTTCAAAACTAATTTAAATTACAAAATTATTTAAATAAACTTGCAATATTTAGATATTGATATCATTCTTTTCGAAAGCTGATATAATAATTAATTATTAAGTGAGTTGTATTTTTTATTTTACTTGTTATTGAGTAGTAGGAACTGATCTTTTTTCCAGTACTCTAAAAACATTCACATTTAATATTGTTGTGATGCATTTATAGCTTAAAAATATTATAAACAGTGATTGAATCTAGTTAATCTATATAATAATTGTCTAACATGTTTTTGTCTTTTCAATACCTCTAGAAGTCTTCCGGTGACCGAGACGACTGAATCATTTTGAACGTAAATTATCGACCACTGAATAGTACCTAATGAAAAGGGATTTCTAAATTCCTTTTCGGGGAAGGAGAAAACAATTGCTTTTGAAAAGTATCCAGACACTTAAGAAGACCAGAATGCCAAATTTTTGCACACCTATAGTACAAGACAAAGCCTTACGAAGCCGGATTTCCGATTAAGTCCCCATCTCCCCGGGACAGATAAAACGTTTTTCAATCTTTCCAGACATATAAAAAGCTTCCACCGATAATATATATACACTACCCTACACAGAAAATGCAACACCATGAAAAAACGAATAGAGTGTGATGGTAAAGGACGCACAGATAGAGATGGAATATATAAATAAGTGATGTTAATTCCACAAGGATAATGCAATGATAAAAATGGCACAGATAGGGTGATCGGTAAGTAGTCTGACAATTTCTTGCGGCGATACAAGTAGAAACCCGTCGAGGAACAGATGCAATGAGCATACGGATAGTTTCCTGAGAGATGGATGACCATATGCCTTCATCCTCCGCAGGTTTTCCTCTGTTTGAGGCCGAGGCAGGCAGTCAAACGACGGACAATAACGTCCCATACATGTTCGATGGGTGAGCGATCTGGAGACATCGGAGGCCAAGGAAGCACCTGGATACCTTGCAAGGCTTGTCTGCTGATGGTTTCCGTGTGCAGTCGCGCGTTATCTTGCTGTAAAACAGTATTTTGCAACTGCTGGAGGTAGAGCAGTGCAAGAGGCCGTAGTAAGTCATCCACATATCGTCGTGCCATCATTGTACCTCTGATATGAACCAGAGGGGACTAGCTATTGACGCCGATGGCACCCCAAACCATGATGCGCGTTGTAGAGCTGTATGGAGCCCAACAGTCGCAGTAGGACTGGATTTGTTCCCATGTCGCCCCCAAACTCTCACACAGCGACTGTCATTCAGACAGAACCGAGTCTCGTTGCTGAATACTACCTTGCCGCATTCAGTCGTCCAAAAGGCTCAGCCGGGGCACTATTGCAATCTCTTATATTGGTGTTTTGTCGTCAGTGGCAGTCTTCGTAAAGAACGGTTTGAGTGCAAGCCGCTTTCGTCCAGTCGTTGAAAAACTGATCTTGCTGATATTGGAACATCCGATTTACCCTGCAAATGCTTCAGAATGTCGATAGTAGTCGTTTGTAGGGCCGACATCGCATGCCTTCGAATTCGTCTTGCTGCATATTCTTCAATCCATCTTCTACAAATCCTTTACACAGTGAACGCATGTACGCGTGTTTCGGTGATACGCCGGTACGACCACCCAGTCGTTCGTAAATCTAAAATGAATCCCCCTCGCTCTGAAATTGACTTCGGCTCAAAAAACGGGTTTCCTTAGATGATAGGCAGTAACAACTATTAGAGCATTTGTCATTTCCATCCCTTTTATCCCACTCTCTAATTACGTGACCTACTTGCATTTCAGATCACTTGCACGCAGCGGCTAGCTGCGTTTGTCTCGCAATTTGCATAATTATACGGACAAAACTTCCCCGGCCACACACTTTGCTACCATAAACCCTTGGGTTGGTCGTGTGGTCTGGGCCTTCAACGGACAAAACTTCATGCTGTTGCATTTTCGAGAAATGAATGCTTTTTACATAGAAGCGATTCTGATGTGATTTCGATGGTCCCCATTGTTAATAAATATTCTTTGAAAACACAAAATCCGCCTATGAAGATCATTTCCAATAATATACTTAGAAGACATTACTATTGCAAATATCAGTTTCCATCGGCTGTTTTTGCTCTTATGAGCTGGTCTGCATGGAATAGCCGATGTCTACAATGGCAGCAAGGAAATTTCTATTAGACACAATTTTTGTGAGCTTTTATGGGAACTGAAGTTTTCTGTCCTTCCACTTTGCCGGTATAAAATTGATTTACAATTTATCTCAGGTCACATGAAGCTGAAAAGGCAAAGTTCATAATACACAAAACATACCTATAAGGTGTGTTTCTAAAAATATGCCAGTATCCATGAACCGATTTCGCTGTTGTTATACACTTGTCAGACTGAAATAGACGATATCTGCAATGGGAGCAATAAACTTGCTATAAGCCACAAATATAACTATCGGCATAAAACCAATGTTATGTCAGCCACGTAGAATGACTAAAATTTTCAGTTTCTATCGAAGGGGATGCGACAGTCCAGTGGTTAGCGTGCGGGAATTGCTCTCTGACGACCCGGGTTCGATTTTCGCCACTGCCTAAGTGTTCACGCGAAGTACGATCACGTTAAACATGTGGGTCCGTAAGTCCGTAAGTCGAGGTTGGTAGTCGGGGAAAAAGGGTACGGTCCCTGTGGATATCTCAAATCATTGGGTTCCGGTCTAAATTGGGTGGCACATTCCGGCCGTCCAAACTGATGCCTTATACTTTTCTGGTAGGTCGGACGGTCTGGGTCGAAGAAGAAGAAGATGAGTTCATATCGAAATTTGCAAAAAATGTGGTTAATAGCAAGTTTCTCGCTGCCATTGCAGTACATTGTGTAGCTGCAGTGTATTTTGTGGGGTTTACAAATGCATGCAATCGGGGAGATTTATATTATGTACGTTATAATTTACTTTGCTATAGGTGAGTTACAGCAGCATGGAATATAAATATTTAATATATCTGACTGAAAGTTCTCACTCCAGATATCTGAAAGGTACATTATTTACAACTCTGGGGAGAGTTTTAAAGTTTCCAAAATCTATTGCATGCTTAATTAAAACATTTTATAGTTTTGTTCATTTATTTCACAGTGGAGATTAATTAAAATAGGAAACAGTGTTAACATTTACAAACAGTTTCAATTACTTTACCTTCTGCGAAAAACGGAAAACTTAGATAATCTTATTGATTAACATTTGGAACGAAAGCAAGAGCAGATTAAATGAATTTTTCTGCCGTAAATTTCGCATTTTGAATAATATAATTATATCTTAAGATAATAAGATTTAAATTATTCAAATTATCGATGTTTGCTTTAAGATGATTAATGCAGTAATTAAACAAATAGGTGGTATAATTACTGTCTGGAAAAAAGGATGTTTTTCCCTACGTGACAAAGTATAAATAAAAATAAATTATTGGAGTCCAAAATTTGAATATCGAATTTTGATGGACGTAAACATTTTGGAAATCACTTAATAAGTTTTAAGATCATGTAATTATGGAATTTTTGTTGAAGAAACGGAAATTTCTGCAAATGACAGTAATTTTTATTGTAAGTTCTGTCTTCATCGTTGTTAGAATATCTTCTATGTGTCTCTGCTGAAATAGAAAATCATAGTAAATATTACAGTTTAGGATGAACGCAGATGACAAGTCGGGATTTTTTTAGATTCAACATGAGAAGAAAATGGCGATCACAGAAATAAAATCAACAATATTTTGCCCTATCCCCCTCATAAAATTTTCGTAATAAATATAGCCTTAGCTTTAATCGATAATCGGCTATGTAATTAACTGCTTACTAATGTTTGAAAGAATCAGACCATATAACTGATTATATATATAATTATTAATAAAAGAATTCAAACATTGAAATATTTTGGTACTCATGGATTGTTTTAGTTTTTTATGAGAAAATATCTCACAAAGAATTTCAAGAAAATCCGATAATGTTTAGGATTGCCTCAACGAGTGCCTCATCTATAAAGTAATTGAACTTTTACTATCATGAGACTAAGCAGGACATCCTTTATAAAGAAAACAATAAACATGACACTTGTGGCACTAGGATGCTTTAAATGAACAAGTTAAATCTCAAATTTATTTCTTAATTATGTTTACATAAGTTCATTATAGTAATTATACTATGCAACAATTACTACGGCTGATTTCTCAAACAGCTTGCTTCTCAGTCTCTAATAAACGTGTGTTTTTCTTGGTAGCGTTTCCATTGATCAACCACATCTGGAAAGAAGAATTGTTTATTATTTTAGTGCTTAGTGAGAGAAGAATTAAAAGTGGTACAAGAACTATTATTCTGTCAGTACTGTCGTCGACAACTTTAAGAGTCACTACTGTCTTCTTCATCTCCTCCTTGTTTTTAATTTCCTCCTATTAATCCATGGTCTTGTCCAAGAAAGACCTGTCCAATTGACCTGGACAAGAAAGACCTGGCCACGTGGGGCCATTTCTTGGCCCAAGAATCACAAATGATGATTATTCTTGCGATTGTCTTCTTTGTGATAACTTCAGAAGTTTCCCTTTAGTTAGAAATGGCTTGAATTGCATTGGGGTCTTAGATACTAACATTACAGGTATTCGTACACTTCATCCAGGCTTTCACGTAGATCAACATAACAAACAAACCGAATTCAAAGCAGGAATAGTTCAGGATTATTCACCAGAAATTCAGCAGGATTATATATTCAGTTTGAATTGCTTTCGAAAATGATTAATTTGGAGTACGTACTTTGACATTCAAACCGCTACTATTTCAAATATACAGTGCGCGAAAACGTATAAGGACAAGCGAAAATTCGCCAAATCTAGAAATCATTTAGACAGAAATGTCTGCAGATTCCTTGAGTAAAAATATTGATAAAATTAAGTTATTTTTGCCATAAATTAGTTAAATTTTCCAAAAATAAATATGTATAAATTTACTTTATAAATTTGAAACCCATATGATCTTGGAAAAAAGTATAACTGTTTTTTCATCTAAAATTATAGTAAAATTTGCATATTTGAAAGCAGAAAATGATCATTTCAAATATACTTCACGATTTTTGTACGATGCCGAAAGGAACTCATTTGTTTGACGTTGAAAAAGGGAAAATTCTTGCTTTTAATGAATGTGGATTGAGTGGGCATGAGATTTCGAGAAAATTAAAATATTTAAAACTGTAGTTTATAATTTTTTAAAGAACCTGGAATGTATGAAATGAAAAAACGAACCAGAAGACCAGCAATTCTAACGCATCGACAGAGAAGAATGGTTGTAAGAAGAATTTGCGAGGAAAAAGAAACTGCAAATTAAGTTAGAAGAAATTTGGACTTACTATGTTCCACACGAACAGTTCAAAATGCTATTTCTATGATTGGAAGCTATTTCTTTGCAACCGCTAACTCCATCGTGCTATACGTCCGATACAGTACAGCAGTTGGAAGGAAATTTAAAGTAATTACTTCAATTTGTTATTCGAAGATTCAATTAATTTTCATCAAAATTAAATCACAGAACGCCAATTATTATTGAAGTCATCCCACAAAATCAAAATGTGTTATTTTGTTGTAAGAATCATACATTAGACAAATTCGAACTCTTTGAATTTTCGAAAATTGCATGTTCTTTTCTGCTAAAAATATTTTGCGCGTGTGTTCTTCGGTACACTACCTAACGATACTACTTCGAGTACACTACCTAACGATATAAATAAACTATCCGATAGTTTTATTAATTTAATCGTATGCATCAGCAAAGAATGAATTTACCGAATAAATAATTACGAGCTTTTTAAATAATTTGAAGAGTAAATTTAATTTCGCAGACCTGACAAATATTCTGATTTTATACTTATTTAATCGCTATTTCCATAATAAGTTTGTAAATTAATTAGAAAAATGTTTCATAATTTGCGTTATACAAACATAATTAGCGCGATGAATCTTTATAATCGCTCAAAATAAAGAATAAATTCATAAAAGATAAAGTGTAATGTGGTTAAAATGTGTTGGCGTTTGATTCTGATAAGATTATAATTACCAATAAAAGAAATGTGTTAAATCTAATATTAATTTGAGATATAACAGTCTTAAGCTTCAGTTATTGGCATATTCTCTAATTATTTAAATTAGCTTTCATTTGCTTTCAAATTAGTAATTAAACAAGTAGTAAACTTATCATACAATAGACGATTATTTTTAGTAACAATTTTTTCAGAACAGCTTTTAAGGTAATTTGATAGATAACTATAATAGTAAAAATATGTTATGTGGGCAGTATACAGTTTTTCCTACACAATGAGCTGACTTTATTTTTTTTATAAAGAAAAACTGGCGTATACAGCACACTTTATTTTTGTCTCTGAAATTGGATGTTTTTGCAGTTTTAAGATCAAACAAAATGATTTATTCACACTCATGCGCAAAATGCTCATCATAATGCAAATGCCATTTACTTAATTAATATTCCTTGAAAAAAGTGATAATTCATGAATTGCTTGTTTTCAAAGTACAAAATTATAACAAAAAACATCTTCTCTCGTGAAGCACACGAACTTGTAAACCTTCTTTTAAACCTTTGAACATTTTCGACATTATCGCTGTTTATCTGAACAACCTTGACGGCAAAACGGCTGTGCGTAGTCTCGCTTTAAAGCTCTCGACGCGATGTATTCAAATACTAAAAATACCAGTAATTTAAAGAACATATAGCAGTGGTTTAAATTAAAAATTAAAAAAAAATTGTTTTTTTGCAAACGGGTTAGAATTTTCTACAATGTCGCGAAATTTTACAAATTTCGCGGCATTATTATAATCGATCTCATCAACGGGCAAATAGAAGTGGAGAAAATGAAAATGATTGGCAAGAAAAAATGGCAAGGAATATAAGAAGCCCAAAACGAATGCAGCCCAACGAGCCAGAAAGTATCGAGAAAGTCCGAAATGAGCCACCGCCAAACAAAAATCCAGCACACCGATCAAACCCGTAACTGGCCCATCTCGAATTCGCATCAAGAAGCATAAACTGGTAGAAACAACTTCAGAGCAAGAGCAGTCGATTGCAAACAAAAAAAAAATTGCCAATTGAACATGTACCCTGTCCAACGGAGGATGCACAGCCATCAGCACCTTCAACACTCAGTACAAGATATGTCTACTCTCGACTCTGCACCTTGGTATTTTAAATATTTTTTCGTCGAAAAGCTCGGTTTTGCTTGATATGAATACGATCGCCTTTGGTTTAAGAAGAATTTGAACATCATCAGTCAGAAGCGTATAAACAATTTACACGACGCCTTCCCGATGAATATTTCTCGTTTTCCCAAGCCTGCTAGACGTGTTGATCGGTATTAGCAAGAACAACAAAAATGTCACAGTTAGCAAGATGCAACGGATTTAAGTCCCGTGCTAAGCAGAATAACTTGCTGTCTCTCAACGCCATCACTGATCGATTGATCAGCTTGCAATTGGCATTCATGCAAATTCGTCGTTTGCATTATGAGATATCAATTTATTTAAAGAAAATGGTTTGCGATTTTCTTAAGCAAAGATCTGTATTTATTGAAGAGACGAATATTACTATTGACTATAATATTGGCATCCCTCATGGATGGAGCTTAGCACCAGTGTTGCGGTTGCTAATTGTGGATGAAGCGCTGAGAATATACTTTGAAAATGATAAAATCCAAGCGTTTGCAGTTGATATTGCGATTATAATGAGTGTAGCAACATCGTACCTATTTGGTGATATGAGAACAAAGGCCATTCTAAAATAGGAAAATTGGGCTACCAAATATAAGTTGGAATTCAGTGTGGAAAAGACGAAATACATAATGTTTTCGTTCAAGAAACGAATACCATGTTTACCAAACAACAAGTTGTTGAACAAAAAATTTCCTATTCCAAGGAATTGAGAATTTAGGATTTATATTTGACCATAAAATGTATTGGTCATCACATTTGAATGTAATTAGAAACACGGTATCCAACTTTCAAACTAAATTAATTAGATTTACAAGGGCTACTTGAGGCCTAAAACCATAAAGGTTGAAAGAGATGTATTTGAAAGCAACTGATAAGTACATAATGCAAGGAGCAGAAATTGGTTCCAAGACAGAGGAAGAACCAGCGATAAGATAATACAAAGGATTGCTTTGCTGACATTGACTAAATGTTATAAGACTACCCCAAACTATCCCAACTACCCCAACCATCCAAGTTTTGGCAGGTTGTCTGCCACTTGATATAAAGGTAGATAATGAAATGCAACTATATAGACGTCCTTATTGGAATGAAGATATAAAATCACAAGATGAGTTATATTCTCAAGAAAGATTGAAAAGATTAGTAATTCAAAGATAGCTCCTTGGGAGGAAGAAGTAATAAAATGGGATAGTACAATTGCAGAGAATAACGAAAAAGCCATCTCTACGGATGGTGCAAAATTACAAGAAAAAGTGGGTTGTGTTTTTGTGGTTATAAAAGGTGATAAAGTTGTACATACAAAGAAATATAGGTTAAACAATGAAATTACAGTGTATAACGCTGAATACCTAGCAATAAATAAAGCTGTGGAACATATTACAGAGAATGGATTGGAGAATATCCATATATATACCGATTCGAGAGAGGTATTGTTTTCATTGGGTTCATATGAGGTAAATAATGAAAAGATACAAGATTTAAAATACAAGATAAAAGATACAGAGGAATAATTCATTTGAGTTGCGTTAAAGCGCATATAGGAATATTGGGGAAAGAGGAGGCGGACAAAATGGCCAAAGAAGCTACAAATAAAGATAATATTGATTATTGTTTCAAGATTAGTAAGCAACAATTAAAGAACAAGATTAAATAAGATAGAATAAGAAAATGCCAAGACAAGTGGGATCATGACAGTGATGGTAGGAATCTCTCTCTATAAATGTATCAATAAAGTTTCCACAAAGATAGGAAACTTCTACATTAACCAAGTTTTGACAACATGGAGCTTTCAAGACTTATCAACAGAAATTCTTTGGTAAAATACCAAATTGTTTTTGCAACCAAGACCTTGGAACTGTGGACACATGCGATTTATGAATGTACCTTTTGGGAAACCATTAGGAATCAATACTTTTCCAAGAATTACAAACAAGTAAAATTGTTGAACTTATGTAGAGAGGGTACTATTGCAGGAAAGGCATCATATTAATTATTTTCAATTTGCTCAATATGAAAATGGTTTCTTGAGTTTAATTTTATTTTCGTAACGAGTTGTCACTTTGCACGAGAAGTGTTTTTATTCTGTTTGTTATTTTGTAAAATTGCAAATATTGTAGAAATTGTTGTAAATTAAATTTGTAAAGTAGTATTTTTAGACAGTGAATATTATTTTATATCTTTGTCTTTTGAAGTATTTTGTTCTTGGCATTATAGCATGATTTTGGGCTAAACGTAAATTTCATTTGAAAATATGTATGATTCTATGGATTGAAATAGACTTTGATGGAATATAGTAATTTTGTAACTGATCAAGACATAGATTTATTAAGCTATGCTGTAATTTTATACGAAGATGTGTAATTTTGCTAAAGCCCAAAGTGTGGGAAAATGTATACTATGTTTGTATTATTTGGATTGGCTCAAAGTGGTTAGGGACCCTGTCAGAGGGTGACCTCCATCAGGTCGTAGTGGGCCTGTTTTCCCGCTTTTGCCGTCTTAGATTTCCAGACTGGTCTTGCTGTTTGACTTCTTGTGGGACAAGCCGCCGACTGGTTGTGTTACCGGGTATGGATGTCTTGTCTGCTTCTGCCGGCGATGACTAGCTGCCCTAACAAGGGAAGGCTTTGCAATAGTTCTCTCGGATTGCAATCTTCCATGTCCTATCTTATAAAGAACCACGAATAATGATAAAACGCCACGGCTTTCATCTGCTAAGTGATAGGGGGCGCCACAATAACAATCTGAAGTTGTCATGCAAACGCGCTCTACTGACGGGTATTATTAACATTTTAGTGTGAAAATATTATCCTTTTCAATTATTATTATTATTTTGAAATAAAATGGACAATAATGGTAAGTAGTAAATGATAAATTTATTACTAATATAATTTATATCTTATTAATTAGCTGAACAACTGCCAAGACATGGTTGTAAAGGTTGATCAAACACAACAAAGACAAAGGCTGTAATTTTTGGAAACCAAAACTGAACTAATCAACAAAACTATTGACTGTATTACAATGAAAGTCAAAGCAAATGAAATTTGTAAAATAATGAATGATTTAAATTCTTTGTAAGTTTGAAATTAAGAATGGGAATGATTAAATGTAGGATCAATACAAATGAAAACGTTACAATGTGCACATTTAACAAATGCATAATCATTGCAATTTACAATGAAACAAGTTGCTGAACCAACATTAAATACAGTTGCCATTACCTTTTTAAATTTTGTAATTTGTTTTTCAACAGAATATCCAGCTTTTTTCCAAGAATATATTACCATATCTTGAAATATATCAGCGCCAAATTAATTGTACACAAATGAATGCATTTTAAAAATAAATAATCTGTCATTTAACTTTCTGTTGGCCTCTTCATCGATGTTGGTTCAAAATTCATCGATGTCTTCAATATGGACCCCTTCAATGCATGCAGCTCGAATTTTTATGTAGTCTTCGATACGTTTTACAAATGCCTTATAAGGATTGAAGAAGTAACAGTCTAACGGCTGTGCATATATATATATTTTTTATCAGGTATTATTTAATAATAATAATGACTGAAAAGGATAATATTTTCGCACTAAAATGTAAATAATACACGCCAGTAGAGCACGTTTGTATAACAACTTCAGATTGTTATTGTGGCTCCCCCTATCACTTAGCTGATGAAAACCGTGGCGTTTTATCATTATTCATGATCCTTTACAAGATAGGACATGAAAGATTGTAATCCGAGAGAACTATTGCAAAGCCTTCCCTTGTAAATGCGTTATCGCAGCGACTTTGAATCTAACCGTATACCTTCGAGTTGGTCGGTATATTATAAGAGTTTGCGTTATGAGAGTGGCACTCATACGATCGTCGGGTAAATAATAAACGTGCCAGATGGAGGTGCGTGATATAATTTGTAGCGTACCTCGAACTGTATACGATGATCCAAAGTTCATTATTTGTAAAAATTATGTATGTTACGTATATTATAGACATGCGTTGGCTATAAAAATAAAATAAACGCTTTGAAGCCATACTCGAATTATAACCTACCTGTACATGAACCTACCTGCATTTTGGGGATGAAAAGGGAGGGGGATGAATATAAATACACATTTATATACACTCTGTTGCAAATAAATATATACACCCATAAAAAATTGGGCTACAGCCGAAAAACTCTATGAAAATATCGTTTTAAGAGTTATGTATGCAAATGACCAAACTGTCAGCACTAATGATGTTATAGGGATCATGCAACGTATATGAGAATGACGAATTGCACATCAGTTAAAACGACCGGTGTTCTCACTCAAAGATAATTGGAACTGGATTTTCTGCTTTAATACTGCAAGTTATGTACAAAGATGCCTTAGAAACGTACTTGACGGCGCTACGAACAGCTGTCGGATTTAGAGAGAGGTCCCTTCATAGGCCTAAGAGAAATTAGTTGGTGCAACAGATGTATCAGTCGCCATCTTGGTCAAAGCGATATGGTATTTGCCCGATGTCGGCAACAGTGGATCAGAAAAGTCACATATAAACGTCGCAGAGGATCAGGACGCTCGCGACAGACAACTGCTCAGAGCGTTTCTGTCAGCCACTCGAAAGCATTTGCAATCTTCCATGCATCCTGTATCAAGGGATACTATTCGGAGACGACTGGCAGAAGGTAGTATCAGGTGTCGACTTCCATTAAAGCACCTTACACTGACGCCTCAACATAGTCAGAACCGTCTGGATTGGTGTCGATGTCGGTCAGACAGGACGGTGTTGGATTGGAGGCATGTTGTCTTTATCGTCGAACCAAGCTTCTCTCTCAGCGCCGATGACCGCCACACCCGTGTGTTGTTGTTGAGACCCAGACCACCCGACCTATCAGAAAGGTGTTGTTGCTGAGACCCAGACCGTCCGACCTATCAGAAAGGTGTGAGGCAACTGCTTGGACGGCCGGGAAGTGCCACCCAATTTAGACCGGAACCCAGTGGGGGAGGCATCCACAGGGACCGTACCCTCCTTCCCCTACCACCAATCTCTCGGAAGGACTTACGGACCCACATGTTTATCGTGATCGTACTCCGCGTGAACACGGCGGCAGTTTTTTGGCAGTGGCTGGAATCGAACCCGGGCCTACCGAGTATCAGAAAGGTGTAAAGTAACTGTTTGGACGGTCGGGAAGAGCCACCCAATTTAGACCGAAACCCACTGGGGGAGGTATCCTCCGCGACGGTACCCTCTTTCTCTTACCACTAACCTCTCGAAAGGACTTACAGACCCACATGTTTAACGTGATCGTACCCCGCATAAACACGACGGCAGTTTTGGCAGCGGAGGGAATTGATCAATTGGCCTACCATGTGCAACTCCCGCGCGCTAACCACTGGGCTACCGCGCCTTGTCGCATCCTTGTAGAGAGGACGACAGATCAGCATTCCGATCCTGCACCGTGAGACAGCCGATCTATTCCAGTTGTGCTTCAAGTTAATCTAACGGCTCGCTTGTATGTCTATGATATTCTGCAGTCGATTGTTCTGTCTATGTGGTTAAGTCGTCCAGTTACACTTACCCACAAAGCTACGAACAACTGCCGGATTTTGGGGGACCAGCGAACATTTTTTTTATCTATTTGCGAGTAAATTCTTTTGGCACGGATTAAGTTGGATTTTTAGGTGCTTATTTTTTGTGTGATACTGTGTTCCACTTAAACGATTTTTTCGTACTTTAAAATCTGGTCCGAGTCGGTGCCTTGACGTGGCCGGGAGGTTCTCCTCTCCTCATTAGGAAGAGCGAAAGTAGACTTATTTTGTAATCTCAACCATCAGTGCTCATCAGTTACCGGCAATAACGAGCTTGGTGATCGTTCTCTATGAAAAACTGAACTAAGAGGTTAACCCGTCGTTCTCTCTATTTTGGAACAAGTATGTCTGATTATGAAAATGAGGAAGCGAATCCAACAATGGATATTGCCGAGAAAATAAACGATGAAACAGAGATAGGTGAATTTGTTAAAAGGGTGTTAGCCCATAATAATGCACTCCATGGTCTCATAGCAGGGTCATAGTGACCAGAAGCATACTAGCAGAAAACGTGGATTCAAGCAAATGGCTTATTAAAAATCATCTTTGCTCAACAAAAGATAATCGCACATGCAATATGAAGGAATGTATTTACTGATGGAAAATATAAACCTATGCACATGTATTAACGACCAAGAAAAGTGGAATAAGATCGAGACCGAAAGGCAGACAACTTACTAGTCACGTTGCCACAATATACCAAACGACAGAAACCCTCTCAGAACGAGCCAGAGCCGAAGTCCAGGGCCTCGTAGATCCAAGAAAAATGCAAGTAGTCATAAAGACAGTTAAGAAAATTAGGAAAAGAGGTATCTCAATGGAAACAGAGTCCGCAGAGGACATTGATAAACTCATAGCTAAATTCAGAGTAAAATATATCTTAAATTAAAACTATGGAATTAATAAACAAAGGAAAAAATTACTCCAATTGATAATGTACAATATAGAAGATGAATGTACCAATGATAAAATGAAGCAGATACTGATAGCTAACAAAATGAAGAATTTGAAGAAGGAAATATCCTAGAAATAAAAAGAAAGCATTAAACGAGAAGGGGTGAAAACTGGATTGTAGCTGTCAGCCCTGAGTCATTTCAAGCAGTTTTGAATGAAAGAAAAATTAATCTAGGATGGACCTAAATTGACAATAAAGAATGTTTAAGACCAAGTATCTACTATACATGTGGGTTATATGGACACGTAAGAAAATATTGTAAAAAATATAAACAAATATGTTTTAACTGTGGAAATGAAAATCAAAAGGCAGCTGAATGTACAGATAATACAAGCTGCATAAATTGTAAATCGCATAATCAAAGGTTCGTCTCGGTATTTGAAACAAATCGTAGAATGATAGACGATGAATATCAGATATACAAAAAAAAAAATGGCTTATATAGTCACTAAGATCGATTATGGATCAACAAAATAAATTTGAAGCATGCCAAAGCTGCCAATCTACAACTTTCACAAGATATGATAAATAAAAATATTAACCTTGCTATGATTAATGAACACCATTATTAGGAAAATAACGTCGATGAGTTTCCGAGTCAATTTATAAATAATTACAGCAAACGACATTGTCCCAAGAGCAGGAATTTTTATTAATAATTCAAAAGTAAACCTGTAACTGTGTCGGAATGAACACGCAGGCATCTTTTGATAAAAACGACAAGTTTATTCTTAAATTATAGAAATCACAAAAAAACGTAATTTTCAAATACTTAATCAGAATGTACTTGGTCCACCCTTTCTACCATCGTCTGCATCCACTGCATCCACCCACACTACGCTCTACGTACCAACACATACCATCTCCTACCATCTTTATAAATTGTTTGCCAGCTCCCTCTACCGTCCACAATCTGCGTGGATGCTATTTAAATTTAGACTTTCCTTTCCCCGGAGAAGGCACTGCTTGAAAAGTAAGAAGTCGAGAATAGAAATTGTTAATCCTTAAAAACTATAATATCATTAAACAAGAAATACACTTTGTGGTTATATTGATGGAATATAATAAAATGAGATACGTAATTAATTCTATTTACTTCCCACAATTATCTACTATTCTTCTTTATATTGAAAAAATGGACAATCTAATAACCAACTCGAGAAAATCATCATTAGTGAAGATCTAAATGCTAAATCATTAGTATGGAGTCCTAGACCCAATGATGAAAGGGAAGAAGAGTTATTAAAGCTAATTGATCCTGGGAACCAATTCCCTGGGAATTGCACCAAGGGAATAAGTTGGATTGATGTTTGCTTGTCTATCAATTTGGAAAAGAAGAAAATAATGTATTTTATTACAATCTGGGAATCCCGCAAGGATCAAGCCCCGCACCAATACTTTGGACCCTTATTATGGATTATGCACTAAATATTACGTTTGATAATGATCAAACAACTGTCTAAGTATTCGCAAAAGGCATCGCACTTAAAGTTTCTGCATCATATCATTATTGTGAGACTAGGAGGCAACTTACTCAGTTTTGATGTTTACAGTGAAACAAAGCGCAGACTTTTAGTCAACGTTTTATGACAGTCTTGACCAGGGAAGTCAATGAATAAAAGATAATTTGCTTTAAAAGTTAAAAATGGGGATTTTAATGTGTAGTGTTTTGATTTAATGATTATGTTAAGGAACTCGTGCAAAAAAAAAATGGTGTAGGTTTTGCGGCCACAATAGTAATGTCGAATGTTACGATTCCCGACCACGTTATTCCTGGGTCATTCCAACTTTCCAAATTATGCAAGGTTTAAATGTTTCTTTATCTATCACTACAGTTATACAGAATTAGATACTACTGCAATCAAAAAGCTTGAAAATTGGTCAAGAAAATATAACCTGACTTTCAGCAAAGGAAATCAAAATTCATCATGTTTGAAGCCCAAAACAAAATTACTTGTATGCCTTTCATAAAGATGCAAAATGTAAGAATACAATGCACTAAAGAGATGATATATCTCGGACTTCCAACGGACCCAAAGATGTTTAAGACAACCTATTGGAGGTTAAAAGTAAAGTAGAAAACTTCCACTATAAAATAGCAAGAGTCTCTCGAGCAACTTGGGGATTAAGCCTAAAGATTCTAAAAGATATTTATCTTAAAGCTACTGAAAATATATCATGTAAGGTAGCCAAGTCTGGTATAGAAACATTGGCTGGACAAATTCAAGACTTGTGCACAAAGAATCGCATTGATCTCAATCACCAATTGTTACAAAACGGTAGCCAAAGGGACTCTACAAGTCCTCTCTGGATGCATTCCCTTAGATATCAAAATTAGAAAAGAAGCTAAAATTTATAGATTATACCACTCGGAAAGAGAAATACAATTAAAACACAGAGTAATTAAATAATATGTGGAAAGCCCCTACGAGTCGAATATAGCACCATAGAATGAAAAAGAACTTAAGTGTGATAATGAAAATGGAAACTATTGAATAACAATTTATACAGATGGATTAAAAATAGATTAAAAATTAGGGAGCGCTCTTGTAATCTATGAAGACGGTGAAATCAAATATACCGAACAACATCGAATTAATTATAATACTACAGTATTCAATGCTGAGATGCATGCAATTTGGAACTCTGTGGAATATATTAAAAAGCATCATCTCATGGAAGTAAATACTTATACAGATTCCAAATCTGTGTTGATGGCTTTGAGTTCCAACTAAAATCAACAACAAAGAATCTACAAAATGAAAGAGGAAATCTGGTTATAATGGGAAAATTAACAGACATTGGGTTAAAGCCCATATAGGAATGACGGGAAATGAAAAAGCCTACGCACTAGCTAAAGAATCTTTAACAGCAAAAACAACTAACAAGGTGTTCCTATTATTTCAGCAACAAGTCAAGACGATCATGAAAGAAGATATCAAAGTAATGGCAAAAATAGAATGGGACGAAAACATTAAGAGTCGTCTCATTCCCATATTGCAAATGTTACTACCAAGCTGATCATGGGAGACTTTTACTTTAACCAAGTGTTGACCAATCATGGAGACATACGGACATATCAAGCAAGATTCTTTGGAAAAGATCCAACCTGTTTTTGTCAACAGGACATAGGGATAATACAGCACAATATCTACGATTGTGAACTTTGGAAGGATATTCGGAAAGAATTCTTCCCCATCAAATATAAACAAGTTTCATTAATTAACTTGTGTAGAGGAAAGAAGACACAGAAGGGAATTAAAGCCATTATGAGCGGCCATCTTCAGAAGGAAATAAACTAACGAATCTTCTTTCGATTTTAAGTCATTTTGAACTAATAATTGATTTTATGCTCTTTAAACTTATTATATTTTAGAAATGTATTTTGTAATAATTATGTTCAACCTACTTCTCTTGCTACGATTTTAAACTTATCAATTCTTGTCTTTGATGGCTTTAGATGTTAAAATGACACTAATATTATTGCAAGATGAATAAAATATGTTAAACTTTGACTTGTTATTTATACCACATGCTAATCAAGGCTACCATTTAGTCCTTTTGAACCAATTGAGGTGCTTCTTGTAGTTGCTGGTTGCTGTTAGGAATGTTATGTTATTTTAGTTAGTACACCACGATTGTACTTCTTTGTAATTACAGATACCCTTGTAAAATTATTTATTTTTGTCAGTTTTGTTATGTCATGTTAGTACATCAGTGATTGTACTCTTTGCTTGTAACTTCCAGTCGAGATGAGCCTCGACAGAGAGAATCTGGTGGTTGCTCGTCTCTTTTGTTCTTTTCGGCCTGTGACCTCCTTTGGCCACCCCCCGTATTTAATACCCTCCCATGACCCACGTCTGCGACATGCTGGGACTGCAATTGCAGCTTTTCCAGAATTCCAGTGAATTCACATCATACAAAATAGTGGAAACTAATACTAAGAGAGAGTAAACAGCTTTAAAATGCACTTGAAGCAATAGCTTGAAAATATAATATGAAATAACGCCAATTATAAATTATTTATTCCCATTTAATGTCATTTGATTGAGCTTGGTTCAAGCAACCAAGTTTTATTAATAACATCGTTTTAATTTAAATATGGCTGATACGCACTAAAATGAAATCAATATTCTAAACATGTCCCTTGCACAAGAAAAAAAAACTAAATAGATGAATTTAAAATTTGCTAAAACTAACAACTAATCATGTCCAACAAGAGAAACCTCTGATTTATCTCATACATTCCTTTCTAATAACATAAGCCAGGATCTCATTGTATTAGATAATCCTGCTGCTCAGAGCAAAAGCATTAGTAAATTTTTTGTAAATTCTTTGAATGAAGAAATAGAGGAATAAATCTCCTTTATAGGTTTAATGGATATGCACATATATTGTGAGAATTTTATATCGTAATTATCGTTTAACTAAAACATCTTCTTTAAATGAATTCTGCAAATTATTTAATAAAAAAAATACTCTGTAGCAATTAACTGTATTAGATATTTTTATTGTTAAACAGTTATATGCGATAAAGATAATTCATTTTTTTCCAGGGAAATAATATTGAGCTCATAATTTAGGGGCTAGTGAAAATGCAATACTGTGGATCTCCATATTGTAACACCTCCAGTCTCAAAAGGAACTTTGGTTATAATTAAACGTTTTTTTAATCCTTTTGTAAAATTGTCTTGAAGTCGAAACTTAACTAACTTCTTATTGATAGCTTACAAATTTGTCGAAACGATTAAAATTAACTGGACGGTTGCTCAACTCGACTTCTCATACCAGAATCCATTTTTAAATAGCTTTTTTTCATTTTACAGGAAATTATTTGAAACATCGGTATTGTTGGTCATTATAGCATGTTATCCTTTACTTTAGAGGGCTTACAAAAACTTTCGACTGATACTATACATGGTAACGTATCATCCGGGGGCAGCTTGCCCACCAAGGAGAGCTGAAATTATATCGGTGTTATTTTCCGCAACAATGATTTAAACTATTAACTCTCGTGATTATTCAGCCAAAATCACGAGAATCATACATACCCCTTTTAATCATGATTATATCAAGTTTTATTCTATGTTGCCATGTTAAAAAAAATAAAATTTCGAAGTTTTCTCTCGAATTTAAAAAAATTCTATCCAATTTATGAATTTTTGGTAACAAAGCCCGATATAAAGTTTTGGGAAAATCTATTAATATTTGTGGCAGCTATAGTGTGCACAAGAATTCGACCACAGACAGACAACATCCTAAAACTAGGCACATCGCTGTCTTGTCGTCGATGGCAGTCTTAGTAAAAGACGGTTTGAGTGTAAGCTGTAGTCGGCTAATCGTCGAGAAAGTGTTTTCGCTGATATTGAAACATCCAATGTACCATGCAAATTCGGTAGAATGTCGACAGTCGTCGTTTGTGGGGCCGCCACCCCATGCCTTCGAATGCGTCGATCAACGCGTGCTGACGCACGTCTGGATGGACCTGAGGCGTACTACTGCGAAGATTCCCATGTCCTTCTTCAATCCATCTTCCCCAAATCCTTTGCACAATGGACGCATCTACATGTGTTTCAGCTGCGATATGCCGATACGGCCACCTAGCCGTACGTAGGCCTAAAATTAATCCCCACGCACAATCATCCAAATGCTGAAACAAACTTCGTTGTCGTCGGCCAGTCATCTATCTATCTCTTCAACAACACGTGTCTTCTGAAACGAATAAAAGCTCGTAAAATGGGTTTTAGTAGGCGACACACCGTAACAACTATTGCCTCATCTGCCGTTTCAAACCCTTTTATCCTGCGGTCAAATAATCGGACCTACAGATCATTTGCACACATTGGCCAGCTGCGTTTGTCTCGCAATTTGCATAATTATACGGCCAAAGCTTCATGGTGTCGCATTTTTTATATCTGGCAGTGTATAATTAAAGGAAAATATCTGCCAGGGGAAATTTGGCGCTGACTGACAAAAGAGTAGGGTTCGGATTCCGGGTACAAAGAAGTCAATCTGGTGCAAGACATCGTCAACTTGGCGATATTTTGCTAGATTATTCGCCAAGTTTGCCAAATACATCACAAAGTGTTACAGATAAACGAGAGAAGTGCTATTCTTATATACTAGAATGTATGCCTGTCATTTGATGGAAATCAGAATTTGCGAAACATTATCTACTTCTAATTTGTCTGCACTTTTAACAATTTGACGACATTTTTGTCACTTTGGCAACATTTTAAAAAGTCGCCAATTTGGCGACGCCCCGCTACATTTTCTGCTAAAAGTTGAGGACGGAGAAATGGGTAATTCTTATAGTCTATTCCTCTGTTCTTTTCAAGATATTGAACTGTAATCATTTAGTTGTCATTTCATTGATTCTGAAAACTCGACTGCGTTTAAAAACAATAGGCTTCCAGTATTTACAGATTGTAATTTTAGTACCAAATTTCGTTCGAATCGCGCCATTGTTTGTCAGATATCTTCTCCACAGACTCACTGACACACACATATACGTAATTTTTAAAAACGTGCAATTCGTGCTCAGGGATGCTTGCAACGTACTCTTCCGTCGAAGACTCTAATTCGAATTTTCGACCCCATCACGATACTTTCCTCATACATTATACTATGTATATAAGGAAAATAATAAATGAACATTATACCTCCTAATTTAGCACTTTTGTGCACAATTTTGTAGGCTATCTAATCTCAAATAATATCAATGCCACAGACGTGGCTTTGTAAGTCCTATTTTATCAGCCACCACAGATTACAAAATCGCAATTTACCGGTGCAGATATTTCGTGCGTTTAGTGTAGCGAATTCGAATCTGATGAGTTCTAACAAAAGTCAAATTTGCATGTTGCAATAAATGCATTATATCTCACTTATATTCCTTTAAAATATTCGACGATCAATATTGCTTTTATTTTCACGAGATGTGAAATGAGAAATACATTTGATAGATACTATTTGTCAAATTATAGAATTTTAAAAATTCGAGCAATAAAAGGGTTCGGATTAATTCAGAACATTCGATGATAATGCTGGTACTCAATACGAACATAATTAGCAGTCTTTTGCAAATCCTCTTAAAGAAGACATAAGAAACTCAATTCCCCCAATTTCACTATTATTAGCTTCAAATGTTTTGCAAGGATTTTCGATTCGAATTATTCTTTAGATTTAATTGTTTATATAAAATGGTTAGCATTGCATACCAGGAGATATTTCCATACTTTTAGATTTTACTTTCTTTATACTGAGCTAGGGTATGAAGAAAATCTGATGATAATGATTGCGACGTACAACTTTCAGTCATAAATATGCTTTTAGTAGTAGTTAAGCTAACTTTTCACTTTGCCCAATAAAACTAAAAAAAAAAGCCTAAAAAAATTACGGTAATACTGATTTAATCAAACATCAAGTTATTATCCTAAATAGATCGGTATGGCCCCTAGATATCAGATATGATTTTTCTCTGCGGGTGGGTGTTAAATCGCTGATCTTTCGTAATCTAGAAAAATAATCACAAGTAGGTCAAATTTGGGTGGTATATTATGTACATGTGTTTTTGTATATTATGTAGATGTGAACGCAGAAAAAAGAAAATAGCAAACATGTTTATATTTGTGTATACAGTTTAGCTATAAAATGGGATTTTTTTAGAGTCTGTGACATTTTGTAATTTCAGAAATTTGCTAAAGCGATTGTGAGCAAATTAGAGTGGTACACTGCATATATTGTATATATGTGAAGGCAAAAAACAAATTAAAAAAATATATAGTTTTCCTCAGGTCGAATGCCAACTTGTTTAGTGTAAGAAGTCTCAGGCTTGTCCCGATCTTCTAATTTCATATCTGCAGTTAATTTATAGCGGAAACAGATATTTCTGTACATATCATTCTTTTTGTATTTTCTATGAGGAAAGGTACAACGACAAAGTTATTTAGAATGTTTTCAAATTATGCAAGTCTGAAAATCACCAGCATCGTCAGGTGAATATGTTAGGACGCAATAAATGAGTCAAACTGGGAATATATCTACGGATAATATCATGCCAATGTGTTATCTACGGCTGATTTTAGAGGCCAAACGCAAGACATCTATGCCCGCGGTTGTATTTCGAGTGCCAGCATACTAAGAGTAGTGGAATATTGCGAGAATTATTTATTCGTGGACCACTGCAAATACATAGCGATCATTGAGCGTCCAGAGTCGGAATTTGATGTTGCTCTCTGTGTGTGGAAATTCTAATGTAGCCAGGTGCTTTAACACACAGAGGTGCGAAAATTATTTGAGTAATTTTGAATTTCTTAGTTCATTCTTCACATAAAATATTTCATGCAAAATTTTTAGTGAATTTATCACATTTAAGGAAACTTGTTCAGAAGTGTTGTATGTTGTAGTGCTAATGCACTGCAAAGAGAAATCAGCTCATTAGCAGACAAAAGTTAAGTTTTAAAAGTAGGTTTCGTTATGTTTTGTTAATATAGTATTATTTTATGTGACTACAGGCTATATGGTTCTTTTTTGTGCAAATTTTTATACTCTTGGCGTACATTTTGAGACCAGTTTAGCTTTGCGGATCTTTATTGGACTATAAGCTAGATAAATATTATTTATCAAAAAAATTGGTCGGGTGTGTTCTACACGAAAAATTTTACACAAAGAAATAGATAGGTTTAAAATTATTTCACAAATATCTGTGTGTGTATTGAAAAAATGTTTCAACTTTGTGAGAATGCACTGAGTTGAAAAATGCAGACGGAAGTGTAAAATCTGCCCCAGAATTGAAAAGAAACCTGTTTCAATTACTTAGAAATACAGAATATCCACCAGTAAAGATTTTAAGGCTTTAAAAGACAATTTGTCTTACAAAAAAGGCTTTGTGTCACTTGCATTAAACATTTCAATTTTGTATCTCTTGGATAGTAGGCTACTTGATTTCAAAAAACAATACATTATTCATCGATTACTTAAGGGGAACCCAATTTTTCTTTTCTGTTTTAGTCATTTTCGACTTGCTTGCTCTTGGACGTTTTGTATCCAAACAAGCCTCTTCTTTGGCATATGCGATGCGATTTTTGCCTTTAGTCGAGAGCTATGTACACCGTTTTGTACAAAGATCAATCTTCAATGGAAAAAAACACACAAATATTTGACCCATATGGCCACATATTTGCAAAATTTGTGAATGTAGTCGTATATTGATCAAAGGTGAATTCATTTTCAAGTCATTTGTTTTGCTCTTTAGTTTTTCATAGAAATGTAAAATTTTTCTTTCTGTTTCTTGGGAAGATTTTACTCTACTATTCACATTTTCTTACCCGAGATGCTGCATACACTAAAGACTCCAAACTATTAATCCACGTTATACATTGATGTTTGTGAAAATTTTAATTTATAGTGGAGACGAGGGTAATTTGATATAAAAATTGTTGTGCAATAATGCGCATGTATGATTTTTATCTCTTTAGAAAGGATGCCTGTCTTGTCTGCCTTTTTATGCTGGTAATATACGGATGTCTTACGGAGATAATGTTAAAAATTATCTTGACAGTGCGATGTAATTTTTTGCGACGTTATCTTTGATGTCTTCTAAATAATTTGAATGAACTTTTAACATTATTTTGGATTAAGAGATTTTTTGGTTATTGAATGATAAGGTGATTTCGTCATTAATTATCGTATTTGTTCACTCCGTCTCTGCGTATCATGACTACAATGTGATATCCTCAGTTGGGCCAAGTTAATACCATAAATTAATTCACCCAAACGTATCCAATGATTGATTTTCGTTTGATCTTAAAACAATTGTTTGCAATTGACCTATGTAAATCCATAAAGACCTATGTATTGACCCATAAAGTTCTATGAACATTTCAGTTAAATATATGAAGCATGGTGTAAAGCACCTTACTGCCCCAAATGGGAATCGAACTCTGAATCTCCAAACTGGCCATCCGACGCTCTACCGTTAAGCTATTAGGACATAATTGCAAGCTCTTATCGTTGAAGTGGAAGCTGCAATGGAAATGACAAAATATTAAATACTTTGAGACATAAGTTGTATAATGGTTTATTTTTCCTTTTTAACATTTTCCAACATAGTTGTAAAGTGCTTATGACTTTGTTTTTATTTATTTTTAAAGTCATTAACATCGAACAGATTACTTTTATGTGTGGGCGAAAAACACGTGTTGATTTATAAATACATTACGGCAATTAATCGTGCAGAATTTTAATGATAAGGTTATCTCTTTGTTGAGAATCCAATTTATTTAAACAATCTAGTGGGGTTATTTCGCTTCCCATTTCCTTTTTATTTCTGTCTAAAATAATAAAATAATATAATAATATCTTAGAGGAAATAATTAAACCACTTACTTTAAAAAACTTTGAAATAATGTATATTTATATTATTCGCAAGCTTCAATATAGAGATAGGCATATTGAAATTTTTGAAATTTCGCATATTCTTAAATGGATTAAAAAATTCTGCAAATCAAAAATTTCCAATAAAATACGGTGCAATTCTTACAGTTATTGCAGAAGTATAGTTACCAGTTACTGACTCAATTCACTTGCAATTTCTGTAGAATATAAATATAAATACGAGCATGATGGCCATCAGACTCTCAAATGTCAGAAAAATTGATTATTCTGTTTATGAGTTATCGTGGGGGCATAGCAGACAGACAGAGAACGGCAAATCGAGTTCTGCTTAAAAGTACGATTCGTAGTCACTTTTCTTCTCTCTAAAATAAACATTAAAGTGCATCTTATCCAAGTTTAATGAAAATTAGTGGCATTCTTGATGAGTTTTCCTTGGACATCTGTAGAGCAATGATTGTTTCTCAGAGATACATTGTAATTTTTACCACTTCAGTGAAGTAAACAAAAGTGATTCGAATTTACAACTCCCTATTCCATGGCCCAGACTGGAGACTTTACTTGCTGTTTAAAGCATTTATTTCCCCATCCAGGTAACCCCTTATTGAACCCCATAAAATATATGTTCTCTGCAGGGTTTAGATTGGAAAACTGAAATCATAATGTTAATCCTCGATTTGGTCTCCGAAGCCCCTCTTTTCGAGATTCTTCTTGCATCTATAGATCACTCTCATCAAGGATGTTCATCTGTATAATATTAAAAATGCATCATATGCATACATCGTCACAATCAGTAGGTTTTGTTTTACCATTTACTATTTATCAGTTATTTATATCAATGGCTGCGTATCAGATCATATAAGAAAAGTATTATGTATGTGATCCAAAATAAGGAGCTTTGTCACTTTGCTTACTCACATCAAAATAGTTTTTCTCTAAGAGAAGTCAGTCACGTTTACTTTACACGCATTTGAAAATAAAACTATATTTCTTTTAAAAGATTTTGCTCGTTATTACTGCTTCTGTATTTACGATGACAAATGCAAGTTACACAGGTCTTTTAAGTTTGTCGAACCACCTTTGGTTCTCAAAATCAGTCTTGCGAGTATTCCAAAACTTTTTATCTCGCCACGAGATGTACGCTTTCTTCACACAAAACTAAAATCTTTTCTACGCTCTTATCAAATACCCTAGGCAGCAAATAAGAATGAAATTGATTTCTTCCCATGTCTCTAGGGTAATGTTGTTGAGGCTTCACATTTTTTAGTATTTAGTTCTTTCACTTCTGTAGAATCAATTTTGTCTTCCAGAAAATTTAAACTTTTGAAAAATTGTAGAAGAAGAAATGTAAATTTCAAAGCGTTAATATATACTGTTGTTATATAAATTGAAGATATTACAAATGTACAGGGTTGTTAAGATTAAAATATATCTACTTAGAAGGTTCTAAAGAAAGTTTGAAGACTTATTATGAAGAGAAATTTGGAAAACAGGTACTTTATATGGAAGAGATAGCATAATAAGAAAATAGTAACAAAATTGTTATTAGATAGTGCTGTGGCAATGAAAATCACTTACAACACTCACAGTAGTGTTGCAAACGTTGAATGTGTCCTCTATTGTGGTCAGTAGCCTTTTCTAGTTCAGGACGTAGCATGTCAACTGGAATAGACAGCTTATAATGGAGAATGTTCTCCTACAGATTTGATAGAGTTTGACAGTTGATCCTTTTGATAAAACCCACAAGTTGCATGGGGTGAGTTTCAATGATCGGGGTGGTGAAGATGTCAGGAAACAACGACTGATGATCCGTAGTCTCTAAAGTGCTACCACAGTAATCTTTTGACATAACAAGAAGGTGGTGGTTCACCCACTTACATGAATATGGTATTTTGAAGACACCTGCGTTGTAGTAACTTGAGTATTGCTAAATTTGTCAACATTTCTGAATGCCGCTGTCCAGTGATGGAACAGGTGCAGAGTCCAGTTAGTTTTTCCTCTTTAAAATAGGTCCAATGATGAAAGTGGCCGCAAATCCACACCACACTATTACTTTGGGGAATGCAATGAGGCCCCTTAATTCTAGGGTGCTTTTTTGTTACCCAAATGAGACTTTTTTCGCGATTCGTTCGCTCATTTAAGTAGAAGTAGACCTGGTAATGATAATAGATGTTCCATAGCTAAGCGAAATCCGCTGTCATTCATACTAGGAATATTAGCGCCACTATGCTTTTGTTGCTGTAGTATGTGCATTATTGTAAGTATTATACCTCAACTCTTAATACCTCACTAGTCTTACAGCATACCCGTTCCATGGACAATACATGGCACATATAAGCTATTACGTGGAGATTGACTAGATAAATTCATGAATGCAGTGGCAACCATAGGCGCAGAGTTTTCAAAATCTCAGTGGGCACAATCCGATAATGTTATACAAAAGATTCGCAAAGTTGAATCCGACAAAGTTATACAAAAAATTTTTTTTCGCCTGCGCGCCACTTTGGTTTACAATACAACTTGAGCTCCCTGAACTCATTTCCTTGTTGAGGTACAAGATACCATTTTCTACTTATTGAATTCTGTCCCCATTGAAAGTACAAGAGTCCGTCACGTTAGGCTATAAATTATCCACACCAGAACCGGATACGGCCGGCGGGATCTCTGAAGATTTCGCGGTGGGCCATTGCTTTTACTAAATAACTAATTATAACTCTTGTTTCTACTAAATATTTTGAAGCTTCCATTTCTCAGAATGTGCTGCAGATAGAGTTTAGATAAGGACAAATAACGATTCAGCATCAAGTTCAGGAGGAGTTAGAGGTTCACTAAGGACTTCCACTCATTGTCTATTTCCTGTTAAAAAATGTCACCTTTCTTGAAAGATCTATTTCTCAGGATTGGCTACAGATAGAACTTAGAGGATGGTATTCAGCATCAAATTTTGAAAGGGGTTGTGGAAATAAGTTAAAATTTGCACTTCAACTTCTAGAGATTCCACTTCTGATTAAAAATGACATCTTTTTTTTTTATAAAAATCAATCTTCTAGAATGAGCTATGGATAGAACTTAGATAATGATTGATATGAATTGAACATCACATTCCGTATGTGGTTGATTGATTCAGAATCGTCTATAGGTAGATATTGGATAATGATTGATATGGATTCAGCATTAAATTCTAGAATGAGTAAGATAATCAATATGTATTTTCATTTGTAAAAAAATGACAGCTGAACTCCTGACTCCTTTTCAGAGCCTATACAGTCGACTAAAATTAAAAAGAAAAATAATCCAAACACAACTCGTTGTTTTGACTCCTTGGTTCATACAGTAAAACCACATGTATCATTAGATTCTGAATAATGTCTGCTATAATTAAATGGTCGCCTAATTGGCATGAGGGGTTTCTTTACAGCAATCTTTGTAAACACTCGAGTTTTTTCAAATGGCAACAGCCACATAAGCCATGAGGGAGTTATGACTACTTGAATTTTCGAGCTTATAATGTTAAATGGATGCTGTAGTTTTCTTTTATATATCCAAAATAAATAGCCTATCAAACTGCTTCCTATTTCGTATTGACTACTATTCATATTACTAAATATAATTCATTTCATATTTATAAATAATCCAGACAAAATATATACCACTTTTTATCTTTAAACAAATTTCTATATTAATTAAGTCATATTTGAAAATATGAATAGATGCATGAAGCTTGACAACAATCGATTCACCAACGTCAAAAATCTTGATATCAGCTCGCTCCTCTCAGTACTTATTGAAATACAGATCTGTATTCAAAATTGCATCATTTTGAAGCTTTTGGGGGACCATCCATCAATTGACGATGGAAACTACTCTGAGGAAAAATTTCAGCGGAATGCAAAGTTTGGACTTGAGCCATATGTTTAGCGAGTGACTAGACATTGTTATTGCATTTGTGTTTAGTCAACAGTCTCGCAATAAGCAAAAAATCCATAATTTCCAGTTAACGGCAAATTTGAATGTCAATTCAGCTTAGATCATCCATTTGTATGTGTACAATGTAGGTGTCTTGAATATAACTTTAAATGGAATATTATAGAATCTTTCATATAAATTATTTTTAATTTCGAATTTCAACCAGACGTCGAAATCAGAAATTATATATATACTAGCCGGATACCCGTTGAAAATCAACAGTCTCGCAATAAGCAACCCCTGAATAATTTAAATTTTTGAATAATTCGTGTTTCACATTTATTCGGCAAATCGAATAATTTAGTGTGCAGAAGCTCCTAAAGAAGAAAGTATTGAAAAATTTTAATTGCGCACGTCGTTCTTTCGAATTATCTACCAGTACACCAAATTAAAGTCTATTTCATCCCAAAGCATACTATTTTATCATCTCCCCTTTCGAACGTTTTTCTTTGGAGTACCCCCATAAATGAACATTTTTGAAAAACTCTGTTCGTGTTGTGTTTTTTATCAGATGATTGGCCCATATACAAAATATCAAGCCTCTATCACATTTAAAAGCAAGAGTGTCTCATGCCGAAAATCGAACACATTAGCGTGCGACACCCCCTAAAGTAGCAAATATTGGAAATCTGAAATTTGTACACTTTCTACCTTTCAAAAGATCTACCAGTACACCAAATTTAATGTCTCTATTCTATTGTAGAGCATGCTTTTCTGTCACTTCATATTTCGAACATTTTTGCGTTTTTCTGTATTGCACCCCCTTAAATGATCATCTTTGAAAAACCGTAATAATCTTAGGGATTTTTTATCAAATGATTAGCCCATATACTAAATTTCAAGCTTCTATCACACTCTAAAGGAGGCATTTTCAGTTGTTCGTGAAATCGAACATTTTAGTGTGCGGCACCCCCTGCAATAGCAAATGTTTGTAAACTGAAATAGCACACTTTCTTCCTTTCAAACTATATACACGTATACCAAATTTGAAGTCTCTAGCTCATCACGATGTATACTTTTTCTATCATTTCACCCTTCGAATGTTTTTCTCTGGAGTACCCACCCCCTTAAATATATATTTTGAAAAACTCCATTCTTCTTGGGTTTTCTATCAAATGATTCGCCCATATACCAAATATCAAGCCTCTATCACGTTCTAAAAGGGATATTTCTACTTCATTCCGAAAATCGAACATTTTTGTGTGCAATACCCCATAAAGTATAAAATATTGGAAAACTGAAATTGTACAATTTCTTCCTTCCAAACTATCTACCAGTACACCAAAGTTCAAATCTCTATCTCATCCCGCAGTATGTTTTCTTATCATTTCACCTTTCGAACGTTTTCCTCTAGAGCACCCCCTTAAACGAACGTTTTTGAAAAACTATATTCGTCTTGGGTGTTTTCATTAAATGATTAGTCCATATACCTAATTTCAAGCCTCTATCAAATTTTAAAGGAGACGTTTCTAATTTATTCGGTACATCAAACATTTTGGTGTGCGGCGCCCCCTTAAGTATAGAAAATATTGGTTATCTGATATTGCACACTTTCTTCCTTTCGAACGATTTACCCATACATCAAATTTGAAGTCTCTATCTCATCGCAAAGCATGCTTTCCTATCATTTCACTTTTCGAACGTTTTGGTGTGCGGCACCCCCTTAAGTAGAAAATATTGGAAATCTGAAATTACACACTGTCTTCCTTTCAAACGATTTACCCGTATACTAAATTTAAAGTCTCTATCTCATCGCAAAGCATGCTTTCCCATCATTTCACTTTTCGAACGTTTTGGTGTGGGGCACCTCCTCTTTAGAACGTTTTCGAAAAATTCGATTTTTCAAGGGGGTTTTATCGAACGACCGAGCCATGTATCAAATTGCAAGTCTCTATCTATTCGGGAAGTGCCTGAAAAAGGCGTGACAGAGAGACAGACAGACGGACAGACGGACACTTGGCAATTTGTATATATAGATATTTCATCATTTTATTTCATTTTATAGTCATTTTATTATCATTAACTATGGGGACTATCACCAAATGGTTTTTTTCGTGTATCTCCCGTATTAATTGGCATAGTCGCAAGCAAATGTATATCTAGCATAATGTCGATATAAGAAATAGTAGGATGATATTAAAATAGGTTTCGCAGTATAGTGTTCTTTTATTTTCAATGCTTATGCGGAACGCTTTGGACTCTATAGGAAGACTCTACGCAGTTTGGGCACCATTGATGTATTCTACGCTTTTAAAATATTTCTTTGAAACAACTTTTATTACAAGAATTTCAGTTCATAAAACTTTACGTATTTATTTTGATTTATATGTAAAGAATACCAAAGAGAACTGCATTTCGCTTGAATATATGGAAACAAATCTATTTTTGTTATATTCCTACACAAGTCATAAGTAATATTTAATATTTTATCGTTTCAGAAATTGTTGAATTTCCTTAGAGTCTCAGTAGCAGACACTTTCCAGTCTTCTTATTTGGATTGATGTCCCCTAGAATTTTAGAATTTTGTGTCCAGCGGAATAAATAAGAAAACTCAACGCAATTTCAAAATATTTCATAATAAATCATTGATGAATAAACATTTTTAATATTTTACAGGTTAATGTGTTATTTTTTTATTACCGAAAATCATGCATCTATAGGAAATAAATGTCAAATATAAATGGTTAATTGTTTGATAGATATAAAATACTAATTAATTACTAAAATTACCACAATTGAGTGCTTTCTCAAAAACTGTATCTCGATTTGACGATAGTAATTTCTTCTATAGGCCAAGCAATAGCGTCCTGATTGTTGTACGTCTCAGGACTTGCATGTCTAGTTAAAATTTTTACTTTTTAAAAGCATGTTTTAAAAACTGAATACTTTTGAATTATAGGTATTCGAATATACGTGGTTGAGGTGGAAACATGATAACGTAAAAGCAAAGCGCGTATTGTTATGAAATTTTATGAGCTGGCATATTTTGTAAAAGCTAAAACATTAAGAATTTTGTTACATTATTTGTTATGATAACCAATGATAATTTACCGGAAGAAGATTGTAGTGGCATTGAATCTTTATTGAAAAATGATAGTTTCAACTAAGCTACGTATGTAGATAATATTGAATATATATTAACAGAGATCACACTAATGCATTCCATTTATAGGTGTGACAGAAATGAAATGTCTTCAATGTTTCGAATTAAAAATTATTTTTTAATGGAAATGAATAACTTACCAGCGACATCTTATAAAATATCTACATTCTCTGTATTCTGATGCTAATTATGATTCTGGTGAATTGGGGAATGTGACACAATAAATAAGACTTTATAAATACAGAACACATTCAAAAACTGGTCAAATAGCTCCAAAGGCAAATAACAGCAACTTTAAAGTCGGACAAATCTCCTTCTGTAAGTGAGGTGGCACTTATTGTCAGTTTTGTCTTATAGACTAATGGGACAGTTTGTTGTATGTACGCTGTATTTACGTTTTTATTTGTGTTTTATTGCAGCAGGTTTCGAGCGATGATTTGACCGTGAAATGTGGCTTTCTGAGAAAATCTAGTAAACTTTCGCACACTTTTCATACTTAATGATAATGTCATCCATGGATAATAATTATAATGCAATTTTCCTATGTATATATATTTTCCTGTATTTTAAACTGCAAAATTTTCTGAATAAATTGGGTATTAAAAGCATTCCAAACTCTCCATTGAAAAGATAAAATATTGCAAAACGTCCTGAAATTTTTACCATATAAATTCATTCAACATAGAAAAACTGATATTTTTACATTATTATCCATATAAATCTCGACGAATACGTGTTTTTTCTGGAAATTTCAATGTTTCCATTTCCATTTGAAGAACTCTCTGGCATCATTTTGATGGAAAGTAAATCCTTTGTAATCTTCCTACTAGATACTTAAGATAGCAAATAAGAAGGAAATTGATTTCTCGATATGCCTGCAGGGAACATTACTCGGAGTTTCAGAATTCCGCGAAGGATATTGGAGGAATGGAGTCCCCAATAAAAAGAAACCAATTCAATTTCTTACGAATCTGACTACATAAAATGGAGACGAGTGCAGCATTTTTTTTTATCTTGCTAATCTAACTGTATGCATTTTAACAGTTGTGTATGTAGAATGATCGGTAAAGTTTAAGTAGGTCAAATAAGTTTTGAACTATGGTAATTAGAGGTATAGAAGCTATTTGATGAGACTGAAGGCAGCGTCCATAGCGGAAAAACTTAAAAGTTAGGGCTCCTGTCTTGGAAACTATGAAAGAGATAAAAAAAAAGCCAGTTTTAAATTTGTAGATCATCATTTGAATTAGTAAATAAGTAAATATAAAAACTTCGATGATGGGGGTAAAAGCTTAATTATTCATATTTCGTCATGAGTAGATTCAATGGTGGCAAATCATAAGACATTAAGTTGATCAATAGTTAAGCAGTTGATATTAGATATTTTGCAGTGTTTAACTGTTCATTATCACGTGTTACAAATATTCTCTATTCCTTATAATTTATATATATATAAATTATATATATATTTTAATTTTTTATTTTTATTTTTATTTTTTTTGCGACTCGTGTAGTTTTATTTTGCCTGTGCGGCATATAAAGCGATATATATATCTCTCTATTAAAGCTAACCATTTCAGTCTGTACGGGGAGAGAGTTTCCGGAAAAAAGTGGAACACCCTGTTAAATAAGTCGGCAAGAATACCCAGTTCCTTGTATAGAGCAGTTGGCGTGGCTTGCTTTAGACTTGCCATGGATCATGATTACTTACAGAGTCACCTGTATCGAATGAGACCGACAGATGCAGATGTCTGCCCTCTTTGCGACCATGGCGTTCCCAAGACTGGAGAGCACCTCAACATTTACCCTGTTGTTCTTGACTGTTTTCCTTTGTGTTACTGACAAGGTTTTTAGTGACTATTTTTATCGTTCTGCTTTGTATTGGGCTGCTCGTCGACTTATGACCGAGAGGTCGGAGACGGGCATAGGATAAAAAAAAGTTTTATTCGATTAAATGTGTTGGGAAGTCAAGAGCGTAATTTTATATTATTATATTATTGAAAAATAAAATTATTCTATTAAACAAGAACTTTATACTATTGAAGAAAAGCCTCCGGTACATTAACTGCTTATATACAGCAAAGCTCCTATATCTTGTCAGCTTTATTGTCTAGGCAATAGATAATGATGACCTTGATGTCCTAGACTCTAGGACATCAAGACGTCCCTTAGGACAAAATCTGTTGTATGGTCAGTAAAAGATAAGAAAGATCAATCATGCTTAAAGCATTGATTATGAAACACTTTCCAACTTCAATGCAATTTTATTTAAATATGTCTAAAATGCAATACATTCCTCGGTAATATTTTAAAACTTATCACAATACTACATTAATTTATTATATTTGAAAACTTAAACCTTCATTGAAAAAAAAATGAACTTTATTCAAATGACGGCATTGAAATATAAATTGCCTGGTTTAAACAACTCTAAAATGTGATACATTCCTCGGTAATAATTTTAGAATTATAATAATACTACGATAATTTATTATATTTGAAAACTTCATCGAAAATAACTGAAATTCATTCAAATGACGTCATAGAAAATATAACACGCCTGGCTCTCTCTATAAAAGCAGCATTTCATTCATAAATATTTTCCCATTCATGTCATTCATCACAATACTATAATAATTTATTTTATTTAAAAATTAAGACCATGGAGCTACAAGTAATTAAACTATGCGTAAAACTTCATCGAAAAAAATCGTCCTTCTCTTTGTAAAATCAATGAATATTTCATTCATATCAGCGATGCAGACTCCATGAACTAAATGATTTTGTGTTAAAGAAATACAGCAATTCTAATACAACTCATTCTACATATTTTGCTGTTTACATTTTACATAGGTTAAAAATAGGTTTCGTTGTAGAAATAATCAAATTTGGATGAGCATTTAAACTTAAATATATTGTAATTCCGTTGTTTCAGTATGTAGATGCACAGAATTTAAGCAAAAATAAAGTAGTTTTAGGACGGATACAACACTCAATATGAATTAAAAAGAACTTTAAAAATCTCAATTTTGAGACAAGATGGATGCCATATATCATTTTGAAGTGGGTCACTTGATCTTTTCATATCATGGTCACATGATCGCTTCATATAAGTGGTGTAATTATTATTTTAATTTTTATTTAAAAAACTACTGAATATATTTCGCTGAATTTTTTTTTATATATTTTATGGAACAATTTCAATATTACTTAAAATTTTCGAAGCAATTTGTGAATTTTAAATCCACTTAAAAAATGTTTGAAAAATTAGGTCCCATAGAGCTCAATGTATTTCATTTTTTCAACTCTAGTTCAATCCAAAACTAATTGGGTGATATTATTCATTTATATTTCCGTAGGTCCTACAGACTGTCTGAAGAACATACTAAAATTTCATTTTGATTAAGTCATTTTTACGGCAGTTATCGTGCTAACGGACAGACAGACAGACAGACAGACAGAATGAACAAAGTCATGAACACTTTTCAACTTTGTTGTAAAGTGTTAAAAAATCCGAACACCGCTCATTATTCCGGCTCCAAAATTCTTACAGTCAAACCAAAATTAACAAGACTCCGGATAATGCCTAGTATGGATAAATGCGCACTTAATTTGCATAAAGGATCATCTTCATATTTAGTTGTTCATTATTTTTGAAAGTTTAAATGACAACACCTTTCTTTTCTTTTTTTATTTTTGCCATCATAAGATTTCAGATTTCAACAATATGCAAAATTTAAAAATGCATGCGATTCCGACCACAAATGCGGAAGATATACGGGAAAAAACATTCGTTCTACATATGTAAGTTAGTAGAATGAAGGTCACATACATATACTCCGCAATTATATCTTTTCTATCTTGTTGATATGATACATTTTTTATAAAATATCCTATCAATAGTTTTGTGGGGTCCTCAAATAATAAATTTTAGGAGCAGAGTAAATATAATTTTTAATCATCAATGTGTTAATAATAAATGAGGTTTTAGAAATTATAAAATTTAGTGCCCTTGGGGCGACTCATAAATACTCTTTACAAGGTTGAATGAAAATCATTGGCATTTTATTAGATCAAAAATTTATTTTCAATTAGAAATGCTATAATATTTCTGTGACTATTATATTAGGCTTTTATTTTTCTTGCGCACAAATGCATATCGCATTAAACGGCATTAACACATTATTTTCCGTGCTTTGCACAATTTGTTTTAATGCATTAACTAGAGCATAAAACTTAAAATACTTTTCCAGTATTTCTTAACATACATCTTCTTATCAATATATACAGAGAAGCCCAATATTGTTCAATTTGATACAACGTACTATAATCAGAGATATTTATATATTTGATGCACAAACAGCTTTTACAGTTGCCTGTTTATTCACATTGCAACTCAATAATATTTTAGGTGGGCGTTCCTATCGATAACTTCTTGGATACGTTGCGCATAAAATCTACAGTGGTGTTTAAAAAATTTCAACGCCCCAAAAATTTCAGTTTAAAAAAATGTTGAATATAGCTTGACAAACTTGAATGTTGTATCTTATTTTTAGTCTATTGGTCCTTATATGAAATTTTTAACTGTCATCGCTCTCTAGGCATTATTATAGGAACATTACACCATGCCATCTTGAAATGTAATAAAATATTTTTAAATATAAAAAACTCTTTATTATTAAATATTTAAAATAAGAATGCGTGTCACATATTTCAATTTACTATTAAATACTTAATAAAATAATAATGTCAGATATTTCACTTTATTATTAAATATTTAATAAAATAATGTCACATATTTCTCATTATCTAAAAAAATATTTCACAAGCAGACATTCCTAAATAAGTAATGCTTCGGCCTAACTACATACCTCCTCTTCAATATATTCATCAATATTAAACACTTTAAATATCTCTTTAAATGAGTTACTGTTCATTTTCTCTATCAAAGTCATGAAATATGTGGGTGATGCAGTTATATTAGCACTACGATGTCAAACTGTGGACCAAATTCAAACCATGGAAACGTTCTTGCAATCCCGCAGTTGGTTGCATTTATAAATCGTCATCATCCATAACAAAACCAACACATAAACATATCAAAATGTTTAAAACAAAGTGTATATAGAATATAATAGCAACAGCAAGTTCAAAACAATGAAATCAATGTAAGTTACAGAATAAAATGTACGATTGAGACTCACACAAAATATCACAATATTAAACGACCTCATAAAAATCCTGAATGAAATGGGATCCAGAGAACAAAGAACACGAGAAGTAAGAAATTACAAAATCCACTTACCAATCACTGTGGTAATTCCTCAGGCATTTGCAGAAGCAACAAATAACTAATGGCGCTTTGCATTTGGAATTCTAATCCTCTGAAAATCACGGCCAACACTTTAGATGCCCAACTGGAACGAGTGCCACACTTGTATGATATTCGAAGGTATTTACTGTTAAGGCAAATCATTCCAAAATGACCTCAAGAGCAAGCAGTTAGACGCAGGTTTCAAAATATACATTCGAACTTTCAACAGCCAGTTGCATCATCTTGCCTTCGTAAATGATATTCCGTTGCAATTACTAAATACTTACTAAGAGGACCACATTTTGGTTTAGAAAACTAAAACTTGCACACATCCAGCCTAAACTTCCCGGATTCCAGAAAGAACAAGTCTTCTCTAGTTTGATTTTAAATACAGTGCACTTGATAGACTAGATACGCATGCGCAGGAGATGATATGCTTTAATTTGTAATCGTCTGCTCGTAAGAACTTCTCTAAGGGAAAGAAGTACGGAAATACTGTTACCACAATCTCTATTGTGGAATGGTGCCAAAAATGAAGAAAAGTCGCTGTACGACACACGATTTGCAGCGGTCTAGACGTTTAGCCACATCCAATACGCTCGATACTATCGGAAATGTAAAAACCGATATTTTCAATGATCGGCGTTTAACCATTCGTCAAATGGTCAATGGCTTCTTTTGTGTTGCAATAGACACTTAATTAGTGAGTGCACTGAAAAAATATTGTTATGAAGGCAGTTGCAGTTGAACGATGACTTGAACCAAACTGTATTGGACATTTGCTGGTTTATTGAATAGGCAACAGACTTCTATCCCAACGGCATCTTCACTCTTATATAAATAGAATTGAATATTTGTCTGTCTGTCTGTCTGACTGTTTGTCCAGTCATCACGGGAGAACGGCTGAACCGAATTTAATGAAATTTTGTGGATAGCCTTGAAATAGCCCTCCATATATTTAACCCAAGTTTCGAGTATCTAAGACCAGGAGTTGTCCATATATTAGTGAAAAACGAAACTTTTTCCTAGGAGTTCTACTCTCTAACTTCGTGGTTTATCCAAACGAAAAGCTTGAAAATCGTTTGAAAGTGAATTAAAATTTAATCTTTGAGTTTGATGGGAGATTTTTTGCGCTAATTAGTTACTTTCTGAAAACGTGAATTGTTTGATACATGATTTAAAGGGGAAATCTATCTCCATGGTTTATTTGAAACAAGCTTTTACTGAACAATGAAAAGTATAAAGAAATCAAAATGGTTATTTAATTTCGCAATTTATGAAGAAGATTCTATCTTATATCATGTTACTCAGCAATGCAATTAAATTAAATATGTCTGTTAATTTTAATAATTATTTTTTCGATTTGAATAATAAATAAATGGATATAAAAATATATTTTAGAAAAGAACGATTTGATTTTTCTTATAGCATTTTTGACTGGGTAATATCAATTACGGTCTTCAGGTTTAAACATTATTATTATTAATGGTATTTTCGGGGATTATTGATTCAGCAATTATTGATATTTTCAAGTTATTATGCAATTGTTTTATTATGACAAAAATTGTTTAAACTCATATACTGTACGTTGTACGAGTAATTTTCTACAAATACACGGGTATATCTTTTAATCTACGAGAATATAAGTAGTACAGGTATATTGTCATATGTTTTGATATATATTGGCATATATTGGAATCAATTACGACCTTCTGGTATAAAGAGCACGGGGATTATTGATATTTTCAATTTATTGCGTCATCTCTTTTATTTTGGCAAATATTTTTCAGACTTATATTGTAATACGGGTAATCTACTAACACACTGGCATATTTTCAAATCTGTGACAATATAAGTAGTACGGGGTTTCATATATTGATTCAATTCCTTTTTTTTTGTAAATTTGCTTACAAAAGGGGCCAGGATGTTTTATTCTTCAGATCTGCCCGTGAAGATAGTTTTTCATAGAGAGAACATATACTCTTAAACTTTTCTTTAGGAGCAATAAATTTAATATTTTAACAGAATTTGCACATGATTGCGAATTATAAGTTTCTTTATATTATATACTCCGTACGAAGAACGGGTATGCTGCTAGTTCTCCAATAACACAAATGATTCAACGCCTATGGAAATTACTTTCAAAATGTAAAAATTGCTACACATGAATAAATGATGATATTAATTTGAAACATTCATAACTAGAAATGATTTTAATATAATCATTGGATACATAACTAGATTTACAGAATTGGATAATGGTTTTAATATTTAATAAAGACAATTGGAAATGGTTTTAATATCAGTGCAAATGTGTCTGCGGTTTTCTATCGCCTTTATACATTTCGACCTTGGGTATAAATATGTGATATTAGATGTTGCAATCAGTAAAGAGCCGACAATGTTTCGAAAGGGTTTTCTTGTGTTCCACGATGCAGTGTCATAGAAGAAGATCGTGTTATAAACACCTTTCTTTCGACTAGGCTGTCCGACCTACCCGAAAGTGTAAGGTACCTGTTAGGACGGTTGGGACAGTGCTACTCAGTTTAGACTGGAACTCAGTGAAGGCGACATCCATAGGGACAGTACACTCCTTACCTTACTCCCAACCTCTCGGAAAGATTTTTGAACCCACTAATTTAACGTTCGCGTGACCACATGAACAGTTTGGGCAGAGCCAAGAATCACACTTGAATCTTTCGAGTGCAATCCTCGTACTCTAACCACTGGGTTGTTCCTACCCGTGTGTTGTGAACACCTGACAGACTTTGAGGAAGGTTTATTTCTATGCAAGATGTGATGATAGACTGTGATAGGTGCAATCTATGCAAGAGAAAAAATAAGGCGGTTAGATTTAAGATTGTCTTTTGAAGACATTTTCAGTCAGAGATTTAGAATTCAGAGAGAAGACTTCAGCAATAAGATGAGTATAAAACTGAATCCTTAAGTCTAGATGAGTTCATGGTGAACTCTTAATAAATTTGCCTTAAACGAATGTTGAAAAAGATGCCCCTTCAAAACAACGTGTCATAAAAGCAAAAGTACCCTTTTATTATTCATGAGAATGTTATATTGTAATTAATAAATTGTCTTCTATCAAAAAGTTATGTCTGTGATTTATAGCCGTCTCCAATTTAAATTGACAATCAATGATAACGAGCTATCAAATGATAATTGTAAATTTAATGAGTATAATTTCAACATGAAAATCTTTATGATAATTTTAATATAATTAAATTAAAATTTAAATGAATATTTAAGTGTGACAAAACAAAGTATCATTAATTTGTAGTTTTTGCACTTCAATATTTTTTCCTTTTGTAATTTATGTTTCTTTATAGGCTGATACCGGATTGCAGAAAAATGTGGGTTATAAGTCAGACACTTACGATAAAGTATACAAGATTATAAAGCCAAATTAAGTAAATTTAACAAATAAAAAAATATTAAAATAATAACTTAAATACAATTAGCAACATTAATTTTCTCCACCACATTTTAGTGCTCGTGACATTTTTTTTAATGATTTGTGGCACACAAGAAGCTGGTTTTTTAACCGTAAAAGTGCCTCTCATACAGAACAAACGCCAGCACAGCCCAGGATAGAGTTCAATTCCCGACTCTGCCCAAACAATCCCCGTATCTACACGGAGTACAGGCACTTTAAATCTGTGGGTCCGAAAGTCCTTCTGATATTATTAGTGGCAGGGGACGAAGAATACTGTCTCTGTGGATGTTAACCCCGCTGGATTCTGGTCTAAATTAGGTAGCAATGTCCCGACCAGCTAAACAGATACTTTGCACCATACGGTAGGGGCGCGGTAGCCCAGTAGTTAGCGCGTGGGAATTGCACTCGGTAGGCCCAGGTTCGATTCCCGCCACTGCCAAAACTGCCGCTGTGTTCACGTGGAGTACGATCACGTTAACCATGTGGGTTCGTAAGTCCTTCCGAGGGGTTGGTGGTAGGGGAAGGAAGGTACGGTCCCTGTGAATGCCTCCCCCACTGGGTTTCGGTCTAAATTGGGTGGCACTTCTCGGCTGTCCAAACAGTTACCTTACACCTTTCTGGTAGGTCGGACGGCCTGGGTCTCAACAAAAACACCATAGGGTAGGTTGGACGGTCTGAGTTGGAAGGAAGAAAGAAAATGCTGTAATGACAGTGCGGGATAGCCCAATAGTTAAGATACAAGAATCGCAATCGGAGGAGCCGAGTTCGTTCCCATCTATGCGCAACTTATCCCCGTGTTGCACGGAGTACTGGCACTTTAAATCTACGGGTCCGAAAGTCCTTCCGAGAGGTTGGTATTAGGGAAGGACGGAGATGACCCTGTGGATGCCGCCTCCATTGGGTTACGGTCTAAATTGTGTGGCACTGTCTCGGCCGTACAAACAAGGTACCTTATACTTTCGGGTTGGTCGGACTGTCTGGGTCGAAGAAGAAGAAGAAGAAGAAGGAAGAGAAAGTAGGCTACAATAACCGAACTGTAAAATATTGAAGAGCACTTTTAATCAGCACCAGGGTAACTTCCAAATGACTTATTTATCAAATGTAGGGAAATTGGGTCCATTACTTTTTTAGTTAGAGTTGATAAATTCAATTTTTGTGGGCTATTTCGCAAAAATATGCAAAAATATCCTTTAGTTTGCGAGTTAGAGTGGATAGATACATTACACACACACACGCACACACACACACACACACACAGACGTTACGCTAAAATAGTTTTTCGTGTTTTCAAGTGTTCAAAAAGTTTAGATCCGTCGAAACCCCGAGTAGAGATTTTCGACACGATTCCAATACTTTTCCTATACATTACCATGTATTGCATGTAAAGTAACAAGTTTACATGTTTTTATCCAGAAAAGTCCCAAATGTCAGTGTACTCAACAGTAAAAACAGTTTTTAGCGGACCATTCTTATTTCTCATTAAAAGGTATAAAGTATTTGCATTATGCAAGAAAAGTCAGGTGCTACCCACATCATATTTTTTATTAAAGATTGCAAACACAGAGTTCATAGTGTCAAGAGAGTAAGTTTTTCACCCATTCTAATACATTTTCAGTAAATTCCCGCTAATCCGGCATTCCATTGTTCGGCACGCCTCTCAAGCAGCATTCGGGTGCGTTCAGATGTATTCGGAAATGCTTATTTTATTATTTGGGCACTTTATAAAGTATCGATGGCTGGCAAATATTGAAGAAACCAAAGTTTGATCAGTTGGATAGTGTCTTCTGCTTGTGGTTTAGGGGAAAACAGTCGGAAGGAAAAACCTGGTACAACATCTATGATAATTGAAAATGCTAAACAGTTTTATTGTGATATGAACTAACCAGAAATTGAGTGTAAGCTTACCGAAGAGTGACAAGAAGCTTTAAAACTGAACACAACATTTGTAAGTTGAACTTTTCCGAAGAATAAAAATCGTCTTCAGTGGAAACATAAAATCATTTAAATCTATTGTTACTGAGCAGAACTTGACTGCTTATCAAATACATTACGCAGACAAAACCGGAATTTGTGACGTGGTCTACCAAACACGACTTTGGCAGAGGTTGATGAACGTATGCTTATGAGTTAAAAAAAGAAAGACATATTTAATGTTCGTTTTTTAAAAATGAATTTTTCCCATATATTTTTGCCTCATGTTGTGTTAACATATGATAGTTTTGAACCGCTGAAGATCTGAACTTGGCCGATTATTGGAAATTTGCTTTAATTTGAATTCTGTTGATCTTGTCAAGAGATATCGGTAATGCAAACGAAATGTTTTACCATAGAAAGTACGTCAAATCTGATTCAGCATATCTGAATTTTGTAAATCATAAAGATTGCATAATAATAGTCAATCTTACTTTCAAAAAATAAAACTAATATATGCCCCACTGCCCCATATAGTAAAGGTTCGAGGTTAGAGTTATCACGTTATTTAAAGAACATTCATTGAAAAAGTTCGACGTGATTCTCTTTGAAGTAATTTGCAATTCAAAAATATTACATAATTCAGGTGGTATAAATAAATACAAATGTATTTGACATTGAATGCTCTTTCTGTTAACGATGACTACTTTTTGTTTAAATGGAAATAGTAATGTGGATTTTAAATATTTGAAGCAAATCCTTTAAGTTCCAAGTATGAAGGAAATTTATGAATCGGAATTATGGAAATGTCAATTTTTATTCTTTCAGAAAGGATATTCAATGCATGAATCAGTGTATTTTTAGATAAGACATTGGGGTAGACATCATAATAAAGCGTTTCATAAAGCTTATATTTGTGCCGCTTATTTTGCGTAATGAAATGTGATATATTTGTTTCTTTTTGTCTGTGCTGCCTGTAGCGGAAATTGGAAACTTCGGGCCGCGGCGAAATTCGGTACAAAGGATCTGCAGGTCTCCAGACATTACGGCTCAGCGAGATTTTTTAAAAATTCGAATAATTTTAAAGTAATGAACATTCAAGTTAAAGTAATTTGTTAAATTAATGAAAATTTAAGATGAAACACCGTCGAAATTTTGACATCAAAATCAGTTTTATTCCAGGCAGACAATGACATGCAGTCAAATCAATTTATACATCGCAACCTTCAGAAGCAGTTGGCTTGTGAAATATATCTCAGACTTTTGCCCAGACGAGTGCTATTTTGAGTTGTATTTTATTTGCTATATTTAAAGTTCGTGAATTTAAAAGATTAATTTTCATGTTCTGGAATGTATGAGTATTTAAATATAAGTTTTCTCTGAAAACGATTTCAATAGGATGGAAACTTAGTAAGTTAACTTAGTAAAAACTTATTAAGTGAGTTTACTTCAATAAGATGAAAACTTAGATAGTAATCAATTTTTTATTTAACTTCTGAGTACAGGAATATTTTTATTTTATGCAAATGCAAGTGTTTTTATTTTTTGTGACGCGTCGCTTTAGGGCGCATCAAATGAGCTTATTACGGGCGTATTACATGGACTGATTAAAGTCAGCGTTATATAATTGACCTGTTTGCGCATGGGAGTGTAGGAATGAATTTGGTTCAAAATAGGAAATTTGGAAATTGGTTATTATTTAGGATCCGGGCATCACTGGATACTTTGTAATAGTATTTTATAAATCATCAAATAATTTCAAATTTGAAACTGTAAGTAGGAGTTCCTCGAAATTTTTAAATACACCGTCATTGCAGATAACAGCATCCATGGACCGTTTTCTCGTCCAATATGAACTCCCTAACATGGCATATCTGCAATGATATTTGCAATTGCAACAAGAATATTCCTCTACCACATTTTTCAGAATCTTTATGGGAACTGGCAATTTCGGTCTTCCAACTTAACCTGCTTCATATTTCATTAACATTTTGCTCTGGCTACGCGAGACTGCAATGGCCAAGTTCACAGTCACAAAACTCGCTTTTTTGATACTTTAGATCGCTTTTGCGATTCCCAAAATTTAAAATACACTCCTATTGTAAATAACAGTATCCATGAACTGGTATCAGACTTATTGCGAATTTGAAGCATGCAGCAAATTTTTATGATGCCATCGAAGTATCGTCTTTTGTTCAAAGCAATCAATGCATGTTATCCAGAGTCAATTTCAAGAGTGGGGAGGGGGGAGTGATTATATCTCAATATCTCTCCCCATGACTTACAACTTTCAATGTCAACAAATTTTGACCCATTTTACAAATCCAGACTTAGTTCACAAGTAGTTTATGTGCATCTCTCGGATAAGTATTGCTACGATGTATTTATTCACTGGAACTGTGGGTGTACTTTCAAGATAGAAAAATTAGTTCAAATGTCTGAATAACTAACACATATATTTACAAACACAACGTACACAAGAGCAATACACAGCAAAAAGCCGAATAACTATCTCACATTATCACTAAACTACCAGGTCCAGTAAAACAACAAACAAATGCTCCACTAATTTCACATAACAGCAGCTATTATTCTAAAAACATTGACGCATTTTACGACTCCATGTAGCTCGTATCAACTGCTCTCCAACTGAGTGAAGACTCTTTTTATGTACTCTCTGTAGAAACTTTTTGAAGGGGTTCGTATCTTGTAGAATATTCATTACATCGAGACGGTTCTCGAACATTCGAAATGTCACCAAAAGCCGCCAAATTAACGATAAACCACCAAATTTGGTAACCTTGATCAACAGTCCTGTTATGGCAACACTAGATTCACGTCATAGCTTGTACGGTGTTTATCTCTTCTGGCTCTCTAAAAAACTTTCAGTGAAGGAATTTTTCATGTTCGTATTAAATTTTTCAGTATTAAAAGTATAAATATTTTTAAATTTATTAGTATTCATAAATAATGTTACCGGGCAGAAAACCGAACAATCGTCAAAAACTCTCTTGCTTTATCTATTTTCCTTTCGTCCAGCGTAACAATGGAATAAACCGTTCTGGTGCATCTATCATTTAGGTTCGGATCTTTTCAGGAACGATAAGCAAAATGTGCTATTTTTAGAAAAAAACGTCTTTTCACAACAAGGTGACAACTACAAGCGGCAATTTGTTTATACAGCAGGTCATAGACAGACTGAAAAACATGTTAGTCCAGACACAACCCGTGAAAATATCAGAGGGTGTAAAAACAAAGACAAAAGGCGATTGTAGAAATATAATTCTTTAAATTAATGTCAGCCATTATTTTATTTTTTAATTCTTTCTAATTACTTTGTATTAGTTTCCTCTGATATGAGTTTAAAATTCATCCCAACTTCAGATTCATTCATACAATTTAAGTGTGAACTCTGCAGAAAACGTAAACGAATGTTTTTGTCGAATCTGTGCAACAAGATCATTAAAAAAACGCATATCTGCATTTTTAAAATTGAACGAGGTATATTTAATTGACAATTGAATATCGTGAATGGGTACCATATATCAAATTAGAAATGTAAATTTTTGACATATCACAAAAAAGATAAACCTGGATGATAATACATAGGATACCCAACCGCGTAGTGAGTACCACTGCTTTATATGATCTCTGTCTGCGTAATGCTTTATTTAGATGCATTTGTGATACAAAATGTTGACAGTTATTAACGTATTTTTGATCTAAACAATTTCCATCGTTAATTTGTTTATGATCTCTGTTTTCACTGACGAAATAGCCTTTCACATGGTACGGAAAAGTGGCATAAGTCAGATTCTGTCCTTTATCATAATTCAGTTGATTTTAAAGATACAGATATGGGTTTTTTTAATGATCTTGTTGCATTAAAAATAAAACTTTTCTGATTGACCAAATGTGTTTAAGGGGGTCGTATAAAAATTTAAAAAGGGTAACTTTTTGAAAATCAATGGCAGGACTATTTCATTAACATAGTCTTATTTCCTTTCTTACTTTCAACATTTTTGCAATTTACATTGCCCACTTTTCTCCAACAGGTAAAGAATTAAAGCGCGTTTCAATCTTTTTGGGACACCCTGTTGACTGAATTAAGTTGATTGGCCCTCTGCGGAAGATTCTGCCGTAAATGTTGCAATTAGTCAGCTGATTCAGTGGTAGTCTAAGAAACATGCAATTGCCATCCCAGTACGTCCCAGACGTTTTATATTGGTGATAGGACTGGGGACCTGGATGGTAATGGGAAATTTTCATGATCGTGATCAGAGATCGAGCTGGAATTTTTTCGGAAGAGTAAAAATACTCCCTGACTTGATTTGAAGGAGTATTTTGCTTCCTAGAGGAGTAATTTTTATCAAATGTACAATTACCCTCAAATTTCCAGGTATTTATTAAATTTATTATATTTTGTAAAAAATAAAAACAAGAATACCCAACGGGATATACATTTCTGACTTTTATACGTTGAAAAAGAAGTAAGATTTAAGAAATACACTATACTATTCATTTGTGTTAAAAAATGGGCGATTTTAAACAGTATTTTTTTTTCTTTTTTGTTTGCAAAATCGGAGCGTAAGAATACGCATTGCTTAATTTATAAAGCTTATTTCCTTATTTTATAGCGTGAAATACGCGTATAGAGGCTCGTTATCTCGATCTGTGATCGTAACAGCATTAAATATATAATTTTGTTTTTAAATTCATTAGTATTCATAAATAGAAGGGTATTAGAATATAGGTCAAGAAACGAAACAATAATTAGATTTCCGTATACATTGTTGAGAAAGTTGTGTATTATGTAGTTGATCTTTACTTTGTCGGTTCAAGAAACTTTTGCGGCTCGGCAGGATTGGCAGAATAATCGCCTTCAGAATATCGTTCACGTAACGTATTCGTTACTAAAAATAACATGCCTTCAATTCGACACTATCTAGGTTAATCGATCTTGGCACCGATCAAGTCGGTTCTGCCTATGTTGAACGGTCTATGTTGAATCATGTCCACACCTAATCCTACCTGTTGATAATTTCTTGGAATAGTATACAGGATGCATGGAAGATGACAAATCGGTCTTTGATTGGCTGATAGCGACTCCATTGGAGTGGGCGTGGCTCCTCTTTTGACTGCACGATCCTCGCAAGCAGCTGTTTGTTTGCGGCGTCCTGAGCTTCTGTGACGGTTACGTGTGTTTTATCTGATCCACTGTTGCCGACACGGAGCAATTACCATATCGCTCTGACCAAGATGGCGACTGATACGGCTGCTGGATCAATCAGTTCCCCTTAGGCCAATGATGCTGCTTTTCTGTAAATCCGAAAATTATTCGTAGCATCGTCGAGTACGTCTCAGAGGTATCTTTGTACACAACTTACAGTAACAAAGCTGAAAATCCAGTTCAAATTGCTAGAGAGTGAGAACACCGGCCGTTTCTAATGCTGTATGATGTGTCATTCTGCTGAGAGTTTGATCATTTGCATAACTCTTAAAGCAGCATTTGCATGCTGAGTTTCGCGGCTATAGCTCAGTGTTTATGAGTGTATATATATTTTGCAACAGAATGTAATTATTTATTTAAAAGCTGAATTATACTTCAATAGTTTTTACCTTTACATTAAAAAAACACTTCTAATGTTACGCTGCTTATAAAGTTACACGGACCGATTGGAATCAAATAGTGACTTGTTTCTTGTTAAGTTAATCCAGTGTCTTTAAAATGCATCATATATTAAAAATATCATTTACTTTAACGTAAAAGCAATTGGTTTTTATGTATCTTGGAACAAACATTTTATCCAACAGCGGAAAAAAGGTACTTCATATGCCGTTGTGTTCCGAAATAGAAAGTTAGATCCCACTCGAAGGTGTATTATACGTAGCTCAGTAATTTCACAAACGCAAAATACTCCTCATCCAGTGATTCTGTCTTAACAGGAAAATAAGAGAGACCAATCATGTTTAAAGGATTGATTATGAAACACATTCCAACTTCAGTGCAATTTTATTTAAACATGTCTAAAATGCATTACATTCCTCGGTAATATTTTAAAACTTATCACAATACTACATTAATTTATTATAATTCAAAACTTTAAGCTTCATCGAAAAAATGAACTTAATTCAAATGACGTCATTGAAATATAAATTGCCTGGTTTAAACACCTATAAAATATGATACATTTCTCTGTAATAATTATAGAATTATCATAATATTACGATAATTAATTATATTGGAAAACTTCATCGAAAACAACTGAAATTCATTCAAAGGACGTCATAGAAAAAATAACACGCCTGGTTCTCTCTATAAAAGCAGCATTTCATTCATAAATAATTTCCTATTCATGTCATTCATCAGAATACTATAATAATTTATTTTATTTAAAAATTAAGACCATGGAGCTACAAGTAATTAAACTCTATGCGTAAAACTTCATCTAAAAAATCGTCCTTCTCTTTGTAAAATCAGTGAATATTTCATTCATATCAGCTATGCAGACTCCATGAACTAAATGATTTTGTGTTAAAGAATTACAGCAATTCTAATACAACTCATTCTACATATTTTGCTGTTTACATTTTACATAGGTGAAAAATAGGCTTCGTTGTAGAAATAATCAAATTTGGATGAGCATTTAAACTCAAATATGTTGTAATTGCGTTGTTTCAGTATGTAGATGCACAGAATTTAGGCAAAAATAAAGTGGTTTTAAGGACGGATACAACTCTCAATATGAATTAAAAAGAACTTTAAAAATCACGATTTTGAGACAAGATGGATGCCATATATAATTTTGAAGTGGGTCACGTGATATTTTGATATCATGGTCACGTGATCGGTTCATATAAGAGGTGTTATTATTATTTTAATTTTTATTTAAAAAACTACTGAATATATTTCGTTGAATTTTTTTTTATATATTTAATGGAACAATTTGAATATTACCTAAAATTTTCGAAGCAATTTGTGAATTTTAAATCCGCTTAAAAAATGTTTGAAAAATTAGGTGCCATAGGGCGCAATGTATTTTATTTTTTCAACCCGGGTTCAATCCAAAACGAATTGGGTAATATTATTCATTTATATTCCCATAGGTCCCACAGACCGTCTGAACAACATACTAAAATTTCATTTTGATTAAGTCATTTTACGGCAGTTATCGTGCTAACAGACAGACAGACAGAATGAACAAAGTCATAAACATTCTTCAACTTTGTTGCAAAGTGTTAAAAAGTGGTAGTTACTGTAATTAATCACATTGACAAAATAGACAAGAAAGATCAATCATGCTTAAAGCATTGATTATGAAACACTTTCCAACTTCAATGCAATTTTATTTAAACATGTCTAAAATGCAATACATTCCTCGGTAATATTTTAAAACTTATCACAATACTACATTAATTTATTATATTTGACACCTTAAACCTTCATCGAAAAAAATTAACTTCATTCAAATGACGGCATTAAAGTATAAATTGCCTGGTTTAAACATCTTTAAAATGTGATACATTCCTCGGTAATAATTTTAGAATTATCATAATACTACGATAATTTATTATGTTTGAAAACATCATCGAAAACAATTGAAATTTATTCAAATGACGTCATAAAAAATAACACGCCTGGCTCTCTCTATAAAAGCAACATTTCATTCATAAATAATTCCCCCATTCATGTCATTCATCACAATACTATAATAATTTATTTTATTTAAAAACTAAGACCATGAAGCTACAAGTAAGTAAACTCAATGCGTAAAAATTCATCGAAAAATATCGTCCTTCTCTTTCTAAAATCAATGAATATTTCATTCATATCAGCTAAGCAGACTCCATGGACTAAATGATTTTGTGTTAAAGAATTACAGCGATTCTAATACAACTCATTCTACATATTTTGCTGTTTACATTTTACATAGGTGAAAAATAGGCTTAATAGTAGAAATAATGAAATTTGGAAGAGCATTTAAACTGAAATATATTGTCATTGCGTTGTTTCAGTATGTAGATGCACAGAATTTAGGCAAAAATAAAGTAGTTTTAGGACGGATACAACACTCAATATGAATTAAAAAGAACTTTAAAAATCACGATTTTGACCCAAGATGGATGCCATATATCATTTTGAAGTGGGTCATGTGATCGTTTCATATCATGGACACGTGATAGCTTCATATAAGAGGTGTTATTATTATTTTAATTTTTATTTAAAAAACAACTGAATATATTTCGCTCAATTTTTTTTTATATATTTTATGGAACAATTTGAATATTGCCTAAAATTTTCGAAGTAATTTGTGAATTTTAAATCCGCTTAAAAAATGTTTGAAAAATTAGGTCCCATAGGGCTCAATGTATTCCATTTTTTCAACCCGGGTTCAATCCAAAACTAATTGGGTGATATTATTCATTTATATTCCCATAGGTCCTATAGACCGTCTGAACAACATACTAAAATTTCATTTTGATTAAGTCATTTTTACGACAGTTATCGTGCTAACGGACAGACAGAATGAACAAAGTCATAAAGTGTTAATAAAAACTAACAGTACAGAGTGCTGCACACACCGTTATAGTTAGCGCAGCGTTCTTGAGATCTGCCCTTCAGAATCTGATACCTTGGCTTAATAAAAGCATTTTTTATATAATTTATACTACTAAATTATTATTGGCACTTATTAATAGTCGGAATAAATATTTTATTTTATAATTTTAACAATATCATGCTCTGTGGGGCGGCAGAATACTATTTTGGCTTAAGAAGTGACGGTTAAAATAACTGCTGTTAAAAAAACTGACCAGTGACTCTTCCGGCCGTAATTAAAATAGAATGAAAATTTAGAATTTATATGGCTTAATTACTGCTGAAACAAATTTCACACTGAAAAGTTATTTCAATGTTTGAAATTTTTTCCTGGTAATCTTTTTTTTTTACTTACTGGAATGGTGATTTGGAATGAAAGCATTTTACAATACAAGCAAATTTTACGGCCTTCTAACCTTCAGGTTACTAGAAAATAAACATTATTTCAAAACCTCAACAGAACTCCGAATGGAAAAATGGGCGTGGCTAAATGAACTATTGATACATGTTGGACTGACTTTCTACAAATAAATCTTCTAGGTATTGCCTAAATAATGCTTTTTTCACAGCGTTTTATAAAACTTATGCAAAATTATGATGAGGTAAAGGAAATGGAGGCTTGAGTAATTGAGACCTCCAGCATTTGCCTGCTTTATGCATGGTAAAAACGGTTCTGACTATATAGCTATAGCTCGTCCAATGACGGCGTAAATAAAAATTATGATCGAAAAAAAAGAACACAGCTGATAAAACTGGTATTTAACATTAGAATTTCATGATATGAAAGTAAATATTACGCTCGCTAATAAATTGAAAATGAGGTCTTATTACCTGCAAAATATGAAGCTCCATTTTGAGATTAATTTATCAACACTTGCTTTTCTGGATGAAATTACTTAAACCTGGCTTGAGACTATAAAATCCATTTTAAAGCGCAAATGTTTTGTACTACGCCTGAGGATTTATCCTCCATCCACTGTAAAACACTATTTTCAAAAGATTACTTAATAATTTGTTTCATCAACAAACAATATGGTGTATTAACATGATTATGTAATAAAAATATAGCAGGCATTACAACTTGTACTTTACCAGCGAGCACCATTTATTCCTGTTTTTCAAATTTTGAAATTCTAAATCAATTTTCTCTTTCAGTTTTTAAAGATATCTGTATTCCTCTCATAAGAACAAAAAAAGAAATCTGATGTGGGCAACACATGACTTTCCTTATATAATGCAATGAATTTACAAGTTTTACAGTAAAAAAATAATGTATAAGATCCACGGCGCTGTGTTTTTATCGTTGGATTGTACGATTTGGCGATTTTCCGGATGACAACATATAAAACTTGTGGCAATTGATAAAAATTATATTTAACTTTAAAGTTGTAATTAACATTATTATACTACTACGTTGTGTTCACAATAACCCTCCAATTATTTAACTTTACCGCGAGTTCTGTAAAAGAATTATTAATTAATACAGTACTAAATGGATCACACCATTTTAACTTTAACAATAAAACATTTATTAACAACTTTAAATACTTAATTATTCATTACACAATTAATTATTAGTTTTGGCGGGGGAACATGTGAGACCACCTAACTGGTCTAATATATTTGTTTAGAGCTAGATATCTTTTTGAGGAACACATACCTTCAAGTCTGTCTTGGACTTTGTTAGCAGCACGTATTTGATGCCTTCTTTGTTACTAGCATTAACTCGTAGTGTAATGCATCCACTCGTAACTTCGTCGATCATATTGTACTGCTGACTCCAACACTCGCACTTATTTCATTCTCTTAGTACTATATCAAATAATCTCTGTAGTATCTGCAAAAGTCATAATGTCGCCCGAGTATTTGCACAAATCTACCAAATCATAATGTCGAAGTTATCTGTATATGTCTACCCCTAGTGTCCTTCTTCGGTCACAGGCTGTGGTTCCCTCTGTCTCGGGGGTGTTACACAACCCCTTTGCTTTCATTCGCAGCATTGAGAGTGACGCAACAAGCCCATTTTCCATTGGGTAAAGTTTACCCAATGGAAGTACTTTACAACCTCGCAAGGGCCCGCTTGTCTCCCTCTGTCTTGACGCTCCTAAATTTATGGTTTGCTGTAAACCTCGGCGCCATCGAGACTACAAGTATTGTTCGATGTTTCGAACGTAATAAATATGCACATAAAACTGTCTCACCAAAACACATGTGAGATCTATTTCTGGTCTCACAAAACTATTTCAAAATACTCAATTAACTTGTACTTCGGGCAACTCTAAATAAACAATCATCCATATTGATAGCATCCACAATAAGCGATATAGTCCATATATTAAAATACCTTAATAATTACGTCATCAATTAGGCGTAATTTTCATTAAATTAACATAATTTTTGCAATTTTGACGATATTTTTGTCAATCTGAGGCGAAATATCGCCAAGGTGGAAATACTTTACTAAATTATTCGCTAAGTTTGCCAAATACATCACCAAGTGTTACAGACTAAAGGATAGAAGAGTTTTTCTTATATACTAGAAGGTATGCTCCTCATATGACGGAAATTAGAATTTGCGAGCCATTACTTTCCATTTGATGTCACTTTTATTAATTTGGCGACATGTTTGTCATTTTAGCAACATATAAAATAGTCTTCAAGTTGGCGACGTCTTGCTAAATTTCTCTCCGAACGTTATGAACGGACGGAGAAATTTGTTATTCTTATAGTCTACGCTTATGTTCTCTCCAAGATATTGAACTTTGATCATCTAGTCGTCATGTTCATTGATTTATCGTCATTTTTATTAATTTGGCGACATTTTCGTTAATTTGGCAACATATAAAATGTCGCCAAGTTGGCGACATTCCACCAAAATCTCATAAACGTTATGGCTGGAGAAATAAGTTATTCTTGTAACAGATAAATGACTATTAGCGTCCAAATACAAAAATATTACCTAAAGTAGAACTAGCTAGATCCACGAGAATGATGTCACCAAATTTATCGCATGATATTACTTATGTAAAGTGAACATATTTCACAATAGGTAATATTTTTTTTTATTTTATATAATTTTTTGATAATTTTTTTCAAAAATGCGCAATATCTCGAGAACGGTTCCTGCTAGCGTTCTAAAATTTATGTCAATCGTTTTCTACTGAAAATTACATAAGAAAGCGCTATTTGTGCATCTTTATTAAATGTTTTAATTTCTGATGATTTTTTCAAAATTTCACTCGAAAATTTAGGGGGGGGGGAGGGTTCTGAACATTCGATTGCGTACAGACACAGACATTATCTTAAAAACGTCTGATTCGTGTTCAGGGATGCTTGAAAAGTGCTCTCCCGTCGAAAACTCGAATTCGAATTTTCAACTCCGTCACAATACTTTCCTTATATACATTATATGTATATAAGGAAAGTAATGTGATTTCTTGGAGGCTGAGCTAGTTACAGATCCCTGAAAATATGGGTTTATCGAGTATAATGCACACTCGTCAACTACGGAATCAACGTAACAACTGTAATGTTTGACTCATAATATATATATATATATATAATAATATATATATATATATATATATATATATATATTATAATATATGTATATATATGTTATAATACATATATATATATATATATATTATAATATATTATATTATATATATATATATATATATATATATATGTCTTCATTCACCACATTTTATTGCGTGACAATTCTAAATAAATATATTTACTCACCACAGGAATATTACACGTTTGCAACACTGCCTCTCTTTAAGACTGCACGTCGCGGGTAGTATCATCTTACTGCCGTGCAAAATATGGAAGACTTTGGGCTTGGTGTAAGACGATTTCTGAATTCAATAAATTTCACTGTTTCTTCTTTTTATTAAAACGTAGGGTCATTACCAGTTGTGCTGTACTTTCTGCAAAACTCCTCGTCGGCGCCAAGAGTTGTACAGCCACACTTTGTCGCTTTCCTGAAATCTCATTTTAATAGCTTTGACTTCCTACCCGGTGTTCATTTTCTCGGTAGCAGTGTCGATCCGTTCACGATGGAAACGATGAACAACTTTCCCAAACCGTGCATATGAGCTGATGAAGGAGCATCGTATGGTCATCCCAACATCAGATCCCATTATAGTCGTAGATCCCGACCAAACAGCATTTTTGATGTAGAGTGCCGGGTCGATTCGTGAACAGCACTTGTGTAAACCAGCAGGAACAAAGGTAGGTGATGGTCCCAATATTGCTGGTTTCTGGATACGAATATAAAGAGTTAATGAAATATCGGTCTGCTGAATCTCTCTACCGATTTGAGTTAAAGAGGAGCGATTCGAGGTTTGTCCTTTCCTAGTAGTCCGCATAGTACCGTGAATATACTAAAGTTAAAGTTGATCCCATGGTCATAATGGATAAGCGAGGGTACCCTGTATCAGCATATCCAGTTCCGGGTAAGAACTTCACTAGTGATTGTAGACTCTTGGTAAGGAATGGCGTAAGCTTCAGGCTACTATTTGAAATAGTCTATTATTTTTAGGATGGAAGGGCGAATTTAAGAGGGTAGAGGATTCACCCCGAAATTAAAAAGTTTCAAAATGTTTCCTAAATATACATATGATAAAAAATCTATGGAATCCTCATTCAGTTTGTCGTTTTGATGTCCTTGAACAACTAGAAAAAAAAAACAATCTGTTTCTACCTCTAATAAATAAACAAATAAAAATATAAAAGGAATAAAGAGTTTTTAGAAAGGAGTAAAATTCGAAGTCTCCAAATTTGGAAAAATCACGGTTCCCGAAGTCAGCAGAAGAAAAGGAATAAGCCAGTTATGTAGAAACTGGAGGTTTGCACGGCCTGCATACATTCTAGTAGGATGCATTTGTTACTGTCTAAAGTCCGTGGCACTGGTCCCAAAATTTCGAGTGTAATTCATTCGAAATGAGCCCCCACAATCTAACGGTGAAAAGGCCCACGTATTTTCTTCTTCGGTCCCTTCGTAGTGCCGCATTCCGTGCATTCTTTGTATCAGAGCTCGATATCAGACCTTGCATTGCTTCAGAAGAAACGTTTACGAACTTTGTTCAGCGTCTTGCTAATCCCAAAACGTCCCCCAGTAGAGCTGTGATGTACCTTCTTTTAGCATGCTGGACACTGGAACGAGGGGGCAACTATTGCCATCCGCTTCACTTTCCGGCGTCACTCACGTTTACGGTATACTACTTCATTCCTCAAATATGGGTTTGAATTTCTGGATACATAACGCTTTATTTTAAGAGCACCAGTCAGCGTAAATAAGAACAATTGACAGGTAATGGTACATACAGTCATACAACTTCAGTAAATAACTGTTAAGTACAATAAAACAACAATTAAATGCTGCATTAATTCAAAAATAGCCAATTATATTCTCAAAACACTGAAATATACCACAATTTATTTTGACTCATATCATGTCAATTCTCTCAAACTGAACAATGACTTCTTTATACAGTCTCCATAGAAATCTCTAGAATGAGGGCGGTTGCATCGAAAGTATTTGATATTTCTAGAAAGTTCTACTGAATTCCAAAATTCCTCAAAGTTGCCCAGTTGGCGATATTTCGACAACTCTGGTACTCATGCCACATAAGTCACCAAAATACGACAACCCCACTTTCGCGTAGGCGAAGTACAATGAGCCAAAGCACAGAGAGGCAGAGTACATTGGAGACCGACATTTCTAGTTAATTAGTGTTATATAAATGACAATGCATTTATATATGAGTCTTGAAAGCGGATTTTAAGTGAGGGAACGTAAACATTGTCCACGAATTTAAAATTCACCAGGGCGTGTAGGAAAAGTCAAAATCTTTTCACAGAGGAACTTATTTTACGTCTTTATTTTTACGATGAAGAAACTCCAATTTATTCCACGTATATTTTCTGAATTTATAACTACTTCTTTCTAACCAAAAATTCTTGGTAATAAACCATATTCACATCCTTATGTGACTTTTCCTAAGGGTTCTTTGTCTAAATGCAACGGAGAGGAAACAATTTTCCTTATTAAAACTTTTCTGGCAAACTAGGTATTTTAATTTGAATATTTTCATCTTTTGATGTATGCTTCGTTAAGCGTATTGCGGGAAACAACTTGGTAGATACGTCCTGTAGTCTCTTTCATGAAATTTCATGTTTTAAGCTGATGTATAGAGGGAGGTTACAGTTTATTGTTCAAACCGGGATAATGAGAATGATAGGGGAAAGTCAAGATAATGTAAGGCAAATAAGAATTTGAATATTTATTTTGTTAACTGATTCGTTAGTCAAGATCTTCTGGTAAAGTCATGATCAAAGTTAAATCATAAGAAATTAAGCCAGGGTCGCGAGTTCAATTCACTACGCAGACGGTACTGACAGACTAGATTTTCTCAACTTTTTACTTGGACATTTCTAGAATTCTTTTAACACAGTATGACCTATCCCGGCCATCCAAATGGCTTCTCTAAGTCTTCGGACGAGACGGATGGTCTGGGTTTTCGACAGTATGACCTATGGCCATCATGCTGAGTCCCCGGTGAGAAACGCCTTGGCTTCAATGAGTGAGATCCAGCACCACTGACCTTAGTGGAATTCATTTTTGACGCACTTATAGACAACAGTGGCAAAAAAGGGATTTTGCATTCAGATATTCTACAATTTATAATTTATTATTTCTTCATTATTTTACTTTCGGCAATCTAAGCATTAATATCCTTTTTCGAAAATTATTAGAGCAATTTATCCTCTCATTTTATTGCAAATTTATACCACAGTGCAAGGCATCGATTTTCTGCGCAATACTAAACCACCATGCAAGTGATTTCCAAAATGGCAGATGTGCCAGCTACTTATTCCTGCCATGTAGCTTAAATTCACTGCTCCTATGAAGTGCAACCCTCTTTTCGCAGTGTAGCCCCACCTCGAAGATATCATGACCTGAGTAAGTAGTTTTGAGACCTGGTCAGAAAAGGATCTTCAGACACCAATGTTAAAGAAAAAAAATCTGATGTGGGCAACACATGACTCTCCTTATATTATGCAATAATTTACTCTTTTTACAGTCAAAATATAATATATAGGATCCACGGAACTGTGTTTTTAACGTTGAATTGTACATTTATCGATTTTCTAGATGACAGCATGTAATACTATTTCAAAGTACCAAATTAATTTATATTTCACACAACTCTAAATTAACAATACTGATAGCATCTTTTAATACACTCTTTTGAGAAAAAAAAACGAAGCACTCCTAAGAAATAATCCGATCTTCTCGAAATTTCGCATGCAAATTCCTTTATACCAAGTACGCAAATGATTAAATTTGCAAGGCCAATGAGTGTTAACTTCGGTCATAGCGCGTGTTTCTGCTGCCAAGTAGCATCCTATAAAACAGATTAAAAATGCTGACCGTTTATCTTTGCTCGTTATCGGGAATGCAGTTCCGTGGAGAGACAGCCAATAATGTCGTTACGATGTTGCTGAAGACTTTATAAGCAATTAGATGAATTCGAACTTGGTTGTATAGTCAGGATGCGTGAAGCTGGCTGGTCATACCGAGCAATAGGCCGTTGCCTGCACCAAACGGACACTGCTGTGCATAGGTGCTGGCAGCAATGATTGCTGCTTGGAACTCATCGTCGGAATGAAGGCTCTGGAAGGCCAATGCGCATTAATGCGAGGCAAGATCGGATGATTGTGCGACAGGCCCGATTTGGCCCAACGGCACCATTGTCCGCCATCCAACGTGCTACATCCTCTTTCATACCACACGTGGTATTTTTCACCATATCACAGCGCTTGGTTGAGGTGGGGTTATGCTCACAGCGGCCTTTAAAACGTCTGCCCATAACCCAACAACACCGACAGAGTCGTTTGGAGTGGTGTCGTAGCGAGCATCATGGCTGCCAACAGACTGGCATTGCATGGTGTTCAGCGATGAATCATGCTTGTCTTTCAGCAGATGATCATCCGGTACGCATGTGGAGGCGTTCAGACAAGCGGTCCCAATCAGCCTTTATTTTGCACACGCACACAGCCTGGTGTAATGGTGATAGGTGCTATCTCTAACGACAGCAGGTCACCCCTATTTATCTTGCGTACAACTTTAACAGCTCAACGATAAGTTGATGAAATCCTGTGGTCGTTTACGTTACCCTTCATGGTACGTCATTCTGGGGGAAAGTTTCCAACAAGATAATGCCACGCTACATACGGATAGCATATCTGTGGACAGTCTCTGTACTGTTGATACTGTTCTATGGCCAGCAAGGTCACCAGACCTTTCGCCAATCGAGCATGTATGAGACATTCTAGGCCGCCAGATTCGGCCTCCCGAAATGTAGTAGTTCAGGAGCAACAATTGAGGAATGTCTGGCAGAATGTATCGCAGGATGTCAGTAGAAAACTTTATCACTCCCTACCTGGACGTATACAAGCATGCATTGCCGCCAAGGGGGGTTTCACCAATTACTGATTTGAAAATTCAATGTACAATTGGTAATAATTGATGGGTCTGCGGCCATGATTTTGTAATCATTTCATTACCTGTGTATGAGCTGTACGTATATTGTTATTTCAATAAAAACAATCACTTTCTTCATGGTGCTTCGTTTCTTTTGCAAAAGAGTGTATATATTAGTCTATATGCATTTGTTCCAAAAGTTAATCAAGGAGGGTAAAATCAACAAAAATGGAAAATAACGCTTTGATTAACTCAAAAGTGTACATGAAGGTAACAAATATGTTTATGCATTAAAGAAAACAAGAATTATGTACAAAGATGAAAAAAAATTTACTTTTTGTAAGTTATGAGATGACATCACATTTGGGGCATTAGCAAAATGATGTATAAAGGCAAACAAACCAAACAAAACTTACAGTAATATCATATATGACCACCCTGGACCTTCACACAAACTTTACAACGATTTTTCATGCTTTCAATGAGGTGATAAACCATCACAGATGCGACCAATGGCCATTCCTCCAATAGGACAGTTTCCACCTCTCTGAGATTGGCTGGAGGAGGTAAACGTGCAGAGACAGCACGCCCGAGGGCATCCCAAAGATTTCCAATTGAATTAAAGTCGGGGAATACGCCGGCCATTACATACGAGAAATGCCCTTACTTTCCAGGTATTCGCTGCCGAAGTTAGCTCGATGGGGACGGGCATTATCGTCAATAATGAGGAAATCAGGACCAACTGCTGCAGCCTAGAATCTCGAAATGGGGTCTAGAATTTCATACTGATACCGCGTAGCCGTCACAGAACCGCCTTTAAAGTTGTGCAGCTCTGTGCGATACCCCATTTAAATTCCAGCCCACACCATGACGCTGCCATCTCTGAATGCGTGATGTTCGATGATGTTCTTGGTCTGATTGCGTGCGCCTCGTTCTCTCCAGACCCTTACAGGCTTATCATCTGATTCCAGGGCAAATCTGGACTCGTCCGTGAACAGAACGTTGCACCAATCTGAGACAGCTCAAATGACATGTTGACGACACCACTTTAATCTTGCCTCTCTGGTTTGAACGATTACTGGAACACAAAAATGTGACACATGAGCATACAGCCCCTTCACGTGGAGCCTTCGGCGCACAGTACTGGCAGATATTGTCTTACCAAGTGAAGCTGCAACCTGGAATGTAACAGTTGTGGCTACTATAGTTTTGTGACAGTTAGTATGTAACAGTTTCGCTTGGCTACTATAGCAATATACCGATCATTAGAGGGAGGGATAACCCTTACACGACCGATAACAGGTCTCTGGACAACTGTTCGACTTGTTTGGAATTGTTTCCATAATCGAGAAATTACCGAATGATCAACGCCGAAGAAAATAGCGACATCTTTGATTGACTGCCCTGTTTCAATGAGTCCGACAGCACGCCAGATTTATCTCTCATTCGTCTTCCTTCATGCCATGTTGGTGTTGATCTCACAGCGCGTGAGGCACGATCAGGCACAATAAACTGAATTGCAGACATATTACTCTCTAGACCAGTGATATCCATACCTTTTGGATAATGTACCAAGTTTTTCTCGCATAGCTCGATGGTGAATACAGATGGAGATTATTATTTTGTTCAGAACATACGTAGGCTCTAATATGGAGGCTCCGTATAAAAATAGCGCAATAATGTATTTTGTTTGAACGGGCGTTATAGTAAATTAACATTCATATAATAATAATGTTATTATGTTCATGATTGTACAATTTGAAAATATAAGTTAATATATGTTATTCTTAATTTAATTGTTATATTTCTTTCTCATACGTAGTACTTATTGATAAAGTATTGTTTTCACGAATACTTTCGATTTCGAGATTTTGATGCTAATATATGTAATAAGACTTCCTCAGCACGTTTTGTCTATTTTTGGAGGGATGTCAGTCTGGCTGTATGTCTGTGTTTGATTTCTTGTGCATACGATAGCTACCACAAATTTTAATGGATTTTACAGAAACCGGCTTTGTTACAAAAAAAAAACTAGAACTACATAGAATTTTTTTTAAATTCGAGCGAAAATAAAACTAATTTTTTAAATTCGAGCGAAAAAATTCATATTTTCTTAACATGGTAGCGTAGGGCAAAATTTGGCAGTCATGTATAAAAAGGTTTATTTATGGTTCAATGATCACAATACTTTATAGTTTCAATCATTATGAAAAATAGCCTAGATCCAATTTTTTTGCTAGTGAGGTCAGTAACCCTTTTCGGAAAGCAGGTTACTCGCCCTCAGGAGGGTACATAATTAAGGATGGTATCAATCGAAATATTTTTTCAAGCCCTTTAAATAAAAGTGTATCACGCTACAATTGTAATCATTTTATCCCATGATACCGATCTATAAAAAATTTTCTTGTAAAATTTGAAAAATTTACTAAAAATGAATTCTGGTATGTGGTAGTCGCATTGAGCCGCACTTCTAATATTTTTCTGTCAATACAAAACGTGTTTTAGGGAGAAATACGAAAGACAGTATTAAATTTACTTGGCGTACCCCTCTTTTGAGACTATTGTCCTAGAGAGTGATCATATGGCCAGCTCGGAGAAAGTCCCTAAAGGTTTAACTATCTGCACTTTCCATTCTTGTTAATCTTTTATTAAGAATTTTCTTGCCTGGGAGAACTTTGTGCTTTCTAAGATAAAACAATTGATTTTCCCAAACTTTCGTTCTTCAAGTAGAAAAAAAAATTGCACAGTAAGGGCCTATAGAATTTTTAATCCACTACTGTCTTGCCTCATTACTCATCTCCCTTTACTTTCTCATCTTTTAGAAATTTTGTTTAAAATAAGCCTAATATCAGATTTGAACATCAACATCAAATTAGAAAACTATAGAAAATCTATGTTTAAATGTCGTTTTCAACAAGAATGAGCGCAGCACGCATCAGCGTAATTAAATTTAAATTGCAGATTTAGAAAACTCTAGAGAGAGATTGTTTTGTGATTAAATAAACAAGGAATCTTAATTTAGTAACTGAAAGTGAATGTAGTTTAAGAAAACTTGGCACTTTACACATTTAATGCTGTATAAATGCATCTTTAAGAAACAGGTGCAAAATTGTTAAAACAGATTTGAGTTTGTGAGAAAATACTTTTAAATTAAGACTTTATGGATATTGTTGTGAGGGCTGTCAAATTCCGGATAATTCAATAGTTTTGTCAGTAAAGAGAACTGATTTTGAGATTTATTCGATAACTAAGACTTTCGCACTAACCATATTTAAGACCTTGGAAAATTATCGTTAATTTTGTCTTTTCATAATTCGTGGCATCCTCCTAAAACGAAGTTTGCTATCTTTAACACTTTTATATGATCCTAATTATTTAAACATTACTTTATAGATCGTGTATTTTCTCCTAGAATTGCTGATTGTGTGTTTTCAAATTTCCTACTCCACTACAGAGTAAGGATGAACCAATCAAAACATTTAGCAATATAGAATTTCTTCCCTTCTATATTGAAGTCTGATAAAATGTCTAGAATTCTTAAAAAGTTTGACTTCAAAGTAATCTTCTCTCTTGTCAATAAAATTCAATGTTCATCTTTAAAAGATCTCGTCGGGAATTTCAATTATTTGCATTTATCAAATTTCTTGTCACTATGAGTTATCATAAATAGTTCAATCTAAGTATTCTTTCATTCGCTTGCGAGATTCTTTAAAAATCCTGAAAGGAAAAAAAATCTGCTATAGCTAAACACTGCTTGAAAATCAGCCAACGAATTGATTTTTTCTGTTACAACTATTAAAAATTTGATAAATTTGAGGTGAGCACCATAGGAATTTCCCTACAAATTCAAATTCATATTTTTATATTGTATTTCATTATTCATTAAATTGAGTTTAATTGCTGAAAATAGTATGGATACTTTTCTGATATTATATCCGATTTGTAGTTTTAATGTGTGTTTGTTTCACGTGGCAAATTACTCGTATCTTCAGCTTCAAGTCCTCAAAATTTCAAAAATCTAAAATATCTCGAGGGAGGTTTATCTTATAGAGATGGGATAGTTTCATTCGCTGTGCTGCCAAAAATTATATGAAGAATTAGTACTTATTATATTTCAGTAATTTTAGTCATTCATTTCATATTTTCACGATCTTTGCAGACGATATTGCAAAAGAACGGTCGGTTATATTTTTCAGAATCATGTCAGAATCTTATGAGTATCAGAATGACCCTCAAGGGACGTAACTACTACATATCAAGAATTCTCATTAAATAGTTCATCACTGCAGTTGAAAACGTCTTCAGTTCCCCAATTTAAAAACTTAAATATCTCAAGGACGGTCCATCTTAGAGGAATGGTGTTGGTCTTATTCTTTTAGTTGTCAAAAATTAAGCACAAAACATGCGTAACAATCGATATATTTGTAGTATTTTATTTCAGGTATTGACGATGTTTTCGGGCCATTTCTCAAAAAGGCCGGTTCTTTTATACGAATCGTACCAAAATCTAATCAGCATCAGGGTCACACTCAAAGGTCTTACCTACCAAATTTTATGAAATTCGGTCTATTAGTTTTTGAGTTAGAGTGGATACATACATTGCACAGACACACAGACAGACATATAGACACACAGACAGACACACACACGCTGACTTGGTGATCAAATGAATGTTGGGCTATTCATAATAATAGCATACGGAGGGCAGGAGCTTAGCCATTTCATCAGCGGACGTCTGAATACTTCACAAGGCAGGTTTAAGGACTAGATCCTGTTGATCATGATTGTACACATCTCTGATAGCACATCTTACTAGATCATTTGTTGCATGTCCAGACGTGGTTTAAACAGTACGCTCCTCTTACAGCTTGTGAACGTGGGGACACAAAACTACTACGCACATACACTGCATTGTAGTGCATTCGCCCAAACCAAGCCTTTCTTTCTTACTCAAATCGAAACTTTATCCTGTTCTATTACAGGATCGCAGAAATTGTTAACTGGCTCAAGATTGGCCTGCATAACCAAACCAGTAAAAAGTTGTAATTTAAAGTAAATCATAATTTAGAACATAAACTAAGTGAAAGTATAACCACAGGTTATAGAGATCTCACAGGTTCTATCCCGTGGTCGATACTATAAATGTGCAAAGACTCAGTTTTATAAGTCAGCTTGGCTTTTAGAGTATTTCATTAACACAAAGAAGAATAATGCATTTTCAATTATTAAAAAATATCTAATTTCCCTTGCTTTAATTTTTTTGAATTAATAGTCTTGAAATATTTAACAATTAAAATAATTATACAAAATGTCATTAGAGATATCTTGACTACAGAGATATCTTGCCCACAATCTCATTGACACGTATCCATGCCCACATAAATATCATTGAACAAATAGTTCATTTGTAATCAGAAATGTTCAGAATTTGGTGACCCATTATAATATTTATTGTTGGATTTTAAATCACACTGTAAAACCTTTTCATGTAAATTAAATATTGCTCTAAAAATAGAAATCTGATGTGGGCAGCACATGACTTTCTCTGCAGACTCAAATTCATATTTCCTTTATTTCTTTAATAACTCATTAGATTGAGTTTTTAATTGAACCAAATAACACCAAATTTGCATTTTTAATTCAATTTTTGTTTTTATTTAGTAATTGGACATATTTCAGAAATCGCTGTAACAAAAATGCATGAAATCTCAAATATCTTGAGAACGGTTAGTCCTAAAGTATAATGGAGTGTGCTATATTATCTTCATTAAAATTGAGTATAAAACAAGAATTTAATTGATATATTTGAGCATACACTACCTAGTCTTTTGTTTTAGATTTTGACGATTTTGGCGGGCCAAAAAGGCAGACTGTTCTTTTCCTAATCGTACCAAAATCTAATCAGCACCAGAGTATCCCACAAGTAACTTATCTACCAAGTTTTGTGGAATTTAGTCAATTAGTATTTTAGCTAGAGTGGTACATGAAATTTTTGCGGGCCATTTCGTGAAAAAAGGCGGTTTCTTCTTTTCCGAATCGTATCAAATTCTATTTAGCACCAGAGTATTTAACAAATAACTTATCTACCAAATTTTGTGATATTTGGTCAATTAGTATTTTAGCTAGAGCGGATAAATGAAATTTTAAGGGCCATTTCGCAAAAAAGGCGGGTTCTGTTTTTACGAATCATACCAAAAACTAATCAGCACCCGAGTCACATCCAAGTGACTTACCTACCAAATTTTATGAAATTCGGTCCATTAGTTTTTGAGTTAGAGTGGATACATACATTGCACAGACACACAGACAGACAGACACACAGACAGACACACACACAGACGTCACGCTAAAAATAGTTTTTTCGTATTCTTGAGGTCTCGAAACGTGTAGATCCGTCGAAAATTCAAATTGCGATTTTCGACATAATTCCAATATTTTCCCTATACGTTATCATGTATTGCAGGGAAAGTAAAAATAAATTCTTTGTTCGTGGCCAGAGTGCCATAAGATGAAAAAATTCCACAGTATTAGAGTAGGATTTTAAACTATTACTATTACTTCCTTTTAAACATACTATGAAATATAGAAAAAGTTTCACCACAAAAAAGGATCACCACAAACTTTGGAAGAACTATCTCACTAATGACGTGGGCTACAGTACTATAAAAGGGACAATTAATGAGGCGCTACCCGTATTCATAATACTTTTTCAAGAAAATATACAACCCGATTAAAAGTAATTTACCAAAGTAGGGAGACTTCAAGTACTATTTCAAACAGAAATAAACATTATATTTGAAAGAAGAATAAAACTATATATTCCTCACAAGATAATAATCCCAAGGAGATTTGAAATGCAAATGATGAAGGACATTTTCTTGTAATGATGTCATTATGTAGAAACATATTTATGATTATTGCCTTTCCATGCGTATCGCCAATATACGAGTATGGATAGAAAATATTTTCATTAAAATTGAGATGAAGCAGGCATGAATCTATGTCCATAATCTGCATAATCTATTAACACCCATTGGCAAAGAAATTGATCAATGTAAAAATGTTTCTATTGCTTACTGATAGGATAAATAAAACGATCACAAAAAATGTTAGGTTAAAAAAATTGAATTAAACGTTAATGGATTAAAATTGAGATTATTGCGAACGTGGAATATTCCTTCACTGGAGTATTTTCTTTTCAGAACCAGGAGGTGAAAACAAATGTATATGCTTTCCTATGACGTGCATCTTAGGTAGCCAGATGCTGAAGCCCGGAGGAGGGTTTTCAGATTCATTGACAATTTGCAAACATTTTGCGATTTCTTGAAGCTTCGAGAAACACCTCGAAATAACCAATATTCAACATGATATGAGAGTTTCCAGAAGTTTCTACGGAGATTCTTTAAAAGGAATCATCACTCAGTCGGGGAGCAGTTGACGATATATGAACTAAATTGAACTATGACTTTCGGCAATGTTTTGAGTTTAGTAACCGCTGTTTGGGGAAATTGCTTTCGTCAATGTTTTGAGAATAATATCAGTTATTTTGTGAAATTAGTGCTGCATTTAAGTGATGTTTGGTTGCATATTGTTCCTGTTTATATTGTGCTTGTGAATAAACGTGTTAGTTATTCAGAAAATTGGACTCAATCTGGTATCCTGACAGTAAACCCACGATTCCAAAAGATACATCGTAACAATGTATGTACAATTTTCATTTTAAATTTAAATTTAAAACACGCTGTCTATACACTCACAGAACGTATGGATAGTTTCAGGATCACGCTCCTATTACACATAACAGCATCCATCTGCCGGTTTCGCTTTGCTTGCGCATTCTTTAGCACAGGATAACCGATATCTACGATGGCAGCAAGAAAACTTGCCAGATGCTACAAGTAAGTTTTACTGTGTCCATTTCCTGTACTGGCTTATTACGTGCTGAAAAGTGTATAAAAATATATTTTTAAATGGTTAAGAATTAAACTTGTTTTAGAAACGAAGTGAATAATAACTCTATACTCTGTTATTTACCTATATTTACAAGTTTTAAAATAATATTTACCATATTACATTTAATTAAATTCAAGTAGCTCTTTTCCTGAGAAGGTATGTGTGAATTCAAATACCGAAACAAAATAAAACATTATTATTTCGCATTAATCTGCACGTTATTAGAATGTTGTTGTTGTTGAAACCCAGACCGTCCGACCTACCAGAAAGGTGTAAGGCAACTGTTTGGACGGTCGGGAAGTGCCACCCAATTTAGACCGGAACCCAGTGGGGGAAGCATCCACAGGGACCGTACCCTCCTTCCCCTACCACCAACCTCTCGGAAGGACTTTAGGACCCACATGTTTAACGTGATCGTACTCCGCATGAACACGGCGGCAATTTTTGGCAGTGGCTGGAATCGAACCCGGGCCTACCGAGTGCAACTCCAGCGCGCTAACCAATGGGCTACCGCGCCCTACATTATTAGAATGTGTCATTTTTATGTTAAATACAAACGTAGTTTTTTCTCACTATTATGTTGCCTGAAAGGAAAATTGTGATCGTCAATATATCTATATAAAATCCCTCTAAATTTTGCAGCTAAATCAGCAACCCGTCCAGTGACGCAAGACTCAAGATTACAGTGAAACCGATTTAGTGTAGTATTCATAATGATTCAATGCTAATTTTATTTCTCGACTGAACTAAGATCGCGTCCGGCTGATTTTTCCAATGTAACACTAGTTTGGGAATTTGATGCACCAATTAAAACAATACTTTCTGTATACTATATTACATATTATGAGAGAGTAATAATAAACAAAATATTTACAAGCATAAAATAAACAAGAAAGATCAATCATGTATAAAGCATTGATTATGAAACACTTTCCAAATGAAATGCAATTTTATTTAAAAATCTCTAAAATGCGATACATTCAGCGGTGATATTTTTTTTTAATTTTCGCAGTACTACAATAATTTATTTTTCTTCAAAACTTAAAGCTTCCTCAACAACAGCAATGCTCTAAAATCGTCTGCTTCTCTCTAAAATCAATGAATATTTCATTTTTATCACTTATAGTCCAGACTCCAGAGCTAAATAATTTTATGTTAAAAAATTTCAGTAATTATTTTACAACATATCATAAAATCGCTTGATTTGTTTACATTCTGTATACGTCAAAATTAGGCATTGTTGTAAAAATAATCAGAGCTTAATGATTATTTAAAATAAAATATATGGTAATTACGTAGGCACAGAATTTAGATACACATATTATATGCAAGAATAAAGAGGCATTAGGACATGTAAATATAAATAGATGCAACTGTAAATATAAATATAAGCGATCCTTAAAAATCACGATTTTCACCAAGTGAAAAAAAAAACGCGGATTCTATATTTAATTTTGCAATGAGTTACGTGATCTCTTCATCTAATATGGATGTAATTATTATTTCAATTTTTATTTAAAAATCTATTCAACATATTTTGATGACATTTTTTTACACATTTTATGTGGTAATTTGGATATTTTCTAAAATTTTCAAAGCAATTTGGGATTTCAACTCTGCTTTAAAGATAATCACAAAATTACGTCCCATGGGGTTCATTGTATTTCAATTTTTCAACATGGGTTCAATCCAAAACTAATTAAGCGATATTAGCCATTTACATTCCCATATGTCCCACAGAACCGTCTTAACAACATATTAAAATTTTAGTTTGATAAAGTCAGTTTTACGCAGTTATCGTGCGAACGGACAGACAGACAGAATGAATGAATGGTTATGAAAGTGAAGTCATAAACACTTTACAACTATGTTGGAAAGTGTTAATAAAAAGGAAGTATTAAATTGCAGCTATCGGTTTAATAAAAATATAATGCTTTTCTAAATTGTTTCACAATGATTAATGAAAAACCTCCACTGGGAAGAAAAGATGCATTCAATAGATATTAAATTTTAAAAGATAATATTCCACTAATGATATGGTTTGAAAAATAACTATAAATAAAACATTAAATGAGAAGCAAAATAACAACATATTTCTCATATTTATTGCGCGTTAACAAAAATAAATAAAATCCAATTAAATTTAATTTACTTAAATAGGTGCTTTTAATGATGCTACAAACAGAGAAATAATGCATACGTGAAAGAAGGAAAATTATATTTATTGAGATGGTAATGATCCGATATGAAACAGAAATGAAATGCATAGGCAATTTTGAATAATGATGTTATTACGTACGAGTTTTATTTAATAACTTATTTTTTATACAGTTGAACAGAATTTTGTACAAATTCTAAACACTGTAAAATTTTGGTCGTATTTTTTTCAAAGCCTAAATAAAATAATTTTAAATATATTTTACAGTGCCCCCAAAACACTCGTATCAGCCTTTAAAGAACTCCAGTGGGATTTTGTCATCACTTACAAAACTTCCATTAATATAATTACCATATTTTGCATAATAAAGAAAATATCTGTCTGTGCCTTCTGTAGTGGAAAATCAAAGATTTGGACAGCCTCGAAATTCAACTCTAGATTAGCTGAACTTCCAGTACGACAGACGTTATCACGTTTTTCTTTTGTAATTCTTTTCAAATTCGAAAAGGTTTTTTATTTATTTTTTGTTGATTTCGAGTGAAATGCCCTTAAGTCGGTTCCTTAGCGACCTAAAACCACAGACTTTCCATGTATATATATATATATATATATATATATATATATATATATATATATCTGATTGTGTTCTCATTTGGACCTTTTGGATTTGAAGTTCCATTGGGTTTCTGTTTTTCCTTACACACGGTTTGGAACTGCGTCAGTCGATCAGAGTTTCTGGGAGTGTTTCCTGGGAATAAAAGCACGCTTTAATCAGGAATAGGGGTCATAAATCCCTAGACATTACTGATACCCCGTTTGCACTTCTTTTCATATTATTATGTTTTTACTTTTACTTTAATATTCTCCGTACTTTGCTTCTTCCTTATGGTGTAAAATTATGGGATGAGTTTTAAGAGCTGCAAATCGCGCCTATACTCATTTCACCATTATTATGATCTGTGGATTGTCGTTTTTATAGGATATATATATATATATATATATATATATATATATATATATATATGTGTGTGTGTGTGTGTGTGTGTGTGTGTGTGTGTGTGTGTGTGTGTATGTATAAAATAGGTATCGTCGCATCTAAAAAACTGAGGTTAGCAGCATAATCTTATACTTTGGCTCTGAAAAATTGGGCACTCTTAACAATTTTTTTTTCTCGATTTCATAAGTAATTTTAATTTTTGTAATTTTTTAAGCAAATCGCATTCAGGCATAGCTTGAACCGTCTCTGGATCAGATCCATTTTGAAGAGGGGCAAGCGGTTACACATAATGGATGGGTCTTGGCATTTGGGAAGAATTTCTGGATAAGGATTTTGAATCTTGCAATTTAGATCTTTTCGCGTTTTTAAAAGCGGTTGGAATAGACTATTAGAAATATATAAATTACATAATTTGCGGAAGATATGGGCAGTTGTGATTCTCATTTTGTGATAGATTATTCTATTTTTATTGTGAGAATGATCTTTGTTCAAAACAGATGATTTAAAAATTGAGCATTATGTTACCTGTGTTTGCATTATTTAGGAGTAGGAAACGGCGAGTGATTCATTCTAGTCTGCAAGAAGAGCGCGATTCCAACTTAGAAAACACTCTCTATATGGTTTATTTTCACTATTATGAATTACAATAGGGTTACAGTTTGGCTGTTTACAATAATGGTTATCACATATGAATGAACTAAAGAAAACTTATAAACAGTGAAATATGTTGAGTTTCAAAATATAGCTCTTACAGAATAAAAAATGCATGTACCCACATTCGTGAGAAATTAATATCTTTTTTCAAGCGTATATTTCAAATATTTATTAGGTGCTGAATAATGCATGAGGTATACAGCGATGCTGAATTATTGAAATTTTTTTCGCAACAGATACAAAAGCGGTTTTATTTTAAACCGCAAATCGAAAATACTTTGAGGAATAATTTTCAGATATATCACATTAAAATGAAATTCTTGGTAAACGGGGATAAACAACAGATGCTCTTTCAGTCCCAGTTTTCTGGAAGGATTATAACGGTCGTGTATTATAGATGCATTTATAAACGTGAGAAGATCATGAAAAAAAGATTTAAGATATTTTGCTGTAAAATAAAGTATTCTGCAAAGAGAAAAGTATACTAAAAATGCATTATACTGTTTTTGTTATTTTATGAATTTCAGATTATATCTCAATGCTTAAGATATCCAATGCAGAACGAAAGTTTGTAAAATTTTTATAACGTTGTTGAATGTCAAATTATATAGAAGACTAGCAGTTAAATCATAAAACACACTTCATTCATAAATCTGTTTAGAAGTACAACGCTGCATCTTATGTTGTTGGTCCATACATATCAATGACTATTAAAGTTTGGTAGATAATTTATACATAAGTCTAGAAAGGGATTTAAATTAGGAATTATAAAAAAATATAATTATGGAAAACAGAATGCATTGATTCTCTGATGTGAAATTATTTTAAAAATCACAATAAAAGTACTGGATTCAAAATAATTTTAAACAGTTTTGACATTTTTCATGTTTATAATGTACGGTGAAGTAAAGAGAGTTTTGAATGATATTGACAAAATTTCCATACATAGAAAAGTTTACTTGCAGAACGAAAGTTTGTAAAATTTTTATAACGTTGTTGAATGTCAAATTATATAGGAGACTAGCAGTTAAATCATAAAACACACTTCATTCATAAATCTGTTTAGAAGTACAACGCTGCATCTCATGTTGTTGGTCCATACATATCAATGACTATTAAGGTTTGGTAGATAATTTATACATAAGTCTAGAAAGGGATTTAAATTAGGAATTATAAAAAAATATAATTATGATAAACAGAATGCATTGATTCTCTGATGTGAAATTATTTTAAAAATCACAATAAAAGTACTGGATTCAAAATAATTTTAAACAGTTTTGACATTTTTCATGTTTATAATGTACGGTGAAGTAAAGAGAGTTTCGAATGATATTGACAAAATTTCCATACATAGAAAAGTTTACTTGCTGCCAGGGTGTTTTTTGATTTTTCGGTGCTGAAAAACGCTAACAAGTACGAAATTCACGATTGCATATTTTAAGTTAACTAGCATAATAATGTATTTATATTAATTTCAAAATATTAATTGTTCAGCTTATAACTCATGCGCAATTTTTAAATTATTATGTCCGCACGCTAAACTATCTAGTGCTAGCATAATAGTTGTGTAATGTGATTTTGCCTTTTGTTAGACTTCACAAACTCCCTTATCGCCAAAAAGATGGAATTTTTGCACAGTTATAATACAGACAACGGGACAAAATGTAATGAAGACGAATTTCTAAGCTTACAGTAGACTGAGAAAATGAGGCTTTTTCGAAAAGTCGTTTCATCCTCTCCGGAAAACTCCTCCCCTCTTGTGACCTAGAAGACTGAACTTTTGATGTACACTTATAGTATGAATACCGACACAGAACCTAAAGGAAGTGTATTCTTGGTTCCCCTTCCGGGGTCGTAAAAAATAGGAGCGTTTGGAAAGTATTTTTATACTCTCCTGACTCTCCCCCCTCCCCATGTTGATCACATTTATAGTATCAAGCATCGACAGAACCTAGCTTAGTGGGACTTTTAACGCAGACAAGACGGCGGCTTTTCGAACGCTCCAGAAGCCACTTCCCACAGTGATATTGAAGATAGAAACTTTGCAGACTTATAGTGCAGGCCTAGTTTTGCACAGACTTATAGTATAGTCCTAGTTTTGCGTAGTCGGAACATCAACATCGGAACAGAACCTAAAAAAAAAAATGATTTTTGATTTCCTTCCCGAGGGAGGGAAGTGGGTGTTTTTCGAAAAGTATTTTTAGACTGTCCAGAAATCCCCTGCTGATTTAGAATTCTGACTATTTCCCCATTTATAGTATAATCCATCGCAAAGAACTTTATGTAGTCGGGGAAAATGGGTAGTTCGTAAAGTTTTACCAGGATGACCTAGAAGGCCGAATCTTTGCATACTTATAGTATCGAAAAGCGGGACAGAACTAAGCAAAACAGGATGTTTAATTTATCCGACGAGGGTCGGTTTATAGCATTGAATATGGGACAGAACGTAAAGGAGCCGATTTTAACTTAAAACGACTATTTTCGCCTGTAAGCAACATATATTGGTGATCAAAATGAAACATATTAAAAAATGTAAATTATTTTATAAAAAGTGTTATATTCCTAGTCTTTGAGGGGTTGAACATCATTATCTAAATAGTTGTCTTCATCTTTAAAGTGATTAGATGAAACACATTAAGATTCGATAGCCATACGATATATTATCATGAACAGTTTGAAGTTTCCACACATCTCAGATTTGAGATGCTTCACTCGGCTAATAGAATATATTTATTCCAATATTTGCTGTAACGCTGCTCAGACTAGAAACACAAATACGGGCAGTGCCATTAGGCTCCAGTACGCTTTGAATGCACTTCCAGTCCAAACCCCAGAAATTAATTAGTTCAGCTTGATTCTTAGCAATAGTTACTGTATTTTATAACAAACTTCAAACGAGTTTCCTAATACATTGCGTGCGTTTCTATATAATTATTAGTTACTGAGAATTGAATTGCTGTTAAGCTGGGCTTTACTTTAATATTCGAAATGAATTATATAATTATGATTGAAATACGTGTTAGAATATGTATTTATAAAGCAAATAGCTGCAATAGCTAAATATTGTAGACTTAATATCGGTTATTTCATAACGTTTGTTAAGATGTGATGCATCTTGCTACGCTAAAATATTTTCAGCGCGCGTCTCTCAACGGCTCTCTTTTGCATTCATGTCTCATAGTATTTAGTTTTATTTGTAGCGCAATCATCGTCAGAAATCAGAATGAAAGAAAATATACATTTTCAGATTTCTTACCCAGGTTATACTTTAAAATATTTTATAAAATCTCTCTAAAAGTTTATTTTTACTTTCTCTACATAGTATAATGTTTAAGAAAAGTATTGTAACGAGGACGAAAAAAGAAAAATATACATTTTATTCAGATTTCTTACCCAGGTTATACTTTAAAATATTTTGTAAAATCTGTCTAAAAGTTTCTTTTTACTTTCTCTACATAGTATAATATTTAAGAAAAGTATTGTAATGAGGACGAAAACATTGTTCTGAATTTGAATTTTCGACGGAAGAGCACGTTTCAAGAACGTTTCAGTCTCGAATTCTAAAATTTAGAGGAAAACATGTATACAGTATAAGTTTATTATGTATACAGTATGTATATAGAAGGGTGAAAAATGTATACAGTATTAAAATTCTTGTATGGAGTACAACAATTTTAATACTATATGTATTAAAATTAGGGTATATTGAATACATACATAGAGTATTGAAATATATACAGTAGGGTGACAATACATTAAAATTTCATGTACACAGTGGGGTGAAAAAGTATTAAAATTTTATCATAATGTAAAAGTATAATGCCAAATGTTCCCTATAAATATGCAGTAACCCACTTTATAAAAAATTGTTTTATTACAATAAAGTTTGTGCGAACGTAATCCAAAAATTTATATATTATTTCTGTTTTATTATTGCTTTTCCAACACACTTATTATAAAATAAGTACTGTGACTGAAATGATACTGTGAATTTGAGTTTTCAACACGTTTCGAGCATCTCTAATTCGAATCCAGGATTTTTAGATGATGTTTGTGTGTATATGTTAGTGTGTGTGTATAAGGACTTTTGAAAGAAATTGTATAATTTTTATTTTCCAATCTTTGTTACATTAATGGTGCCACATATAACAGTTTCGATTTGCATAATAAATTAATACTTTATATGAAGCATATATCACATTTGCGGGACTTAAGGTATAGCATGAAATCATATCTTGTAATTAATGGTTACAAAATTTAAATTGAAGTAAGGTTATTTAAATAAATATAAGTATAAATAACAGCGCTCTCTTTGTTTAAATTAACATTTTAATAATATTTATTATCTTTCAGGATATTTGGTTTCTCATCTTGATGCCAATCTTCACTATATTAGTTGCAATTATCCAATCACTAAAAATTCATTATTGTTGTATTTATATTTTAGTGGAACATCTATAAACAATCAAGTAAATAACTAAAGATAATTTTGACAAAATTCCTAATTAAAGTCATAAATGGTTGTAGCCGTTTTCGAAATCTATAATGTGACCACCATGAACCCTTTGATGACAGATGTTATATTGAGGAGCTTTTCAAGTTTAATGAGATCGAACTGTAACTGATATAAAAGCCATTGAAGCTGTACGGTATTCCAAATCCTCTATATATTAACTTAATTAGTCTATTTATTCAAAATATTGAACTATATTATATTATGAATAAATATCAAAATCACAAGAACTCTCCAGAAAAGGGTGTTCGTAAAGACAAGAAATACATTGCAGATAACAGTATCCACGGTCCAGTGCTTATTATACTCTCATTAGCACGGAATAACCGGTAATTAAAACAATTGTCAATAGTAGCAAAAAAACTTGTTATTTGCCTCAATTTTGTGAACTTCTATGGGATCTTAGATGGTAGCGTCCTTCCACTCAGCCCGCATAAAATCCGTACACAATTTAGCTCGAGCTACACAAAGCTGTAAAGGTCAAGTTCAAAATTACAAGAACCTGCCGTAAAAGTATATTTCCAGAAAGAGAAGGGAAGACACTCCCACTGCAGATAACAGAATTCATGAACCGGTTTCACACTACTTATGCGCTCATCAGCATTGGGTAACCATTAACTGCAATGGCAGCAATATACGAGGTAGATTTCCAATATTTGCTACTTTAGGGGGTGCCGCACACCAGTATGCTCAATTTACCGAATAAATGAAGCACGTCTTCTTTTAAATGTGATAGAGACTTGATATTTGATATATAGGCCAATCATCTGATAAAAAACCCAAGACGAACAGAGTTTTTCAAAATTGTTCATTTATGGAAGCGCTCGACAGAAAAAGAGAGGAGAAAAAAACATCGCTTGACAGGAAAAATGATAAAATAGCATGCTCCGGGATGAAATAGAGACTTTAATTTGGTGCACGGGTAGATAATTCGAAAGGAAGAAGTGCGCAATTTAATTTTTCCAATATTTTCTTCTTTAGGGAGGTCTGCACACCAAAATATTCGATTTAACGAATATATGTGAAACGCGAATTATTCAAAAATTTACATAATTGAGGTTTTGCATATTGCGAGACCGTTGATTTTAAACGAGTATTCGGCTAGTACATATAACAAAACTGAAACTGACTTTTGGAATATTACAATGTTAACTTTTACCCAAAAATGGTTTGTTTGTAGTTCGGAACATTATCAGAGCTAATGTTTAACATGCCGAAAACATTAAGTAGGGATTTCAGCAGTCTCAAAGTTAACATCATTATACACACATTGGTACATCATTATATCACATTGGTAAATAACATAATTATGGTAAAAATATAAATGCCAAGTTCCCTAAAATAAGCTGAGCTAGAGCTGAAGTTTAAGTGTAACCTGAACTAAATTTTCAAAAAAATTTCATTCAAGACATTTCAGTCTACATGGTAGAACTGAATTGCCACTTACCATTGACTTACACCAAGATTTCTTACACTTATTGTAGACATCAATCCATGTTAAACAATGCATTATAATTTGCGAAACTAGCCCACGGATGTTGTTATCTGCAATGAAAGCTTCACAAAAGAGCGTAGATTCCCATCCAAGTTTAGTTGAACTTATTAACAGTGTCAAGCAAATTTACCATCTATCACCTTTGTACACAAATTTCCATTGAATCATTTAGTTTTCAGAAGCGGTTGTAGGTAGAGCTTAGAGACTCAGCTTCATATTTCAGATGAGGTTAGGATGTCTTTAAAATGCTTCCACTTCTGATTCAAATATTTTATTTGAAAAATAATTTTTAACACCTGTTTTCCGGGATTGGGTACAGAGCTTAGATGGTGGCCGATAGCATTAAATTCTAGAAGGGTTAAGTTGCTTACCAAAATGTCAGCATTTGGTTCTGGAGGTGTCATTTCTGGGTTTTCCGGTTTCCCCACTTATATATGAATTAATCAACGATTTCAAATATAATAACAATTATTTTAAGAAAGCTGCTTAGTTTGACAAAGATATTATTTATTTCAATGCGAATGTTTGTTCATTTGAAAGTTAATTTTTTCTGAAATAAAATACTTTAAATATAACCCACGTTTATAAAATTATTAACGATAATACAAATAAAACTTTATATTCATTTTAGTACATAGTATGCCGCACTGGCTCAGCGTTCTAAATGATTACGAAATTGGAATCATTAGTGATCAGGCTAAGAATTTAAGTACGATGCGGCTATTTGATTTAAGTTGCTTTATGTGTATTTTCGGCTGAAACTGGGGAAATATTGATCTTCCTAAAAATGCATTCTCAGCAAGGGGTAGAATGTTTCACCTCAAATATTTAAGCATGCCTTTTAACTGTTTCTGAAAATATTTGTAAGTGGCATTACCCAGTGAAGTGTGAAAGACATAGTGACGTTTTGGAAAATAGTTTTCATAAAGTTTTACTGAGCGTAGCAAGAAGACTATGTGTTCTTAGAATGAAATAAAAATTTCAATTAAAAGTAAAATATTCGTTAAAAATGCAACAAAAATTATTGATAGTACAAAGCGGTTTAGGGGGCTTCTGAATATAAAGACAGTGTTCAACCACACCCACAAAAGTAAATGTGAAACTACCCCCTTGATGTGGTAACCTTTTTATATACTGAAGAAGAAGGCTGTTTTTATGACTACAACACTGGTTGAAAATGTTACGAATTTGGTTTATGCTGCATTTCTAAAAAATATTTTAGGTTTAAGCTATTTTTGCTGAAATTTGGAGGATTTAATTTGGAAATTTAAATACAAATATTCTGTTAACACTAAATATAAAGTCTTTGCATAGATATAGCATATGATAACATCTAGGAGTTTAAGTTTTGAAGGTAAAATAGAACAAGCAATTTTGGCATCAGTTGTTTAAATGAGGCTGTGCTTCCTGCTTGCTCTGAAAAAGAAACCCATTTGTGTCTCTAAAACCAGTTTACTCATAAATTTTATTGTTTACTGTATACGATGGTTTTGTATTTATTTAGTTTTTTCAACAGCCGTTTTTGAGCTTATTTTATTTTTATAAGAGTAAAAAATAATACATTTTACTTGTAAAATATAAATATAGCACACTTATATTTGATCAATTTCATTATTGAAATATTTATCAAAAATATTTATCTCTTTTAAATATTTATCAATTGAAGTTAATAATGTTTTCAATATTTAACAATTGCACTTCATAATGTTGCGAATTACTCATTGTACTTGTAATTAATAACATTGGAAACTATAAGACGCTTTTCAACTATAGAAAAAATGGTTTATCATTACGATATTTCAATGAATGGTAGCGACTTGTGAGCTGAGATCTGTTGTTTAAATTCCTTCTTGGATATGAATTCTTTAAAATATTTTTGATATATTTTCTTATCCATTGCTTATAAATACTCACTAGGAATACTCGTTATATATAAGAATACCCATTATAAATACTCACTAAGAATAACCCATTTCTTCGCCTGTCCGTCTGTAATGTTCGGCGAAAATTTTTGCTACAAATTTGGCGGGATGATGCAACTGTAGAGAAAAAGTGGTGTATCCCTGAACATTTTTGACTTGAAAATTTGACTGAAAAGCACAGATTAAGACTGTCCTAACCCATTTGGGACACTTTTAGAAAACTATCCGGTTGTGTATGTGAGTGAGGTGTGGATACTTTAACTAAAGAACGAAAGCTTTAAAAAATGTATGTGTAGATACATTATGTAAAAATCTAGAACCAGATAGAATTTTTAGCTGTTCTAATAATTAGAACTCAAATTATTCGGATATACAAATTTTCATAGCATTTATTACTGTTTGAAACAATGTTAATCTTCAGAAAGATGATGGTGGTATACGGTACAAGGAAGAAATTGACAATTTGAACTATTATTAATACTAATGGCCTAAAATAGTTTGCAGTAATATAGATAACCGAAATACATCCATTGGTATCACTAATTATTAAGCTGTTGCCAACTTAAAATTACAAAGTATTTAAAAATAATAACTTGGGTAAGAAATATGAAAACAGTGATATTTTCTTCATTCTAGTAATTATAACAGATGAAATTGAATGCTATGTTAAGAGAAAGTTAGAAAGTTACAAGGTTATAAGAGTTACAAGTTATAAGTTAGAAAGTACAAAGTTAAAAAGACGAAATGGGCTCCCATTATTTGCGTTCAGTGATTTTATTTATTGCTTATCAAATGCTATCTTATATAATATAATAAAAGATGTCTATGTGTGTGTTTGTGCGTGTGTGTGTGTGCGCGTGTGTGTGTGTGTGTGCGCGCGTGTGTGTGCGCGCGTGTGTGTGTGTGCGCGCGTGTGTGTGTGCGTGTGTGTGTGTGTGCGCGCGCGTGTATGCAGTCAACAATAGGAAATCTATGAGTCGTACGGCCATGAAATTTGGTATACATATACTTCAGAACCAGACCGAGCGATTTTTTAATCGAGTCATATCATACAAAATGAACATATCGTTCCTCTAACAGCCAGCGGAACCTTTCAGTAGCTGTTCTAACTACTGAGACCAGCCACCCCGCGGACAAGGGGAAGCAGCTTTGCTACTTATTTCTACTTTTTCTACCTCCATGCACGGAAAAATCCCATAGTTTCCGGAAGTGACAGATATTCCCATTCTATGCAATTTTCGCTGTTATATATATGAATAATTATTTTGTTATTTTTTAGATAAATAAATACAATTTATCTCTGGCAATTATATTGTTATTTATATGAATAAAATTTATTATGTAGTTACTTTTTTTTATTAATATTTTTTTTATTTATTTAGATTAATATTTTTGTTGCTTATTTAGATTAATAACTTCAATGTATCCTTTCTTTAACTCCCGGGTAACGTTGGGTATATTTTCTAGTGTTATATGCATGAGAAATTCGCGTAGAAACTCACGCACTATAGATTTCAGGTAATTTGCATTTATTTAAATGTTATTTCCTTTCAGACAGCGTCACAGAAACGTACACATATCATTTTAGGATAAAGTACACGAATTTTAGGATAAAATACACACATCTAGTCAGTATTTCTTTACGTAAAATATTCAAGTAAATAATTTAGCATGTCGTAGGATGCAATTGCATGTCTTGTGACATTTTGTAAAAGTTAGTTTAACGAAAAAAAAAAGAGTTGCACGCTTGTTCTTTACCTCAATATTATTCTTTGCGTGACCAAAAAATTCTACGGCTTTTATGGAGGGTTAAATATGTTTAATGAGAGAAGTTAATTTTATAAGATTATATGATGCCACAAAATTTTCGCCTCTTCTATCATTCTAACGCCTTGATGACATTTTGGGGGGAATTTCCCACGGGAAGGGAGCATTTTCGTTAAAAATTTAATAAGAGGGGGAAAGAGGGAAATATAAAAATATGATATATATTTTCCTTGAGCTACTAATTATTCAACCTTACAAGAATCATTTTTATAAGTAGAAATATCACAAATATTATTCAAGCAATAATATGCCTAGAAATTTTTACTTTATCTACATTCATAGTAGGAAAGTATTGTAACGAAGTAGAAAATTAAAATTACAGTTTCGTCTTAAACGTTTGTCTTAAGTAACTATGAACTCAAATTGAACGCATTTGAGGTGATGTCTGTGTGTGTATACTCGTATGTGTGTGTTAATGCGTATATGTGTGCATACGTTAGTGTGTGTGAGGCCTATTATATATATATGTTAAATAATATATATCCCTGACTTGATTTCAAAGAGTATTTTGCTCTCCAGAGGAGTAATTTTTAACAAAAGTACAATTACCTTCAAATTTCCAGGTATTTATTAAATTTACTATATTTTGTATAATTACAGGGTCATTTCTCAACCGAATATACATTTCTGACCTTTCTACGTCCAAAACGAAAATAAGATTTAAAAAATACACTATACTCTTTATATGTGTTAATAAACAAAATATATTTTATATCTGATAGCACAATTAATATACCTTATAAACTTTATGAAATGAGGTTTAAAATGTTTACTAAACTTTGGACTTTTAGGATCACATATTTTTTATAATTTCTTGTCAATTTTCTAAATAGAGCAGCATTCTTGAATTATAAATTCGTCATAGTATAATTAACAATGATTTCTTTTTTCATAAAAATAACTAATCATATAAATCACGATGGAATACCAAAATTCTTACCTTACCTTTGGCTTAGTTTCTGCATATGATTATAAACAAACAAGAGGAAAGAAAATTAAAAACCTATTAAGTAAAATAATTATTATTTTTTCCTTTTAAAATTCCAAACTTCTTCGCCTTTGGTTTTTCCCTTCTCAAAATGAAATTTACATTCAAGCCAAATCTGTTTAATTTGCGATTCTAAAAAAGATGTTTCTTTCTTTCTTGTTTACAAAATCGGTGCGTAAAAATACGCATTACTTAATTAGAGCGTATTTACTTATTTTATAGAGTGAAATACGCCTATAGCGCCGTTATCCCGATCTCTGGTGGCTACGTTACTTTAATACTAATTTGAAAGATAATTGAAAATGCTTTGATTTGTACATTTTAATTTTATTACAAAAGTGTTTACTTTATTCTTTCTGAAAGTTATTTTAATCCAATGTTCATTAAGTTATAAATTATTAGTTCTCAAATATTTACCTGATTATTGAGAAATCACGTAAATATTCTATAATAAACTAGTGAAATCCGTGGACATCCTGCCCTATAATTTGACAAACAATAAGAGGTTATATAAAAAATCATTTCAGCGTTAGAACCCTTAACAACTCCTTTTAATAAGAATAAGATGTTATTTTTTAAAATTACATCTGAACTCCTGCAATAAATATATAAGAGATCAGTCTATTTTAAATTACGATTCATACTAATTTTTGTTTATGGAAAGTAAAAAAATAAATAAAGAAAGTTTAGAATCCATTACAATGTTTTGTATAGCGAGATACTGATTGGCGCACGCTCTATTCTTCGCTAATCCACAACCTCCAATAAGCGATAATTATGCAAATATCTGGTTATACTGAAATACTTCTGAAGCAAATAGCGGAAATACACATGGAAAAATAATAATTCGTGTAATACGCTAATTTTAATTTATTTGGAATTATTTGCTTTTTTTCAATAATAAAAGTTGTATAAAATGGTAAACAAATGCAGTATAATAATTGTCACTTTTTGTTTGCATCAATTTTATGTATATGTTATGTTCAAACCGTACCTCTTTCCATACTATATAGAGAAAACTCTATAATATTATAATTGAAAATGTTCATTTATCTTACTTCGTTATAGAAGTAGGAATTCTAACTTCTCCACTTCGACGCTAGAGGCGCTGCAAACATTCTCTATCTAGAGGTCATAGTCGCTTTCTTATTAATGGGTCCCAATTCTGCAGTTCTATAACACTTCACTAGAAAGCTAAAGGAATCCATTAGGACTTCTTCCGCTCAGACTGTGGGGTTGACAATCAGACGTAAGGCATCTTAATACACAGCCAGGAAAGACATAAGCACTTATGAGGGAACCTTGTATATAATGTAAAGAACTCCAGTCTGAACCGGTATTCGGAATAGATCTTAAAACTGGCCAGTAGAAGTGGACCCTGCGGTCATATAATAGAACAAGCCCAACTCATATAATTGAACGTATCTTGTATGTATAATAGAGCAAGTGATTTGGATCCTTTGTTGGAGATTTACTTTACTCTAATACTTTAGTCCATTAATTGTGTCCCATCTCTTGTTCTTCTTCTCCTTCTTCGACTTAGACCGTCCGACCTACACGAAAGTATAAGGTTTCTGTTTATGCGGCCGGGAAGTGCCATCCAATTTACACCGGAACCCAGTGGCAGCGGTATCCACAGAAACCGTGATCTACCCCCTTTACCACCCACTATTCGGACGAACTTACGGACCCATATATTTAAAGTGCTCGTACTCCGCGTGAATACGTAGACAGTTTGGGGGGAGCCGGGAATCGAACTCAGGTTGTTGTTAACCAATTGTCTGTCCCACGCAAGGAATCAGTATATACTTCTTTCCATAGGATTTGATCATGTTCATCTCTCTATCACTCTGCAAATTTTTAGCTGAGATGGACGAGAATTTTATTTTTCCACCTTATAATACTGAGAGTACGGCTTTGGCACGGTCATCAAATTTTGATTTCCTACAGAGATTTTTGCTCTCATTCTTGTATCAAACGGTGGCGATTTCTACTTTTGGTAGTTGCTAACGTAGTTGTTCTCTAATTTAAATTTATTGTTGACATTACCATGAATATAGGCAATTAAAATGTGTTTTTCTAGCAACAGTCAGACACCGGAATTATATTTTTGCTGGCCGCACCTCTGTTTACATAAATAATAAAATAATAGCATCACACTTCAAATTTTATTGATGCATCGCGATTTGATATTCGAAGAAATTTAATCTCTTTAACCCTGCATAAACTTATCTCATATTCAGAATTTGTGATATTACACTAATTTAGCAAGAGCAATTCATTTTGATATTTTAATCATTAGAGTTCGGACTAAGAATTTAAATAATGTTACTTTTATCAGATTAAAGTTGTCTTAACTATGTTTCCTCTTGAAACTGGGACGGAAGTGTTAACATTGTTTCAAAATGAATCCGCAGGAAGGGATATAATGTTTCACGTCAAACATTAAAGTACACTTTTAAACAATTCTCTAAAATATTTGAGTGGCGTTATTTAATGATCGTTGAAGAACGCAGCAAGGTTGTAGAAAAATTTCAGATTATACTTCAGAGTGATTAAATTAAGACGCCAGCGTTTGCAACGGTTAAAATAAAAATTTACAAACGACTTACTGTGTTGTTGTGAAATGTTCTTAATAGCAAATGTTTGTTTAACTCTATCAAGATAGAGTGTATAGCTAGTTGTTGACATTTATCATTTGCATATAATTATGATTCTTAACAGGTATCTATCTAATTATTTATATATAGAAATATTTTCAAAAATTACGATCTCTATAACCTAGTGCCCAGAAGCAAAACAAGAGAAAATAACATTCTGCCTTGAAGTTAAACAAGATAAAATGAAGTTGTGCCTAGAAGCAAAACATGATAAATTAACCTATTGCCTTGAAGCTAAACATGCTAAAATAACCTTGCGCCCAGAAGCAAAACATGATAAAATAACCTACTGCCTTAAATCCAAACAAGATATAATAACCTTGTGCCTAGAGGCAAAACATGATAAAATAATCTAGGGCCTTGAAGCTAAACAAGGTAAAATAGCCTAGTGCCCAGAAGCACATTAAGATAAAATAACCTAGGGCCCAGAAGCAAAATAAGATAAAATAACCTAGTGCCTTGAATCTAAACAAGATAAAATAACTTTGTAACCAGAAGCAAAATAATATAAAATAACCTAGTGCCTTGAAGCTAAACATGATAAAATAACCTTGCGCCCAGAAGCAAAACATGACAAAATAACCTACTGCCTTAAATCCAAACAAGATAAAATAACCTTGTGCCTAGAAGCAAAACATGATAAAATAATCTAGGGCCTTGAAGCTAAACAAGGTAGAATAGCCTAGTGCCTAGAAGCACATCAAGATAAAATAACCTAGGGCCCAGAAGCAAAATAAGATAAAATAACCTAGTGCCTTGAAGCTAAACAAGATAAAATAACTTTGTAACCAGAAGCAAAATAATATAAAATAACCTAGTGCCTTGAAGCTAAACATAATAAAATAGCCTTGTGCCTAGAAACAAAACATGATAAAATAATCAAGTGCATAGAAGCTAAACAAGATAAAACAACCTAGTACCCAGAAGCAAAGGAAGATATAGAAACCTTGCACCTAGAAGCAAAACAAAATTAAATAACCTAGTGCCTTGAAGCTAATCAAGATAAAATAACCTTGTGCCCAGAAGCAAAACATGATGAAATATCCTAGTGTTTAGAAGTTAAACGAGATAAAACAACCGAGTGCCCAGAAATAAAGCAAGAAAAAATAACCTACTGCCCAGAAGCAAAAGAAGACCAAGTAATCTGATTTGGGCATCACATATAATGCAGTGATTCTACTTCTCTGACAGTGGTATAATAATGTATAATATCTCTGTTACAAAGTTTTCGGAGTTGAAATGTCATCGTGTAAATTGAGAGTTTTTGGCAACATATTAGTTTAAACAGAATAACCTATTATTATTCACTTGTAAAATCTAAATCAAAATGCAATTGACACGTAATATAAAATGAAATAAAAGACTTGTGAAATAAATGACGATTGGTGAATTCTTTGACTTCAAAATCGAAAACTGCTATGAAAAATATATTCTCTCGTGAATAGAACGAACTAGATTCACGAAAATGATTTTAACAGATTTGTAGCTTAATATCTCATGCAGAAAATGAACATATTGGATGATTATTACTATTTATTTATTTTTACGTAATTATTTGATACATTTATTTGAGAAAGTTCAATACCTCGAGAACGATCTCTGCTAGCTTTTCAGAATTTGTGTCATTTACTTATAGATGACAAATTACCTATGAAATGGTTCTTTATTTAACAGTACTGATATTTATGATTTTTAAATGAATTTTTTAAAACTATTCAAAAACGTGCGATATCTTGAACAGTTCATGCAAGCGCTCTGAAATATATTAGTCGTTTCCTAATGAAACATACACTATACACTACCATACATAAGCATACATCAACTCAAAAACGCTGCATCACGATTTGATATTGGAAGAAATTTATTATCGATTACCCTGAATGAACTTATCTCATATTCAGAATTTGTGATATTACAATAACTTAGCAAGACAAATTCATTCTGATATTTTAATCATTAGAGTTCGGACTAAGAATTTAAATAATGATACTTTTATCAGATTAAAATTGTCTTAACTATGCTTCCTCTTGAAACTGAGACGGAAATGTTAACATTGTTTCAAAACGAATCCGCAGGAAGGGATATAATGTTTCACGTTAAACATTTAAGTCCACTTTTAAACAAATCCCTAAAATATTTGAGTGTCGTTATTTAATGATCTTTGCAGAACTCGGCAAGTTTGTAGAAACTGTTTCAGATTATACTTTAGAGTGATTAAATTAAGACGTCAGTGTTTGCAACGGTTAAAATACAAATTAACAAAAGATTTACAGTGTTGTTTCGAAATGTTCTTAATAGCAAATGTCAGTTTATCTCTATCAAGAAAGAGTGTTAACTAGTACTAAATATTTATCATTTGCATATAATTATGATTCTTAACATATATCTATCTAATTATTTATATATAGTAATCGTTTCAAAAATTATGATCCTTATAACCTAGCGCTCAGAAGCAAAACAAGATAAAATAACCTAGTGTCTTGAAGCTAAACAAGGTAACATAACCTAGTGTCTTGAAGCTAAACAAGATAAAATAACTTGGTCCAGAAGCAAAATAATGATAAAATAACCTTGTGCCTAAAAGCAAAACAAGATAAAATAACTACGTGCCCAGAAGCAAAACATGATAAAATAACCTAGTGTGACCAGAAGCAAAACAAAATAAAATATCCTAGTGCCTTGAAGTTAACAAGATAAAATAACCTGGTGCCCAGAAGCAAAGCAAGATAAAATAACCTAGTACCCTGAAGCTAAACACGATAAAATAACCCAGTTCCCAGAAGCAAAACATGATAAAGTAATGTATTGCCTTGAAGCTAAACAAGATACAATAACTATGTGCCCAGAAGCAAAACATGATAAAATAACCTAGTGTCTAAAAGCTAAACAAGATAAAATAACATAGTGTCCAGAAGCAAAGCAAGATAAAATAGCCTAGTGTCTTGAAGCTAAACAAGGTAAAATAACCTTGTGCCTAGAAACAAAACATGATAAAATAACCTAGTGCCTTGGATCTAAAGAAGATAAAATAACCTTGTGCCTAGAAGCAAAACATGATAAAATAATTTAGTGCCTTGAAGCTAAACAAAATAAAATAACCTTGTCCCCAGAAGCAAAACAAGATAAGATAACCTAGTGCCTTGAAACTAAACAAGATAAAAATACCTTGCGCCCTGAAGTAAACCAAGATAAAATGGCCTCGTGCCTTGAAGCTAACAAGATAATATAACCTTGTGGCTAGAAGCAAAACATGATAAAATAATCTAATGCGTAGAAGCTAAACAAGATAAAACCATCTAGTGCTTAGAAGCAAAGCAAGATAAAAAATCCAGCACCCAGAAGCAAAATAAAATAAAATTACCTAGTGCCTTGAAGCTAAGCTAGATAAAATAACCTTGTGCCCAGAAGCAAAACATGATGAAATAACCTAGAGCCTAGAAGCTAAAAGAAGATAAGATAACCTTGTGCCCAGAAGCAAAACATGATGAAATAAGCTAGTGTCTAGAAGCTAAACAAGATAAAATAACCTAGTGCCCAGAAGTAAAGCAAGATAAAGTAACCTAGTGCCCAGAAGCAAAAGAAAACAAAATAATCTGATGTGGGCATCACATAACTTTCCCAATATAATGCAATGATTCTACTTCTTTGACGGCGAAATAAGAATGTACTATACCTCTGTCACAAAGTTTTCGGAGTTGAACTGGGATCGTGTAAATTGAGCGCTTTTGGCAACTTATAAGTTTAAACAGAATAATTTATTAATATTCGCGTGCAAAATCTAAATCAAAATGCAATTGACATGTAATATAATCTCGTGTAATAAATGGCGATTAGTGAATTCTTTCAATTCTAAATGCAAAAATGTTATGAAAAATAAATTCTCTCATGAATGGCTCAAACTAAATTCACGGAATGGATGTTAACAGGTTTGTTGCTTAATATCTCAGGCGGAAAATGAACATATTGGATGATTATTACTATTTATTTATTTTTACGAAATTTTTTGATAAATTTATTTGAGAAAGTTCAATACCTCGAAATCAGAATTTGTGTCATTTGTTTACGGATGACAAATTAAGTATGAAATGGTTATTTATTTACCAGTACTGATATTTATAATTTTTTTGAATTTTTTAAAACTATACGGAAACGTGCGATATATTGAATAGTTCATGCTAGCGCTCTGAAATATATTAGTCGTTTCCTAATGAAACATTTCGTCTGAAATATTGTATTTATCATTAGTCAAGATCACGATTTGATATTGGAAGAAATTTAGTCTCTTAAACTTTGCAGAAACTTATCTCATATTCAGAATTTATAATATTATACTAACTTAGCAGGATAATTCATTATGATATTTTAATCATTAGAGTTCGGACTAAGAAATCAAATAATGATACTTTTATCAGATTAAAGTTGTCTTAACTATGTTTCCTCTTGAAACTGGGAAGGAAATGTTAACATTGTTCCAAAATGAATTCGCGGGAAGGGATAAAATGTTTCACGTCAAACATTTAAGTACACTTTTAAACAATTCTCTAAAATATTTGAGTGGCGTTATGTAATGATCTTTGAAGAATGCAGCAAGTTTGTAGAAAATGATTCAGGTTATACTTTAGAGTGATTAAATTAAGACATCAGCGTTTGGAACGGTTAAAATATATATTTACAAAAGATTTACTGTGTTGTTTCGAAATGTTCTTAACAGAAAATGTCAGTTTATCTCTATCAAGAAAGAGTGTTCAGCTAGTTGTTAATATTTATCATTTGCATATAATTATGATTTTTAACAGGTATCTATATCTAAATATATATATACAGTAATTGTTTCAAAAATTACGATCCTTATAACTTAGTGACCAGAAGCAAAACAAGATAAAATAACCTAGTGCCTTGAAGCTAAACAAGAAAAATAACCTTGTGCCTAGAATCAAAACATGATAAAATAACCTAGTGCCTTGAAACTAAACAAGATAAAATTATCTTGTGCCTGGAAGCAAAACATGATAAAATAACCTAGTGCCTAGAAGCTAAGCAAGATAAAATAACCTAGTACTCAGAAGTAAATCAAGATAAAATAACCTAGTACTCAGAAGTAAATCAAGATAAAATAACCTAGTACTCAGAAGTAAATCAAGATAAAATAACCTAGTACTCAGAAGTAAATCAAGATAAAATAACCTAGGGCCCAGAAGCAAATCAAGACAAAATAACCTATGGCTTAGAAGCAAAACAAGATAAAATTACCTAGTGTCTTGAAGCTTAACAAGATAAAATAACCTTGTGCCTAGAAGCAAAATATGATAAAATAATCTAATGCGTAGAAGCTAATCAAGATAAAACCACCTAGTGCTTAGAAGCAAAGCAAGATAAAAAATCCAGCACCCAGAAGCAAAATAAAATAAAATTACCTAGTGCCTTGAAGCTAAGCTAGATAAAATAACCTTGTGCCCAGAAGCAAAACATAATGAAATAACCTAGTGCCTTGAAGCTAAACTAGATAAAATAACCTTGTGCCTAGAGACAGAACATGATAAAATAATCTAGTGCCCTGAAGCCCTACAAGATAAAATAACCTTGTGTCCAAACACAAAACATGATAAAATAAGCTAGTGCATAGAAGCAAAACAGCATAAAATAACTTAGTGCCTTGAAGCTAAACAAGATAAAATAACCTTGTGCCTAGAAGCAAAACATGATAAAATAATTTAGTGCCTTGACTCTAAACAAGATAAAACTACCTAGTGCCCTGCAGCAAATCAAGATAAAAAACCTTGCTCCCAGAAGCCAAACAAAATAAAATAACCCAGTTTCTTGAAGCTAAGCAAGATAAAACAACTTAGTGTCCAGAAGACAAACAAGATAAAATAATCTAGTGCCTTAAAGCTAAACAAGATAAAATAACCTTGTGCCCAGTAGGAAAACATGATGAAATAACCTAATGTCTAGAAGCTAAACAAGATAATATAACCTAGTTCCTAGAAATAAAGCAAGATAAAATAACCTAGTGCCCAGAAGCAAAAGAAGACAAAAGAATCTGATGTGGGCGTCACTTGACTTTCCCAATATAATACAATGATTCTACTTCTTTGACTGTGAAATAATAATGTACAAGATCTCTGTCACAAAGTTTTCGGACTTGAATTGGCATCGTGTACATTGAGCGCTTAAATGATTTTAACAGATTTGTTGCTTAATATCTCATGCGAAAAGTGAACATATAGTATGATTATTACGATTTATTTATTTTTATGTAATTTTTTGATAAATTTATTTGAGAAAGTTCAATACTCCGAGAACGATCTCTGCCATCTTTTCAGAATGTGTGTCATTTGCTTACAGATGACAAATTTAGTATGAAATGGTTATTTATTTAACAGTAATGATATTTACAATTTTTTATTTAATTTTTGTAGAAACTATTCGGAAACATGCAATATCTTGAACAGGTTTATGCTAGCGTTCTGAAATATATTAATCGTTTCCTAATGAAACATTTCGTCTGAAATAATCTACTTATCGTTAAGGCCTACTATTTCTTACAAAATTTTCAAAAATTCATTCAGAATATGGAGTGGGGAAGGGGCGTCTTTTGAACACTTGATTGCGTTTTAAACCAATAGCGTTTTAGTATTCACTGGCTGTAATAATCATATCAATATTTTTTTCGAACGCTTCGTTCGTGAGATATCGCTTCCACACACTCACGAATACAGACATTAACATGTATACATACACACTAACATACAAACACATGCAGTATCATACACACATACACTATCATACATACGCATACATCAACACAAAAACGTTCGATTCAAGTTCAATGATGCTTGAATAATACTCTTCCGTCGGAAACACAGATTTTCATTTTCGACCCCGTTACAATACCTTCCCTATACATCATACTATCTGAAAGTTGAAATCCAATGCTTTTGGCCCAATGCTTTTGGTATTGTTTTAGCATCGCGTAGACTGAAATTAGATTCTTTTGTCAACTTACTTTCCCAAACGAATGACTTATTTATTCTCACGTGGAAAATCATCATCGAAATTCAATTGACATTTCATGAATATCAATTGCGTGATATAAATAGCTATTGGCGACTTTTTGGGCATAAAAATATAATACAAAACTATTATTTATTTTTTAATTATTTATTTCTGCCAGTGATACATAATGGAACAAGTCTAATGACAATGATCACAGTACAGCGAACATGAAAGTAAAATCTATAAACATACATTTTTAAAAAAAAAATTTAGACACAGCAAACAAATCAACACAATTAGAACATAAATTGATCAGCGTATAAAATTTAGAAACAGAGCAGTATCTTCTAGCAAAGAGGCCGTTTCCATATCAAATCGCGAACTAACTTCGAAATTTGCAATACCCAGTTTCGATGTCATAAACAAATTCTACATCGCCAAATTGGTTTAAATAGAAATTTTGGTAAAGTAAATGTACATTTTCATAATACCCGGAGGTATTTTGGTTTTAAATATGGAAATAATTCGGGGGAATATTAACATATTTAAAACCGCATCTTTAAGAATGAGATTACTGTTGTTCGAATCAGAATGGCTCTAATAAATTGTACCATTTGATACTTTACTAAACGTTGTTGCTGCTCTTATTTTAATTTCTCATCTCGAGTTTGAGAAATTAAAACCCCCATCTTTAATTCGTCATGGTATTCTTAGAAAGGTCAAATTACGTGATAAGCTGAAAATAGGCGTAGCATTTTTTTTTCTTGAGAAGGGCGGGAGGGGGGGTATCCGAACTTTTAACAATAAAATCATTTTTATTAATATTTTCTAACATAGCGCTTTTTTCATTCTGTCTGTCTGTCCGATAACTACCGTACTAGCACGATAACTACCGTAAAAATGACTTTATCAAAACAAAAGTTTAGTATGTTATTGAGACGGTCTGTGGGACACATGGGAATAAAAGTGAATAATATCACCCAAATAGATTCGGATTTAGGCCGGGTTGAAAAAATGAAATGCATTAAATCCCATGGGATAATTTTTAAACATATTTTAAGCGGAATTAAATTGCTTCGAATTTTATGAAAAAAATTTAAACTATTACTTAAAATGTGTAAAAAAATTCAGCAAAACATGTTAGGTAATTTTAAAAATAAAAATCGAAATAATAATTACAGCTATATTATATCAAGAGATCACGCGATTCATTTATTTCGCGTATAAAATATAGCATCCATTTCTTTTCCCTGTATTTAAATATCGTGATGCCTAATTTCTATAGAATGCAGAATGTAAACAAATTAAGCTATTGGAAGATGAGTTGTATAAGAATTGCAGAATTTTTTTTCCAGTAAAACCCTGGAGACTGGAATATAACTGATATGAATGAAATATTCATTGATTTTACATAGAGAAGTAGGCGATTTATAGCATTGTCTTTTTTGATGAAGTTTTAAGTTTCCAAGTATAATAAATTATGGTAGTAATTTAAAAAAATACGAGTACTGAATGTATTACATTTTTGAGCTGCTTAAATAAAATTGCATTTCAGTTGAAACGTGTTTCGTAATGAATGTTTTATGCATTATTGATCTTTCTTGTTTATTAATGTTGTTTCCTCTTGTATGATTCGAATGATGTTGAATCCTGAAATTTCTATGAAGCTTTTGCTAGATTCCCGCTTTCCGATAATTCGTCCTATAATTGTCTCGTCATGTTAGTGATCCATTTTTGTTTTAATTCAACTATCCGCATTTTATAAGGTAATCGGCATTCAAGCATAGCTACCGCACTTAAAATATGATTAAGAATATTCCTTATCAGTACTAGCTATACTTTTTACAAACATATTAGCAGATTAACCACCTATATGCACCGCCTCGAAGGTGTACATTATTTACAGCTTATTACATAGTTAAGTACGCGATATAGTTAAATACGCGAAAATAATATGAAAAATTTAGATTCGTTTTATCTCGGAATAAAAAGTTTTGTTGGAATTACTGTCATACTAAGCCACATATATCCAAATTTAGTCTTATTTTCGCGCCAGTGCAGCTGCCCCCCAAAAAGATCCATTTCACAGTATTCCTGCTTCGTTCATTTTAATGCAAATCCAAAGAAAGTATTCGATATGGCATACCTGCGAATTCATAGGCATAAAACTCATATGAAGATCCCTATTTATATCCTAAAAATTCCAATGGAAATACCAAAGCTTAACTCAGATTTTGAATTTCCACGAAATTCCCCTGCACTACCCCAAAGATACCATTTATTTTGGCACAGTCGGGATGTATTCGGTGCATTTTCAACTGATGGTATACATTCTCATTTGAGATTTGCAAAATATACAGAGCTCCTACGGAAGTCCTTAAGCACCTCAACAATTTCAAAATAATAGGTCACTGATTGTACACGTTAGGTCTATTTATAGTAAAGTGACCATGTTTGATCGAATAAAATTGTTTGCAGCGCCCTTTAGTGGCGAACTGGCGAAGTTAGAAATTTGAACTTTGCAATGATATAAGAAAAATGTCGATCACAAATACGTTGAGCACTGCCTAATTATTAAGAATCGCCACTAAATGGCTTACAAGATGCCTTTAATTGATACAATATGGTTATTGGATAATTACTGTTATATTCAGGAATGATACAATAAATAGAACCTATGGGGTGATATCGAGAGCTTGTTCAAAATGTCTTCCACCATTGATAATGCAGATTTGAATTCGAAGAAGAATATTATACGATTATTTCTTATAACTAGTAACTGATGAGAGATATTTACTGCTTTTTATATATCCATTTCGGCAATACTCTACAATAGGCAATACTCTACAATTATATAATTGACATATTTTTCTATATCGCTTTGTTAGTGAGTATGTACTGTTAACTTCTTCAAATCTAAGCTAGGGGCGCTGCAGACACCTCTAGTCGATCAAGTAATGTTATTCCACTAAAGATAAAATAAATGTTTAGAGACCTTTAATAAAAAAATTATGGGGGGCCTTTCGGACTTTCTTATTAACTATATTGAAATTCAAATACACTCAAAATTCACATCTCGGCTCATAATACGGCGTATTTAATTCCGCTGGTGACAGACTGCACCATCTGTGCATGTCACCTGGATATACATATTGTTGTATCAATCCCTTGGGTTGATAACCCAGGGGGAAACATTTAGTTCAAATAGTCCCCACAATTTCACATCTCGGCTCCTAAATGAGCAATTTGGGTTCTGCTTGTGGATATAGTCGCTGCAATATCACTACGTTCCACTTAGATATCCAACTTTTTGTGTCAGCTGTCGAAAACGAATGTAATACGACCGCGCTTGAACCTACAGCTTTTATTAGTTTTGCAAGAGATATACTTCCTTTATGTGTATCATAATTTACTATTCATTTCATCAAACGTATAAATTCAATCTTGACTCCGCTGCTTCCTCTCAACTTTTCGACCCACTTTTGTTGCTTTGTGCCTTGTAGCGTGAGTAGAATTGGCTAAAAAACTGGTTGCTATATTTAGTGACCGTTAGCTGAGGACATCGCTGATAGTTCTCTTGAAAGTGTTGAAACAGTCCTCGTTTTCAGAATTTGAGATCATACACTGGGGATTTAATGATCTCAATTTATTCCAATGTGAATCATTAGGATTCTTCCTAGGAATTTAGTCAGTAACGTTGCAAGTATTCTGTTGTTTCTAACATATATTCTTTACAAAATCCGTAACTTTAATGTTTTGAAATCTGTCTTCAACAAGCCATGAAATATATGACGATGAAATTTTAAGCAAGTTTTTGAAGCATTCGAGTTCTTTAAGTGTAATTATCCAATGACTTTTAGAAGACACAGCTATAATATGGAAAATTATTTTTACAATATTTTACAGAGGAGAATACATAGGAAAATTGGACACATAGAGTTGAAGACTTCGATTAAAATAAATGACAATTTGAAATGGAAATGGACTTGCATAATTGAAATCTAATAAAAAAAATAGCATACCTTGCAAATATTAACAATTTATGTTTTTGACTTCTTATCCTTTCTATAAGGAAAAGTTAAGTAGAAATTTTCATATACAAGCAGTATTGTAGATTGTGCGGATATCATTTATTGAAAATAGCAACAACGGAATAGCAGGCAACTAGTTTAACATAAAAATTATACCAGTTTAACCATTTAATTTTTAAAATTTAAAATACAAGTGTATTTCATTATTACAAGTAATGTGTCCAAAAATAACGGAAATCTGATAAAAACAAGAGAAAAAGTTAAAAATATATATATAAAAATAAATAATTTAAAAATAATTAATAGATAGATAGATCAAAATCAAAGGAAATAGGGTTTGCAATCAGGCAAAGCAATAAAAGGCTAATGGGGGATTGTAACCCCTTGCTCCCGGTTACAGCATGTTTTTATACCTAGGAAATACTCCCGGACACCAGTACTTTCCTGAAGCAGCCCGGCGAAAGTCAACATAAAGAAAAGTGAAAATTAAAAATGAAAAATAAGAAAGACCCAACCCGTAAACGTTGGAAAATAAGTTCTTATACTCCAAACAAAACCAAAAGCAGAATACGACATGTCCAATCACAAAATAACGACCCTCATTATGATCGAGATTATATAGCAATACATCATATGACACAAATGTCAAATTCATGATAGTTCACTTCAATCCTCAACTTAATTACCATGTCTCTCTCATCGTTGCCATTATCATTTTGTTAAATCTTTTAAATCTGCATAAATTACATCTTGCTTTTTGTTATAATATGCAGTATAATAATGTTTTAGAAAAGTCAGTGGATAGCCTTGTCTTATAGCTTCCTTAATTAATAATCTGTCTCATATAATACGATCCTTTTGGTATGTATTAAGTTTTTTATTTCTCGATAAATGATTGAGTACCAAATTACGAAAAATGCTCTTGTTTAAGTTTGTATACCAACTTATAAAGTAATTTATCTTCATATCAAAGGAGTTCCTTTTGCCATATAATTTAAAATAAGTTATGTCACTCTCATGATATTGAATGCATATGTCCAAAAAATTTATTTCATTTTCTTATTCCATACAAGTTTCTATTAACTGTAAATTCTTAGGGTAAAAGTCAAAATCATTTTCATAAAGCGGGTTTAGTGAACCTGTCAGCACATCATCAACGAATCTAATGTAAAGTAATTTATTTAGTAAATGTGTGCCTTCTTCATACTTATGCAGATAAATATCAGCTAACATGGATGAACAGCCCCCACCCACCAGGATGCCATGTATTTGTTGGTAGAACGTTTTACCATTGTGAATAATACTTTCAAACAGGACGATCTTAATTAACTATTTATACTTATTGACATTAATAATTAATAATAGGCTACAAGTCACAAACTTCAAATGTTTCCATCAATATTGCAAATAGATCATTCAAGTCGAAGTTGTTAAATAAGTCCTTAAAATCATAACTCTTTAAATACAGGCGTTCATATATATATATATATATATATATATATATATATATATATATATATATATATGTATATATATATATATATGTATATATATAGGCCATGCGCATTATTTCTGTAATACAATTTACAGCAATGCACGCAGGAACGTAAAATTCGCATAAACGAACCAGGTATGGCCCTTGACAATGTACATGGTTTCAGAAATGCTTTTCACATTTTTCAATGTATTCATTTTCAAATTTTTTTTGGAAGCCAGAAAGGCCTAGCTCCATGTGCAAAACCATGTTTCTATTTTGCAACTTTTCATCTTACACGCAATTCTTGCATTTACACCATGTATGTTTACTCAGGGAACAAGAGGATTAGTACCTTAAGTACCTGCATATATGATTTATAAAACTTTAATCTAAGTGTGTAGTTAAGGGATTTTATTCACCCATCTTTACCACAGGTATTTCTTTTTCCACTCCTTAACTTATATATGGAACAGTGAAAACGGAGTATTTTATACCACTTTAGTACCTGTTTTATTTATAATGTTCTAATTATAGTCTTCAACAGCTTGTCATATAGTCATTTTTGATATCACATTTATTATATATATATATATATATATATATATATATATATATATATATATATATATATATATATATATATATATATATATATATATATATATATATATATATATATATATATATATATATATATATATATATTGGATTTTTTTCGCCCTTTGAAAGTTGTTAAAAATAATATATCACTGTATATAATTGTTTAACATATTTAATGTGGTTTCTTCTTCCCTGATTCTTCAGAGGACCTTATGTGACCTAGGAGGATGAATCTTTACGCATATTATATCAATAACGGTACAGAACCTAAAGGAACCGGAGTTTTGATTTACTCTTCCGAAAGCGTAGAGGGTTTTTAAAACAATTTTCTGATTTGCCAGATCTGATCCAAAGTTTCTTTCAGTATTCTTTAGTTGAAGGGCAAGCTTTCCATTTGCCCTAAAATGAATCTAAATACTGCCACGAAAATAGAAACTAGGTAAACATAACATGTCTACGTAGGAACTTCGCCCCCCCCCCCCCACTCCTCTATAGCAAGCTTGAAACACTGGTCAGAAACCCTCTGGTGACTGAGAAAACTGAGTGGCCGAGTCTTTGCACACATCGATCATGAAAGACTTTCGTATTTTCAATTTATCCCCCGGAGCAGAAAAATCTGATGTGAGCAGCACATGACTTTCCCTGCAGACTTATATTAACGTTCTCTTTATTTTAATTAAATTTATTTCACTTTTAATTCAATTTTCGTTCTCATTCGGTAACCGGGCTTATTTTCAAAGGTGGCGTAGAGAAAGTACGAAAAACTAAAATATCTCGAGAACGGCTAGTCCTAGTGTAAAGGGGTTGGTTTTATTCTTTTCGTCGTTAAAAAATACGTATTAAACGAGCATTTAATGGATATATTTGAGTATACCTAGTTCTTTAGTTTAGATTTTGACGATTTTTGCTGGCTATTTTGCAAAAAAAGGCAGGTTATTTTTTTTTCGAATCGTACCAAAATCTAATCAGCACCAGGGTAACCCACAAGTGACTTATCTACCTAATTTTGTGAAATTCGGTCCATTAGTTTTTTAGTTAGAGTGGATACAAGCTTTTGCGGGCCATTTTGAAAAAAAAAGGCGGGTTCTTTTATCCCAAATCGTACCCAAAACTGATCAGCACCAGACTCGCTCACAAGTGACTTACCTACCAAATTTGTGAAATTCGGTCCATTAGTTTTTTAGTTAGAGTGGATACAAAATCTGCACAGACAGACAGACAGACAGACACACAGACAGACAGACAGACACACAGACAGACAGACACACAGACAGACAGACAGACACACAGACACACACACAGACGTCACGCTAAAAATGGTTTTTTCGTATTCTGGAGGTCTCGAAACGTGTAGATCCGTCGAAAACTCGAGTTGCGATTTTCGACACGATTCCAATACTTTCCCTATACATTACCAGGTGTTGCAGGGAAAGTAAAAATAGGGATTTTACGAAAAGTATTTTCAGACCCTTCAAAAACTCCTTTGGTACCTGGAAAGTTTATGCTTTGCATACTTATATTATCGACCATCAGATAGAACCTAATGTAGTCGGTTGTTCTTCCTCTCCTCCCCGAGGGGGAAAATATGTTTTTTTTCTTTCAAATATTTCCATATTTTTCTAAAAATGTATCAGTACAATCAATATTTTGTTACACCTTTTGCATTTTTACGTGTCTCGCTCCTTGCTTCGAAAGAGAAAAATCTGATGTGGGCAGCACATGACTTTCCCTGCAGACTTATATCCACGTTCTCTTTATTTTAATTAAATTTATTTCACTTTTATTCAATTTTCGTTCTCATTCGGTAACCGGGCTTATTTTCAAAGGTGGCCTAGGGAAAGTAAGAAAAACTAAAATATCTCGAGAACGGCTATTCCTAGTGTAATGGGGTTGGTCTTATTCTTTTCGTCGTTAAACATTACGTATTAAACGGGCATTTAATGGATATATCTGAGAATACCTAGTTCTTTAGTTTAGATTTTGAAGATTTTTGCGGGCCGTTTTGCAAAAAAAGGCAGGTTATTTTTTTCCGAATCGTACCAAAATCTAATCAGCACCAGAGTGACCTATACGTGACTCATCTACCGAGTTTTGTGAAATTCGGTCCATTAGTTTTTCAGGTAGAGTGGATACAAGCTTTTGCGGGCCATTTCGCAAAAAAAGGCGGGTTCTTTTATTCCGAATCGTACCCAAAAGTAATCAGCACCAGCCCCGGCCACAAGTGATTTACCTAGCAAATTTTGTGAAATTCGGTCCATTAGTTTTTTAGTTAGAGTGGATAAAAGCTTTTGCGGGCCATTTCGAAAAAAAAGGCGGGTTCTTTTATCCCAAATCGTACCCAAAACTGATCAGCACCAGACTCGCTCACAAGTGACTTACCTACCAAATTTTGTGAAATTCGGTCCATTAGTTTTTTAGTTAGAGTGGATACAAAATCTGCACAGACAGACAGACAGACAGACACACAGACAGACAGACAGACACACAGACAGACAGACAGACACACAGACACACACACAGACGTCACGCTAAAAATGGTTTTTTCGTATTCTGGAGGTCTCGAAACGTGTAGATCCGTCGAAAACTCGAGTTGCGATTTTCGACACGATTCCAATACTTTCCCTATACATTACCAGGTGTTGCAGGGAAAGTAAAAATAGGGATTTTACGAAAAGTATTTTCAGACCCTTCAAAAACTCCTTTGGTACCTGGAAAGTTTATGCTTTGCATACTTATATTATCGACCATCAGACAGAACCTAATGTAGTCGGTTGTTCTTCCTCTCCTCCCCGAGGGGGAAAATATGTTTTTTTTCTTTCAAATATTTCCATATTTTTCTAAAAATGTATCAGTACAATCAATATTTTGTTACACCTTTTGCATTTTTACGTGTCTCGCTCCTTGCTTCGAAAGAGAAAAATGTGTATTAATTTCCGTATACTTTGGAAAATTACTCTGAAATCACTCGCTTTCGAACATGAAACATGTGGGCGTGATGTTTTCCCAGGAAGGGAAAATGAGGAAAATAGGGAATAGAATAACCCTCGAAAAGGGAAGAAAACAACTTTAGGTTCCGTTGAACGAAGTTTCGTGATTTCAAAACTAATTACTTCGCATGGTAAGAATACCGAGGACCTTTCACCAGTCCTTGAATTAAATTTGCATGTAAACAACGACACACTGGAAGCGGAATTATGAATTGAACTGGGTTTTTACTTGGCTATGTCACGCACAAATGTTTGAAATTGCTTAGATTAACCTATAATTAACTCAAATCCAGTTTTGCTATAAAACGCTAAAAATAACATTTTGAGTTTTCCCTGAGCATTCTAGTCCATGTATTAAACAATTTTGATAATTAAAAGGTTATATATATATTTTGTAATAATTCGATGGTTTCAGTTCCATGCATAGATTCCCAGATACTATGCTAAAACCTTTACGCAAAATCGGGGCTAAAATTATTCTAAGGCACATTTCGAAGATCGAAGTTTATATACTTACTAGCAGTAAAGACCTTTAAGATAGGAATACAATGTGAATTTCGGACTCACAAATTTAACATTCCCATATTCAACGTAGACATGCGGATAGTTTGAGCAGATACGAGAATGGAATTCGGTCCTCCGAGGGTCCCCTGCCTTAACCACAGAACGATCCCGCCCCTTACCTGTTTGCTTGAAATTCACAAGAAAATAATGTTGTACATAATATATTTTGTAAGAATTCGAAGTTATACACACATAATTTTGTCAAACTATAGAATTGTGTTCATTTCCAGTTCTGGATATGACGAAATAAGTATTATATAAACCTAAAAAATTAAAATTCTAATGTATTTATATATAAATAAATAAGTGTGAAGGAATTGTCCTGCAGATTCGATTTAGAGATCGGAAAAAGCATTCGTAGAATTTCTGGGTTAATATTTTCGGTTGCTAAAGAAGAGATTTGTGGTAAAATCTCTCAAAATCATGCTGCTACATTAAAATAACTTAAAAATTATTTCTGTGAAGATAATTTTGTATTGCTGGAACAGAGATTCTTATACTCTTTTAGGAGAATTAAATTAACAATTTTAATAGAATGTTTGGAATAACAATGTCATTTAGAATACTGCACAGTTTCTTTATATTATATTTTCTGTACTAAGAACGGGTATGCTGCTAGACATGCAATATAATTAATTAACTTTTGATGCAAGATTAAACTGCTTCGTGCTTACCACAGCATGGGCCTCACAGAGCTTAATTTCTTATTCCGTACTATTGTTCGTACTTATGTTATTATTATTATTGTCCGTACTTATGCTATTATTATTATTGTCGCATATATGCTATTCTTATTCAGTGCTATTTCTTATTCCGTACTATTGTAGAACTATTCCGTACTACTCTCTTATTCCGTACTAAGAACGGGTATGCTGCTAGCCATGCAATATAATTAATTAACTTTTGGTGCAAGATTAAACTGCTTCGTGCTTACCACAGCATGGCCCTCACAGCGCTTAATTTCATTCATAAACTCAATTCATTCCAAAGCATCAATACAGTCCAGACTACGAACCTAAATACAGACATCCTTGTGTTCCTTTAAAGTGTTAGGCGCAGAAACCGTCGTTCAATCTTAGTGACATAAATTTGCAAGTATTTACATTTCACGACATACAAATTCCAATAGGTCATCATGTTGCGTTTTGAATAATGTATGAAACGAATTATTAAATTTAATTAAAATAAACTAGCGAGAAGAAATGTAGAATTCTACATTTAAAATATAGGCATTATACATGATATTAACAAAATGAAACTTTTGCGCTTTTCTTTACTCTGAAATGTTGGTCACTGTGCTGAGAAACGAACTTAATTTAATTTTAGACAAAGATGGGGCTACATAGTCTAATTTTTTTTTCTTTCCTCAATTGTATTGAGAAATAATGACTTGATCTATTTAATAATGAGCAATACTAGTTTTTCTTCCAATATATTACTTAACAAGAAATTTATGAAATTTTCATGTGGTGGCAAATAGTGTGTACATAGTGTGTTCATTTTTTAAAGTACTATTAAGCATTTTAATTCTCTTTTGTATACATATTTTGTACAATCATACATAAAGGCGAATGACGAAGATCAAAGTGCCTGGCCATTTGAAAAAAAAATGTACAATCATACAAATTTTCGAAGAAACCACCAGTGTCTCCCTCAAAAGCGGAAATGGAAATCCTTAGTGAACTCCTATCCCTTTTAGAATTCGATGCTGAATACATTTCAGTAATCATCTAAGCTCTCTCTATATATACGGCCAATCCTGACACTTAGATGCTTCAAGGAAATATTTTTGAACCGAAAGTGAAAAGAAAAACAGAAATAGGATTATTTGTTATACTCGATAATCTCCTCAGGAATTTGATGCGGAATTCATATCAGTCATCATCTAAGCTCTATCTATAACCAATCTTAAGACATAAATATGTCAAGAAAGTGTTTTGAACCAGACGTGGGAAAAGAACTGGATGTAGAAATCTTTAGTGGAATCCCTCCCCATTCGGAATCTAGAATCTTATGACTCTGGTAATAAATGCTGAGTCGATAAATGCTAAACTCATATGAGTCATCATCTGTAGCAGATTCCGAGAAATAGATGTTTCAAGGAAAATGTAAATTTTTTAATCAAACATTCGTGACACCATGACATCATGACACCTCCAGTACCGGCAGTAGAAATCCTTAGTGAGTGTTTTAACCCCCTCCAGTGTTTGATGGTGAATCCATATCAGTCATTATAAGCTCTATCAATAATCATTTCAGATTAATAAATATTTCAAATAAAATTTATGAAAGTGAAAACGGAAGTAAACATTTTTAATGAGCCATTTTATCTCCTCCCGAATGTGATGCTGAATCCATGTCATTTACCTTCTAAGCTCTATTTACAGCCAAATTGGAGACATAGACGTTTTAAACAAAATAAAAATTATGAACCGGAAACAGAAATCCTTAGTGAACCTTAATATTCCCTCCGGAATTTGATGTTGAATCCAAATTCGCTATTATTAGCGCTCTATTGCTGATCCCGAGAAATATTTAATACAAGAAAAACTTTTCCCATAAGACAATCCATAGCAAAATAGTTGCTACCAAAAGTATATTTCGTGATGTAACAGAGGTTAAATTGATTGCCGGTTTAAATTTCATCAAAATGTTGTTATTTTAAAATGTTATGTAAAAAGTCACAAAAACCTCTATAAAAATCATTGTTTTAAATTACATCACAATGCGCCATATAATGAGTAAATAAATCTGAAAGTCATTGTCACTGTTGTGGATTAAATTTGTAGGTAATTTAAATGTTGTTAATTTAAATGCGAATTAAATTTATAGTTAATGTTAAAATTGTTATTTATGTAAAGGATTAAATTTATGAAATATATTTATATATGTTATTCATTTTATTGTTATGTTTGAATATATTTAATGTGTAGTTATATGAACAAGAAAATTTAGTATAATTCTTGAACATAAGATACCTGAGACAACTAAATACGAGATTATTATCTGATTGTTAGGGCATGATTGCAGAAATAAAGAACTTCTTCATATGCTGAAATTTAATGGGAACAGATTTGATGAGAATTGATCTTTTAAGTGTAGTTATGTGAACAAGGAAATTTAGTATACTTTTTAAACATAAGTTATCTGTGACAATTAAATATAAGATTATTGTCTGATTGTTAAGCCATGATTGTAGCAATAAAGAAGTTCTTCATAAGCTGAAGTTTGATAAGAACACAGTGCGTATAAAATGATTATTGCGGAGACTACATTGAATGTAGTGTGTGTGTGTGTGTGTGTGTAATAAATAAAAGTATCTTGACACATTCAATCCCAATAAGTTACTTCCTTATTAAACGGCATTTTCTTTTTAAATAAATACATGTAAATGGATGTATTTATTAAGTGTAAGCCACTGGAAGAAAGTGCAAATATATGACCTACTATTGTGAACCCGGGAAGATAAGCCGCCAATGTGCAAGTCACGAATTAGACATTTTATTCTGACGGTATTGATTAGTGAGAGGTGTTACCAAATTGATGAAAACAACGCCAAACTGACAAAATGTAAAACTTAAACCCAAGTAAGATTTTGATTGTTAATTTTAGGAATGGATTGGAATTTAAACTAATTAATAAACAAATAGAGTAATAATAAGCTTCCCATAGGGTCTGTTTGTCCGTCTGTCCAACTCGGCGACAAATTTGGCAACTTTTTGAAAATCTCACGGACTTGATTAAAATATTGCCAAATCGACAAAAATGTTTCCGAATTGTCGAAAATTAATAACTCAGAAAAATTTCACTATTATTTGAATTTAATTTTTTTTGATAATTTCTATCGCTTTGATGAAACTGTTAATTTAATATTTTTTTTTCAAAATATAGGGAATTTTATTATACCGGGGGTCAGCTGTGTTTTATCAGATAATCTAGGGTACCATACGTCAATTGCGTTGAGTTACAGAATTGTATATCGCGTATGTTTTGATAGGGAGTCATATAAGTAATAGTAATATTGAATGGGATGGGTGCATAAATCGCATATATCTGTCGATATTAGTAGCAAAATTGCCGCAGGCGAGCGGATGATAGGAAAGTTTTTGCTACTTTATAAATTACGGATGGGAGGCAATCTTTTGCAGCTATACCCTGTCATATGACAGACTTACTTTTCTAGTTTATATAATATGGAATACCATGCCTTTTTATAAAATTATGTTTTAAAAGCATTTCTTCTTCGACAATATATCTTTGTTTTTATAACTATTTCCCTCTACTCCTATAGGAAATATCTTAATTTTAACAACATGTCTATAGGCGTACAAAACTGAATACGTACCACTTCTTGTCTTCCATTTTAAAATCTTATGATATTAAAATTATACGCAAATGTAATTATTTACTAGGTAGAAAAAATATCATATTTTTGAATCGAGATAGCGCAGTGGTTAAAGCGTTGGAATCGCACACGGTAGACCCGTGTTCGATCCCGGACCTCGGCCCAAATTATATCCTTGTTTACGAGGAGTATTGTCACGTTAAATTTGTAGATCCGGAAATCTATCCAGGAGCTGAAGGGTTAAGGGTAGGATAGTATAGTGTCTGTGGTTGCCACATTTCATTAGGTTCCGGTCTAAATTAGGTGGCACAATCCAGGCCGTCCAAACAATTACCTCACACGCTCGGGTAAGGGCGCGGTAGCCCATTGGTTAGCGCGCTGGAGTTGCACTCGGTAGGCCCGGGTTCGATTCCAGCCACTGCCAAAACTGCCGCCTTGTTCATGCGGAGTACGATCACGTTAAACATGTGGGTCCGAAAGTCCTTCCGAGAGGTTGGTGGTAGGGGAAGGAGGGTACGGTCACTGTGGATGCCTCCCCCACTGGGTTCCGGTCTAAATTGGGTGGCACTTCCCGACCGTCCAAACAGTTACCTTACACCTTTCTGGTAGGTCGGACGGTCTGGGTTTCAACAACAACACGCTCGGGTAAGTTGGATGGCCTAGGTAGGAAATGTAAAATAATGCATGTGATTAGCAAGAGTTCAGTTCAATTCAATTCAAACCATGGCTTTGAGTACGCTTTTCAAGTAAACTCCAACAGTAAAAACCTTGTTATTAAACAGCTGTATAAAGTTTATTTTTATTCTTCAGTAAGGATCATCAATTTATTCCCAGCAACACGGATGCTCAGCTTTGTATGAAAGAATAACAAAAATATTTTCTTCCTGTTATTGCAAGATAATCTTAAAATAAGATATCCATCGATGTCTTCGTGTTCTTTTTGTCAGAGACACTATTAAAGCAAATTCTATTTACTCTAACAATAAGTTTTATGTAGCATTAAACGAGGTAAAATATTGACAAAATATTCTTTCTTGGCGATCGATATTTTCAATCGGCTGATTTTATAGAACTTTAGAGAAGCTCAATAAAATATTTATTCTAGGGAAAAGGACTTCATTTACATGCGATAACTATCTTTACAATTTTAATATATACACACACGCACACACACACACATATATATATATATATATATATATATATGTGTGTGTGTGTAGTGTACGTGTGTTTGTGTGGAAGTACCCACCCCACTAACTGACTGTTAAATAGCTCCTGCTACTTGATACATAAAAATAAATTTGAATGTACTTATAAAATTAGCCCCCCCCCCTCAACTTTTATACCAGAAATGAGAATTTTAACCAAATAACACTTCACAGAGAAGTTTGAAAAGTTTTAACCAGTAAAATGTTTAAACAAAATACTTTAAAGGTGATGATGAATAAAAGCAATTAGGGGAGAAATGAATAAAAATTTAAAAATAGTAAATTTGATTTGAGAATGTTCTTAGGGGCACATCTTTCAACAAATATACAAATTTGCATTGTTTCTGTTATTGCACAAAACAAATGGTTAAAAAAATCTTGCAATAAGGGGCCAATGGACATACATTGATGTGCATCATTCTTGTATGAGCCGTAGGTACAATATTTTTTGAGAAATGTGGTCACGTGTCATCTACTCTAGCGAGACGTACAACAGTGGGTCTCTCTAGTTTATCGTGGACTCACCAGAAATGTTTATTGTATCGATCGACTAAACTGGTGAATATTGCCAATTAAAAGCAGTGTTGGGTACTCGGTAAGAGCCTCCCGATAAGAGGTTTCTTAATTAGAATTCAAGAGAGAGCATTGAGCAAAAGTGGATTTATTTAATGGGGCGTTATTGCCTCCAATTATATAATTTTCTTTGAAACAAAGATCATTGACTATGGTCCATCAGGACCATAGTCAATAAATATTTTTCGTTTCGAGGACAGTGCTTGGTGCTTGGTGGCAAAACTAGTCTCTCTATTGTTCGTGCACTTGATGACGATTCTCCCTGAAAAATAATCTATGATATTTAAGTAGAAGGCCAACGTGCACCTTCATGTCATTCCGGATTTATCATGTTAGGAATATTATTGTGAAACATTAACTAGCAATATTTAAATGGTAATTAATCATGTAGACTTCAATTAATTCTAATTTCAGCCCTATTAGACAATCGACCAGAGCTGAGGATAGAACCACAGTTTCCTCCCCTATGCCTAGGCGGGCAACTTACTATTCAACTTTGATCCTGAAAGGAATGGGTGCAATTATAATTAGCTTACAATATGAGTATAAATCTGATATGTCCAGCAGATGCTGTTCTATGTCTTTTCAGGTTAACACAAAAGTGCATTCAAGAATATCACCTTAGTTTGAACATCCTGAAAAGCAATCGACCTCTGACATTTATTGATTGAAATAAGTGTACCAAATTTCATTTGATTCTTTCAATTTATTCGAGAGATATAGCCTCCGAAGATCTGAAATTTTTTAAAAATGGTCGATTATTAGCAATATGGTTCATGATTAACATTGGTTGATTAAAAATTCAGTCGTATCCAAAATGTGTAGATTGATCACAGGTGAGAATTGAATTTTTGACTCCATCGCTATATTTTTGCTTTACTTTCACTATGCATTAAAGAGGAAATAAAAAAATCAGTCAGATAATACAAGTATAATTTTTATTTTAATATCGAAATTGAGTTGCTTTCAATACATAATTTATCACTATAAAATAATCAAATGTATTTTAAAATGCACAAAAATTGGGGAATACTAATTACTTTTGTATGCAAGACTACGGGTTAAAACCCAAACATAATATGTTTTTTATGTTCCGCGCATTCCTTTTATTATCCATTTAATTATATGTTAGCCATATAATTTATTTTGAGTTCAGAATTATGTGTACTGAAGCTCATCTCCTACATATTTGACATTAAATACCGAAGAAATTCTTTTAATCGGTAAATATCATACGCTATCCTTCGAGTGTGCTCAGATTGCAAGGAATAGTTTTTATAGTGCAAGGGCATCTTTTGATGTCTGAAATTGTTAATTCGTCATGCATTGGGGGTGGGGCAGCCCAGTGGTTAACGCGCGGGGATTGCCCACGGACGACCCGAGTTCGATTCAGCTCTTCTTCGGCTCTTCCCAAACTGTCTCTATGTTCAAGTGAAGTACAAGCACGTTAAATATGTGGGTCCATAAGTCCTTCTAAGAGGTTGGTGGTAGGGAAAGGAGGGTACAATCCCTGTAGATACCGCCCTTACTGGGTTCCGGTCTAAATTGGGTGGCACTTCCAGACCGTCCATATATATAACTTAAACGTTCGGATAAGTCGGGCGGTCTGGTTCGAAGAAGAATCAATCATGGATAGCGTTAGTGTAATCATTTGAAATAAATACACCTAGGGAAATTTATATATCTGTTTATTAATGCAACTTTAATAATTACATTCAAAAACTATGCTAGTTAATTTGATCACAAACACAAGTATATCACAAATCACTTTAAATAAGGTTTCTAACAATACAATACATATGGTTATGACATTTGATTCGTCCATGTTTTAGAAACCAATATGCATGATCTTTAGCAAATTCAAAAGCTAACACTAAAGGTATACTTTGTAATGACTTACTAATCAAACAACTACTGTACAACAAATTAGAGTAAGCTGTAAATACGTTAGACTGGAATCTGATAATGGTTAGAAGTCTACTAAATTATTCAATTTGAAAAGAAAAATTTTATACATTTTCATTTGTTTGCAAAAATAAATTCGAAATTCATGAAGCAGACAGTTTTATGTCAGTAAATGATTTTAATCACTGACTTTCCAAAATGCAATTTGGAAATGTATTCATGTGCTTAGTCTCCTGAAGTTAACATAAATAAACATTTTTCGAAATATACAGGATGTCCCGAAAAGATTGAAATGCGCTTTAATTCTTTACCTGTTGGAGATAAGTGGGCAATGTAAATTGCAAAAATGTTGAAAGTAAGGTAAGAAATAAGACTACGTTCATAAAATAGTCCTCCCATTCATTTTCAAAAAGTCGAACTTTTTAAATTTTTATACCTCCTTAAACAAATTTGGTCAATCAGAAAATTTTTATTTTTAATGCAGCAAGATCATTAAAAAAACCGCATATCTGTATCTTTAAAATTGAGCGAGTTATATTTAATTGAAAATTGAACATTATGAATGGGGACCATATATCAAATGAGAAATGTAAATTTGTGACATATCACAAAAAAGATAAAACTGGATGATAATACATAGGATACCCAACCGCGTAGTGAGTACCACTGCTTTATATGATCTCTGTCTGTATAATGCTTTATTTAGATGGAATTGTGTTAAAAAATTTTGACACATATTAACATATTTTTGATCTAAATAATTTTCATCGCCAATTTGTTTATGATCCTTATTTTCACTGATGAAACAGCTTTTCACATGGTACAAAAAAGTCCTATAAGCCATATTTTTTCCTTTATCATAAATTCAGTCGATTTTAAAGATACAGATATGCGGTTTTTTTAACGATCATGCTACATTAAGAATAAAAATTTTATGATTGACCAAATTTGTCTAGGGGGGTAGTATAAAAATTTAAAAATGCAACGTTTTGAAAATTAATGTGAAGACTATTTCGTTAACGTAGTCTTATTTTCTACCTTACTTTCAACGTTTTTGCAATTTACATTGCCCACTTATCTTCAAAAGGTAAAGAATTAAAGTTCATTTCAATCTTTTTGGGACACCCTGTATATTAAATATCCATTTTTAATCCTTTGATACACATGCGAAAATAAAGATTATGTTTAATTATGAAATATATACTCTACTGCAAGGAAAATTCATTATAATGTATATTTCAGTTTGAGTGTATTTAATTTTTTTAAATCGTACTACATATGTAAGGACGGCAATGTCTTTTCAAGATTCAAATATGAGATTTTAACTCTTTCACTACCTGTGCCCAAGGACTCAGATAAAAGTTATTATTTTTAATCTGCACTTACCTAACTACCAACCTAAATGAGAAAAATATAGCTTTAGTAAAATGTCGGGTATAATTTTATTGAGTTAATAAATACTCAGGATCATGGATTTTTTATTCTCAAATTTGGAAAATATATTTCAAAGTCCGTAAATTAAAATTGTTCACTATAAATGTAGATATGCTTAACATATAATTTGCGAAGAGACAAAATCAACAAAAGTTTAAATATTTTTAAGATAAAATCTGTTGAAGTAATCGGACTGACATTTTTAGGGTTGAAACAATAATATTCTTCTTTAAAATCAAAATTAAAATAATTGATAATTAAAACATATTATAAAAATAATTATAATTCACATATGTTTCTTCGATAAAATTATAATATGTAGTTCCGCGCATCGTATATTAAATTTTTATGGATATAAGCAAACCAGTTTGGAGTTATATTAATGACAACTTTCAAAATATACATGTATACGGGGATTATTTGTAATAATTTTAATTTTTAATAGTCCAAATTAATATATATTTTAAAATATAATTTTTTTCAGAAATTTTAACAGCTTGTTGGATTTTAAAATTTTTATTTTATAAGTTACACACATAAATCTAGTATATATATATATATATATATTATTTTTATATATATATATATTAATGGCCAGGCACTTTGACCTTCGTCATTCGCCTTTATTACAGCGGCCAGAGTGTGAACCATTTAGCCGTCTATTGACGTTGCCCCAGGCACACCAAAGGGGGGGGCGGAAAAAATTTAGTATATTATAATTAAATCTAGTATATAAATCTAGTATATTTATTGAATAATGATGATTATTACACGAAGTATAAAATTTCATAAGAATTCGTCAAACGGTTTTTGAATTATGAGTGCAAGTTCAAAAATTTTCGTTTTGAGGAAAACGCATTCAATATATGAATTTATGCTTAATATTATATAATCAATGTATTGTATATTTTTTAATTTCTCCAAAAATAATTAACATTTAGAACACCAATGGTATCATATTGCTTAGACATGACCAAATTTTTCAACTAAACGATGCAGGAACAGAAGGATCAATCATGCATAAAGCATTGAATATGAAACCCTTTCCAACTGCAATGCAATTTTATTTGAACATCTCCAAAATGATATACATTCAGCGGTGATATTTTTTAAATTATCGCAGTACTACAATAATTTATTTTACTTAAAAACTTAAAACCATGGAGGTAGAAGTACTTTCTAACTCCATGCTTAAAACTGCACCGAAAAAGCAATACTATAGAATCGTCTGCTTCTCTATGTAAAATCAATGAATATTTCATTCATATCACCTATATTCTAGACTCCAGAGATAAATAATTTTAGGTTAAAAAAATTCATCAATTCTTATGCAACTCATCTTAGAGCTTGATGTGTTTACATTCTGCATACCTTAAAATTAGGCTTCGATGTAGAAATAATCAAGGTTCGATGATCATTTAAACTAAAAAATATTGTAATTGCGTTGGCGCCGAAATCACTCAAAAATAAAGCGGGTTTAGGACGGATGCAACACAAAATATAAATTTTAAAGAACTTTAAAAATCACGATTTTTACTCCGGAAAAAAAGATGGATGCCATATTTTATTTTGAAGTGGACTACGTGATCTCTTCATATTATATGGGCGTAATTATTATTTTAATTTTTATTTAAAAAACTATCAAACATATTTTGCTGAAATTTTTTAAAAATATTTTATGGGATAATTTGAAAATTTTCGAAGCAATTTGTGAATTTCAACTTTACTTAAATGTTTGAAAAATTAGGTCCCATAGGGTTTAACGTATTTCAGTTTTTCAACCCTGGTTCAATTCAAAACTAACTGGGGGATGTTATTTATTTACATTCCCGTATGTCATACGGACCTTCTCAACAACACGCTAAAATTTCATTTTGATAAAGTCATTTTACGGCAATTATCGTGCGAACGGACAGACAGACAGAACGAAGAAAGTCATAAATACTTTGAGTTGTGCTAAATAGTTGACATATATATATGAACTTTAAGTAGTTTTTTTATTTTTTTCTAGAGTGGTAGATAAATTTTGTTTCACATTTCAGTAATTTTCAGATGACCTAAGCTGCTGATTGATTGAACCGTGTACGGACCAACATACAGTACCAATTTCATGCATACAAAAACATGTTGAAATACAAAAAAAAATTGATATTGATTGTAAATTCACTTTAATAAGTACTTCATTTTTCTATGATCATGGACACTGCTAATGAAAGAGTTAAAATGATACTAGCTTGCGAAAAACAGAACATCTTGTCCCAAATCTGGAAATTAATTTTGTGTAATTTTATTACTTTAATCATCGGAAACAGAACGATGCAGTAAAAGTTGTAACGTTTGCAAGTCCCAAAACATTGAACTATAGTACATATATTTATATTATTTTTATTATTATTATTTTTGATTTACCAATAACACTAAATTATTTGCCAGTAGGATATTCATATAAATGTATCAGATGATTAGAGTCCGCCTAGATTTATATTTTATGCTTGAATCAAGGTTTAGTGCTTTTCTTGCTGTCTTATTATATATGTGTTTCGTCTGGAGTTTCTCATGAAAATTCATTTCTTTCTTGTATTTCTTTATTATCGTAATACCATTCCAGAAGCCTCAATCCTTATTATGGCTTTGAACATCCTTATTTTGGCAAATGATAATTTTTTCAGAACTTTTTCGGATGTATTTTTTAGTTTATTTTCTTTGAAGCCAGAATAATTGAAAAAGTCATTAAACAAGCCCAAAATCCATTAAATGCGTCTAGCAAGACTCATTGGTTTATAAAACATTATAAAAGCGATGAGAAATGTTCACTTCTGAGCATTATAAACAAGACGAAAAGTTTATGAAACATATAACAAACACAATCTTTATTTGATGCTCAAAAATTTGCTTAATAAGCAATTTTCCTTGACAACAAAATCATGCTAGTGAATTTGATATTATATTCCGTAATTAGAAGCAAACATAAAATTAAATTTCAAAAGCATGCAATAAACCTTTTCGATTAAAAGTATGTAATATACTTTAACATTCCAAATCTATTTTCACAAAAAACATAATTTTCATTTTAACTTTATGTCTATAAATGGAGTTCAATATATGTTTATCTTGGTATAAATTTTAAACTAAATTGAAGTTCAACAAAATTTTAAAAGCATGCAATAAACCTTTTCGATTAAAAGTATGTAATATACTTTAAGAACCTAACATTCCAAATCGACTTTCACAAAAAAGATAATTTTCGTTTTGACTTTATGTCTATAAATGGAGTTTAATATATGTTTATTTTAGTTTAAATTTAACACTAAATTAAACTTAAATTAGGTTTTACAATCAAGCATTAAATCTTTCCGAATAAAATGTATAGAATATACTTTAAAATATACACCAACTGGACTTTCGCAAAAAATTAAACCTTCATTTTGAATTCTGTATACTATAAATGGAATTTAATAACTGTGTGCCTTAGATTTTTTAAACATATAACTGAACATTAAAAATATAACTATGCCAATATATTTCAAAGACGTTACGGTTATGAGCATTATTGCATAATATTGAATGATATGATAGCCAAAAAGAGTTTTATATAAAATATAAGCTCTTTCCTTAGTGTCTACTTTAATATCATTTGGTATCAAATATTTTAAATTTAAGCGTATCATAGTCATACTTTTATTTTCTATCAGCCTAATTCTACTCTCACATAGGCAAAAACCGTTACTATTGCTCTCAGCTGATATAGTTGGGTTACAAGTATTAAAAATAGACACACTGATTAGAAAGACGATTGAGTTCATCACAATCTTTGTATTCTCTTTAAAATAGTTTCATATATTTTGGACCTTTGTTGTCGTTGAGTGAAGACAATTATTGTACAAATTTTCTGAGGCTATTCAGAACCTTGCATTATATTCCAAAATGCATACTTTCCTTAATTGAAAGTGAACAGATATGCATTTCACGTTTACCTAATTAGTTCAAATAATGCAATCTTAAGACAAATGACTTCTAGATATATATTATTGAAATCAATTGCTTTCAATAACATATTTAACATTAGATATGAGACATACTAGTAATTAAAATTACAATGATTATGTTACATACACACATACAATTATTACAATTAATTAGGGCAGAAAACAGATTTTTCTATTTTAAAAATATTTCTATTGTATTTTAATGAATTTGTATAAAAAGCATAATTATTTTAATATAAACTAAAACTCGTATTAAAAATTGCATCTTACTGAATCTTTTAATGCAATTACTGGCGTAAATAATGTATTAAAATTAAAAAGCAGTTTATTTTTTCAAGAATTTCTCTAGTCTATATAGAAAATATCATACTTATTATCCAGAAAATATCACACTTATGCAAGAAAATTTAGAACATAAATTTGGACATTGCTACAACTGTAACAGGCAATATTTAAATATTTAAATATCTTCCAATACTGGTTAAAACAGATTTAATTTATGTTATATAGAGACTGTCTTGCTTTTGAAAAACCTTCTCGCGTGATTTTATATTTAGAAAAATATTTTTCGTTATAAATAATGATGCTCAGTTTCTTTTAAAATTCTTTGATGATGGTCCTAAAACAAAATTTTCATTAGTTGGTTATAAATTATGTGGTAGTAAAACAGCATAGAACAACATAGTAAAGGTATCAACCAGTTTCAGAGGAAGTGCAGCAAATATATTTTTCCAGGGTAAGAGAGAGATCCCTCCAGGAAAATCAAGAAATCGTCTGTGACATTGAAATTATTTGTTGTTTCTGAAATGGCAACTGTTTCTATTTTATACCGATGAAAACTAGAGTAGTTTCGGGACCAGTATTAGTTTCGCTTGCAAACGAGTTGATATTATTAATCATTTGTTTCGTGCTCTTTTACTAGTAATGATATTTATCTACGGCTATTTTTCACAGTATATTGCAGAACTTTTCATTATTGCACTGCACGTTTCAGCATACTTTCATCCAATCCTTTTCATAGACCGTACACTGTAGATAGCCAATGGATTTATATTACGAGGAAAATACTTAATTTAAGGCAACTATGCACCAAGTTCTGATAAATTTTTAGATACAATTAAAATATTATCATGAGGCAAATGTCATTAAAAACATGCAACGACTGGGAAAAAAATTCCAATTTGTAACAATGGCGGATTTTCCTTATAATGGAAAATTTTGCTTCTGAAAGTTGACAAAGTTGAATTAAATTTTCTGGAGAAATTCCGAAGGATGTTCAAACGATTCCTCAAGAATTCTCAGAAAGATGTGGATGCACGTGTTCTACAAGGTCTTCTTGCGTGAGGGCTAAGTGTTAGGTCGTTCTTCCAAATGCGCTTTGTTATTATGAAAATTAAGGATGTTACGAGAAATCCATAAAATATTTTTTATCTGCATCCCAGTTGATTAGTGTCCCGCTGCATCGATAGTGTGTCGTCTTTAATCACGCCATTTCGACCTGTTCAACTTTCCTTGAAAAGCATATTTCAAATTTACAAATTAGACTTGAATATATCCTTGGGTTTAACTATTTAACTTTCATACCTTTAAGCCGTGGGATTTGTTCTTAGAAGTCGCCAGAAATGTCTTCACAACGTTGTGCTTTCTATATGAATGAATCGTGCAGCAATCGCGAAGCTCACTAGTTGGTAGCAACTCCCGACCAAGTCTCAATCCTGTCTCCTGTAGTGGCCAAAGGAAGAGTTAAATATATTTGAAAGGCAAATGTATCAAAATATTGAAACATAATTTAAGTAATATAGTGTTACATTTTATTTTTTTTCTATTTCCGCGATCACTGCATTACACTTGTCATTTACTTATTCTGTGCTGGCAACTTCAGACATTCAGAAAATAGAATATTTAGTTAGACCACGGGGAATTGCCTATTTGTTTAGGTCGTCTCAAATATACATTATAAATACGATGCTTGTTGTAACTTCGAAGAATATAGTGAATAAATTAATCTAAATTGCTTGAATACTTTTTTTTCTCATCCTCAGACAATACAACCTATCTGAAGGTGTCGAAAGCCCAGGCTACCCGACTCATCCGAGGACATAGAGTGACAGGATGGATGGCCGGCTATCTGAAGGTGTAAAGTGTGGAAAACCCAGGCCGTCCGACTCATCCAGAGGACTTGAGCAACTATTTGGACGACCGGGGAAGGTGTAAAGTAACTGTAGTTAAAGGCTTAATTACTTCGTGTTCAACCGGCGTATGGCCATTACAGTAAATTACACCAATAATTTCTTCCTCCTAGGGCCGGACGTACGAATAAGTCAACCTAGGCCGTGGCCTAAGGCCGCAAGAAGGAAGGGGGCGCACTGGTGGCGTTACATTGTGTTTTTAGTATTGCATTTTAATCTTATGCTAACATTGTTAAAAAATATTAAAAAAAATTAAATATACATTTTTTAACTCTTATGCATTCTTTATTTGGAGTATAAGATGATTTATCCATCTTAAGCAGTCTTTGTCGTCTATCAGGCGACATTTCTTTCCGTCACTTTTGTCTGCCGTGACTTATAAAATTCAGAATACCAAGAATGATCTTATTCATTTTGTCATCAAAAATTACAATTTTGCAGGCCATTTCGATAACGCATAAGTGATATGATATTATATAAAATTTCCAGTTTTTAAAACATTCTCCCTTAATTTGGAGATTTCACCATTTTAAAATGGTACCTTTACCAAAAATCCTAAAACGTTAAATATCTTCAGAACGGTTAATCATATAATTAACACATTAAAGCCAATTTATTTTCTTAAATCCATTCTTTTCTATTTTGGTTAATGGGTATTTTGAAATAAAAAGACTGTTTTTATCCCAATCTCTCAACCATACAAAAATCAACACCAGGGTAACCTACAACTGACTCAACTATCGAATTTTGTTCAGTTTAGTCGAATAGTTTTTGTAGATTTTGTTCTAGAGTGGATATTTAGATTGCACTTAAGAATGGAAAACAGTAAGCATATTGAACATTATACTTCTGCAGCATGGCTTTAACGATATATTTGCCATATTATACAATGCTATGCAAATGGGTATTTCTGCTTTAGGTCACCTGAAAGTATGGATATAAATTTATGAAACACATACAGTAAGGGGTTATGAAAAGTAATTGTTAGCGTCCTTCAGATTGGATGATACTATTCAACAACGTACAGTACTACAAGTTAAAGTTCGTTTCAGGATTTTCATCAGGGAATAGGTGGAACAGGAAAATAACTGTGCACCATCATTTAACTGTGCAGCATCATGAAAAAATGACTTCTTCCATAGACGAAGTCAATTGAAAACGCTTTCTAAATGCTGAATCGACCAATAACAATTAATGTTGAATCGACGAACGGCTCAACTTTGTTTGCTTTAACAGCTTTTCTGCACAAATGTTATGTAATAGATAAAATGCCAATTTTTTCGTTTTAATAACTAAAAGACATTGGCTGAACATATCACAATGTCTGTTTTTCTGCACAATTTCAAACTTTCTACATAATAGCGTGTGCAAGTGTGGGGGTGTAAAGGAAATTAATAGCAACTTTTTGATTTTAGATTTGAAATATAGTTTAAAGATCTAATAATAAGCATCTAAGCTTCTTTATCCAGTTAAGACGATCCCCTTCTTCTTTTTTCAAATAATAATTTTTGTCAATGGTTAGAAATTTATGTTAGCTATTTAGTTAGTATCTGAAAATATATTTATGAGGATCCTGAATAATTTATTGCAATGTATATTCAAAATATAAAAACAATTTTATATTTAAGTCTATTGCTTATATTAAACATGGAATTTTGATGCTACAAAACAATTTGCTAAAATAGACTAAATTTAATTTTGCTTTATTATTAAGTCATATATTTGAAGTATTCAATTTATAGTTGAGGTGCATAGTTTGTTTGAATATTGAGTTTATAGATAATTCATGCACTATTTTTGAGTGAAACATCAGCGATCTGAAATAAAATTCAATTGAATATGCATGATAAAATGAGTATATGTGAACTTAGAAAAAACAATTTACATATTTCTTCAAAATTGGTAATATTTTACAATTTGTAACATTTTTAAATTATTAAATCATCATGTTTATGTTTTGGTTATTTGAAATAGGAATTGTTCACATTGTAGATGTATTGGAACTAAAAATATAAATGCAATAAAATGTGTGTTTTATACTTTGCGTTTTTCTAATGATTATTTTCACACTTGTCAATTTATGCTCAATGATATTATAAATATTTAACACCTTGATATTTGGAAATTTCATGCATGAAGCGTTCGATCTTTTCATATATTTTTCTAAAGTATTTCAGATAACTAATTAAAATATAATACAATAGTTTAAAAAACTGTAAATTAAATTTCTATAGTATTTTGCATTTTTTCTTCTCAAACTGTCAAATGCATAACATGCGTGAAGCGTTTGTAGACCATTCTAAAAATCTCTGCAGCATAATCAATCAAAAACTTTAGACAGGTTCTTGTTATTTTTTAAGCCTCTGAATAACTGTATTTTATAAAGAATCTTGTAATCGAAACTCTTATTTTTTTTCTAAACGTCAAATTGTTACTACGAAAACCTTCAAATTCAAAAGGTTCTTTTTTTTTCTTTCAACAATCCTATGGAGAATATGGATGAATCTTTTAAAACCTGTTGAAATACACCTTTGCGAATATATTCGAAAGTTTATCTATTAAAAGCTTGTGACCAAAATGCTTGGCACTTTAGGAGTTTCGGATCCACTGGATTTAAATTCTTCCAATAAACTTTTGTCTTTTCCACCGCGTCTGAAAGTTGATTCTTCTGGTATACTCAATCTTGATCTTCTAATGCTGGAACTAGGACTGTGGCAAGGGCTTTTTATCATCACGTCTGGAACCACTGTGGAACATATAACAGTGGCGATACTGTTGGCGAATCCAAGTGCTGGACTTTCTTTGCTGACAGGTAAACTGAAATTTAGAGGAAATTGTCAACAATGCAAAGAATTAAATAAGAAAAATAATAGAGGATTAGAAATTACAATGATGCCTTAATTCTACATAAATGATGCCTTAATTTTGAGACAAAGACGGAGACATACATTTCAGAAAGGGATTATAGGTATACTTCCAGAAGTTTAATTTCTACAAGGATGTTAGTCTGGTGAAACTACATTTAATATATTAAAAAAACTAGTAAATTCTTAAATGTCATAACGGTTTTATTTATTTCTTCGTGAAATATACAAATTAGGCTATCTAGACATTACTCAAGTATCTAGATCCATTCTGATTGCGACCCCCTCCCCTAATATATATATATATATATATATATATATATATTCTATGTAACTCCCAAGTGTATATTTCACCCAAATTACATTCTTGCATAAATTACCTATTCATAATGAAGTATGTGGGACAAGATTTCCCCCTTCTCATTTAATCTCGGCAAAAAAAAATCAACAAAGAAATAAACTATAAAAATATCGGCAATTTAAAATCTATTGAACAAAATCACGTCAAATTTGGAGCGTTTATTTACGATACTCGAATATATAATATAAAATTTTAAGAACGATAAATGACAAATTCGCAAAATAGAAAGAAGAAAAAATATGTCCGGTTCCATCTAAAGCTTAGGTTATTCCTTTAAGAGCAGGAATTCCAAAACCATGACACGAATATCGACTGTTTTTATCGTCATTTCTGAACATCGATGTTTTCCATTTTTGATGAAGTATTAATGAATCCTCTACATGAAAGAATTTAGCTAAGTATTGCTAAGTAGAATAATGCAGTGTAATTTTGATAATTCGAATTTCAATAAAACAGCTTCGATAAGATGGATTATATTTCGTTTCCTTTCAACATATATTAATAATAAATAACTTGGATAATACGAATCTTTTATATGGCGATTTAGCTTATTTTAAAAAAAGTGCAAATTCGCCAAAATTTTAAAACACTGAAATATCTTGAAACGTGTATCTGTGAGTCAATTAAATTATTCTGGCATAAAGACTTAAGTATAAAACAAGAATTGTATTAGTAACTAGCAAAATACCCGTTCTTCGTACGGAGTATATAATATAAAGAAACTTATAATTCGCAATCATGTGCAAATTCTGTTAAAATATTAAATTTATTGCTCCTAAAGAGAAGATTAAGAATATCTGTTCTCACTATGCAAAATTATCTTCAGGGGCAGATCTAAAAATAAAACACCCTGGCCCCTTTTGTAAGCAAATTTACAAAAAAAGAATTGAATCAATATATATTCAACCCCGTACTACTTATATTGTCGCAGATTAGAAAATATGCCAGTGTGTGAGTAGAAGATTACCCGTATTACAATATGAGTCTGAAATATCTTTGCCAAAATAAAAGATATGACGCAATAAATTGAAAATATCAATAATCCCCGTACTCGTTATACCAGACGGTCGTAATTGATTCCAATATATGCTAATATATATCAAAACATATGCCAATATACCTGTACAACTTATATTCTCGTAGATTAGAAGATATACCCGTGTATTTGTAGAAGATTACTCGTACAACGTACAATATATGAGTTTAAATAGTTTTTGTCATAATAAAACAATTGCATAATAACTTAATATCAATAATCCCTAAATCAATAATCCCTGAAAATATCAATAACAATAATGTTTAAACCTGAAGACCGCAATTGATATTATCCAGTCAAAAATGCTATAAGAAAAATCAAATCGTTTTTTTCCAAAATATATTTTTATATCCATTTATTTATTACCCAAATTTAAAAAATAATAATTAAAATTAACAGACAGAGTTAATTTAATTGAGTCTCTGAGCAACATGATATAAGAGAAAATCTTCCTCATAAACTGCGAAATTAAATAACCATTTTGATATGCCCCCGGCTTAAATTTATTGTTCTCACTATGCAAAATTATCTTCACGGGCAGATCTGAAGAATAAAATATCCTGGCCCCTTTTGTAAGCAAATTTACAAAAATAAAAAAGGAATTGAATCAATATATGCAACCCCGTACTACTTATATTGTCGCAGATTAGAAAATATGCTAGTGTGTTAGTAGAAGATTAGCCGTATTACAATATGGGTCTCAAAAATATTTGCCAAAATAAAAGAGATGACGTAATAAATTGAAAATATCAATAATCCAAGTACTCTTTATACCAGAAGATCGTAATTGATTCCAATATATGTCAATATATATCAAAACATTTGCCAATATACTTGTACTACTTATATTCTCGTAGATTAGAAGATCTACCCGTGTATTTGTAGAAGATTACTCGTACAATATATGAGTTTAAAAATTTTTGTCATAATAAAACAATTGCATAATAACTTGAAAATATCAATAATCCCTGAATCATTAATCCCCGAAAATATCAATTATAATAATGTTTAAACCTGAAGAACATAATTGATATTATCCAGTCAAAAATGCAATGTCCATAACATTTATTTTATATACATATCTTTATTATTCAAATCGGAAAAGATTTAATATAAAATCGTATGCCGCATAACACATTAGATCCGTTGCTAAGCGACATGATATCATTTGCTTCAAATAAATTGATGGAAATCATATCGTCTGAATAATGCGATCTCCATGGAAGGTTTGGCGACATTTTAATCAATTTAGCGATAACTTAAAAAATCACCAAATTTATCGCCAAGTGGGACTGTAGAACTGATAGTCCCATTTTGCGACAAATTGACGAAACATCATCCCAATACTGTTCCCTAACAAAGCACAATTATTTTCATTTATTAAGCGCGATTTTATCAATTCCATGATATTTTTATGGACTCACAAATACTTTTATCAATTTCGTGATATTAAAAAAATTCGTTAAATGTGTTACTAAATAGGATGGATGGATTGACCGACAAATGCTACCGAAATATCATTTCAGTACTCTATTCTAAAAAACAAATCATTGATTTTCGTCAATTTTATAAATTTGGAAACATTTCCGCTAATTTGGTAAAGTTTAAGAGAAGTTACCAAGTTATTTAGAGATATTCCGCTAAATTCGTAGCTCTGAATTTGCAGATCTGAAGAATAAAATATCCTGATTCCGTTTGCATATACTAAATGAAAACACTAAAATTGTATTATAAGATACACCCGTTCTACTCTTTTTCTGCTTCAACAATCGGCTAAATGAATTTATTGGGTAAATACAATGAGTTTATTAGCTAAACACAATATATGAGCTGGAGACCTCTTTGCTAAAATAAATGAAAGTGATGTACGCCGTCCGCAATTTATATAATTAAAAGAACAATCAAACCGTTCATTTAAAAATATATTTTTACATCCGTTTATTTATTAATCAAATAGAAAAAATAATAATAAATATTAACAACACATTTAATTTCATTCCATTGCCGAGCAACATGATATAAGATAGAATCTTCCTCATAAAATGCGAAATTTAATAGCCATTTTGATTTCTTTATACTTTTCATTGTTCAGTAAAAGCTTGTGAAATATAAACCAAGGAGATAGATTTCCCATTTAAATCATGTTTCAAACAATTCATGTTTTCAGAAAGTGACTAATTAGTGCAAAAAATCTCCCCCCAAACTCAGAGATACAGTTTTATTTCACTTTCAAACGATATTCAAGCTTTTCGGTTGAATAAACCACAGAGATAGAGAGTAGAACTTCTAGGAAAAAGTTTCGTTTCTCATTAATATCTCAACAACGCCTGGTCTTAGATACTCGAAACTTAGGCTAAATTTATGGAGGGCTATTTAAAGGCTATCCACAAAATTTCATCAAATTCGATTCAGCCGTTCTCCCGTGATGATGAGATAAACGAAAATGTCGTTTTTTACTAATATCTCGAGAACCACTGATCGTAGAAACTCCATACATGGACTAAATTTTAAGTGGGACTATTTCCAGGCTACCCAAAAAATTTCATCAAATTCGGTTCAGCCGTTCTCCCGTGATGACGGGACAAACAGACAGACAGACAGACAGACAGACAGACAGATTTTCATTTTTATTTATATAGATTTTTTTACGTTTAAACCGAGTTTCACAGACTATTTTAAAAGAAGGCCGGTTTTATTTTCCCCAATGGTTCTAAATCTAATCGACACTAAGGTATTCCTTTTTAATAATTTGAAAATAATTTGAATTTCAAAATATTTCAGAATATCAATTGAATACCAATTTAGATTACCAATTAATTTAGAATTCCAAAGAACTGTATTACGATGGGGTCAACATTGCAAAGAGTTTCTCTTTGTGATCGAATTAGTTATAGATGTTTGTGATGTAAAACTATCATGACAGTCGATGACTATATTAATTTGTCATACTATTTTGATATGACTACGGCAGTAGATCAGTATGATATACAGTTAGCTGAGTGCAGGAATATGATGACAATGCAATTATTAAATGACTGATAAATTAGTTATGGAATTTCGGTATGATTATAAGGCAGTAAATTCATATTGCATGTAGAAAATTTAGTTAGTGTATCAATATGGTAATAGGATTATTGTGTGGCTCATACTATCCAAATATGCAGTGTGACCAGATTTTTTAGAACGTTTCTTCTGACAACCAGTGAAAAATCTACTAAAATCTACCGAATCCAATTAAAATATTAAGCTTTAAATTATTTTTCATTAATTTTTAGGGAACTAGTAGCACTGCAAGTAATCCCTCCCATAAAAAGGGGGCTGTTCAAAATGCGAGATTTTATTTCTCAGCACAATTATGTTCTAGAATCTAGTCGGACAAAAAGCATCTCTCATTTACATTTCTGGCGTTCTGCTTCCATTTTAAACATTACGAAAATAAAGCTAGTGAATTATTATCACATTTAGTCATAAGATCTGCTATCTATTATTAATTTTCAATATTGAATCTGGCATCCGTCACTTTTCTCTTTGTTGTTTGATCGAAGTAAATGTATGGATAGGCTCAGTAGGCTGAAATTATTTTTCATGTAAATAAATTGTAATATAAATTAATAAATTGAGTACATTTAAAACACTAGATTTATCTTTGTTCCCAGGACTGCCCTAAAGGGGCAGACACATTCAAGAGGGGGAAGGAGCTTCAAAAGGGGTCCGGATCCCTAATAATTTTTTATGTGAATAACATCTATGGTCAGGGTTTCTCCGGTGGAAAACGGAGCGTTCCGAAAAGTGTAAACACCTTGGACGTTTATACTCCCAAACCCAATAAATTGAAATGTAAATAATGTTACTTGTTTTGTTGAAATAGGGTCCAGATTATGAATATATAAAAAAAACAATTTCGATATTTTAATATTTTGAACATTTTCGTTCGAAAAATATTAAAAAGTAGTTCCAAGGTTTGTTTTCATTTTTCTAAATTTCACTTGAAATATATTTTAAGCTATAAAAGATAGAAATAAAATTAAAGATGTCTTTAAAACGAAAGGTTTTTTATTAAAACATTAAAAGATGTACAAAACAATTTTAAAACCGCCAGAGCGCTTTCGGGCGTTAATACGCCCTTCATCAGTGGCTACATGAATGGTAAAACATGGAATATTCATATATAGAGACCAGTTATACAGCAAATTTGCATAACACTATAAAATGGTAAATGGACTTACTATTAATTAATACAAAATAATCCAAGAAATATATACGGAAAATACAAAAATTATCTTAAACGCTTTCAAATTGTAAAAATATTACAAGTATTATCAATACATTATTTAGTTACAGGAAAAGCAAAATTTCGGAAGAACCGCAAAGCGTAATTTTCATGAGAATGACGTCATAAATAACTATTAACAGATCGGAATTGCGTAGAGTCGAGAATGAGTCGCTAAACATAACTTAACATTTGAACGTGATCAAAATTACAAATCGACTCACGGTAAATATAAATAAAGAGGGATTCATAAAGGAGAATATTACGTGGATTGTTACAACGAATTAAAAGGAAAGATTTTTTTAAAAATGGGTAGGAATGTATCGTTAACCGCATATTGAGCAAAAGCCGTAGACAGTTTACTATATTTGACATAGCAAGCGTGTTCCGCTAAACGTGTGCCAACAGTATGTTTTGTACTACCAATGTCAAATTTATAGTCACCATCAGGATATAATAGGAGAACTACATACACCTGATACACCCCAGCAAAGCTTTTAAAGTCACCAATATTCCCAAGTTTAACAGAAAGAATACGTTTAAATAAAGTGGTAATATTAGAGTGAGCAGGTTTGAAACCAAATTCATGACAGAAATTAATAAAAGGACGGAAAAGCTTAGGATGGTAAGGAACACTAGATTTATGGGCTAAACGATCTTTAATAGCAACAAGTTTAGTATCAAACTGAGTAAATTTAAGGTGAACATGGGCGAAAATCTTATGAATAAACTCAAAAGAATAAGCAGCCTCATATCCAAGACTAAAAATAAAATTAATTTCATGAGTCAAAGCAGGGGTAGAAGAGTAAACATTAAATGCGCGATTAAAATAAGCGTTAAAAGAGGCTTTTTAGGAGGATACAGGGTGAAAAGAATTAGCGGTGATACAGGAGTTAGTAAAAGTAGATTTACGGAAAACAGAAGTATGAAAACCAAAATCTGAACGGGTGACTAGAACATCAAGGAAAGGCAAAGAACAATCGGATTCATGCTCAACAGTAAAATTAATTGAAGGGTAAAAATTATTAACTTTATTCTAGATCATTTAAATTACGATCCCAAATGATAAAACATCATCCACGTAACGGCACCAAAGAATAGGTTTAATCGTTAAAAAAGGCAAAACCTCGTTCTCGAGCTCTTGTCGTTTGGCTTCGGCCAAAATACCAGATAAAGGGCTACCCATAGGGGCGCCAGAAGTTTGCAATTAAATAGCGTCAGGGAAAGCAAAGTAATTTGTCTCCCAATAATATTCAAAGCAGAATGGAAAATAATTGCGTCGATAGTGGGGGTTTTAAATTTATGATTCTGGAGTTTTTTGGTAATAATATCAATAGCAATGCCAACTGAGATACTAGGGAAAAGGGAAACGACATCGAAACTATGTGGAGAGTACTATTAGGATTAAATTTAGTTTTAAATAGTAAATTAATGAAATTTTCAGTAGAGCTAATGGAAAAACTATGATTATTAAAATACGGTTTCAAGAAATGGGCAAGGGATTTCTCTATAGAATAAGTAGGTCCTGTGTATTTGGAAACAATATGGCGCATAGGATGATTTAATTTATGAAGTTATATTTGGCCAAAAATTTTAAGGAGTTGATGTGAAGAACGAAAAACGGCAGACTTTACATTGGGAGGAAGATCAGTGCATTTTTTAAGTTTTGCGATCCTAGTATTAATCATCGTAATCGGGAATTTTTTGACCTGATTGTTGTTCATCTCGTCAATACACTTCTGCATTGAATTACCATAATCAGTTTTATTTGAAAGAACACGTTGCTTGAGGTTTTGCCTTTTTTAACGATTAAACCTATTCTTTGATGCCGTTACGTGGATGATGTTCTGGTCACCCGTTCAGATTTTGGTCTTCATACTTCCGTTTTCTGCAAACCTACTTTTACTAACTCCTGTATCCCATCTAATTCTTTTCATCCTGCATCCCCTCTAATTCTTTTCATCCTGCATCCCCTCTAATTCTTTTCATCCTGTATCCTCTAAAAAAGCTTCTTTTAACGCTTATTTTAATCGCGCATTTAATGTTTTCTCTTTTATCGCTGCTGTGACTGATGAAATTAGTTTAATTTTTAATCTTGGCCATGAGGCTGCTTATCTTTTGAATTTATGTATAAGATTTTCGCTCTTGTTCGCCTTAAATTTACTCAGTTTAATGCTACACTTTTTGCTATTAACGATCGTTTAGCCCATAAATATAGCGTTCCTTACTATTCTGAGATTTTCCGTCCTTTTATTCATTTCTGTCATGAATTTGGTTTGAAACCTGCTCACCTTAATATTACCACTTTATTTAATCGTATTCGTTCTGATAAACTTGCGAATATTGATGACTTTAAAAGCTTTGCTGGGGTGTATGCAATTTCCCTGTTATCTCCTGATGGTGACTATAAATTGGTAGTACAAAACTTAATGTTGGCATTCGTTTAACGGAACACGCTCGTGATATCAAATGTGGTAAACTTTCTATGGCTCTTGCTCAATATGTGGTTAATGATAAATTCCTGCCCATTTTTTAAGAAACTTTCCTTTTAGTTTTGTTGTAACAATCCACGTAATGTTCTCCTTTATGAATCCGTCTTTATTTATATTTACCGTGAGTCGATTTGTAATTTTGACCCCGTTCAAATTTTAAGTTATGCTTGGCGACTCATTCGCGACTCTACGCAATTCAAATCTCTTAATAGTTATTTATGACATCATTCTCATGAAAATTACGCTTGACGGTACTTCCGAAATTTTGCTTTACCTGTAACTAAATAATGTATTGATAATACTTTTCTTGTAATATTTTTACAATTTGAAAGCGTTTAAGGTAATTTTTGTATTTTCCGTGTATATGTGTATATTTCTTGGATTATTTTGTATTAATTAATAGTAAGTTCATTTAACATTTTATATTTTATGCACATTTGCTGTATAACTGCTCTCTATATATGAACATTCAATGTTTTACCATTCATGTAGTCACTGATGAAGGGCGTACTAACGCCCGAAAGCACTCTGGCAGTTTTAAAAATGTTTTGTACGTCTTTTAAGATGTTTTAATAAATGACCTTTTCTTTTAAAGACGTTTCGTCCTTAATTTTATTTGTTGAATGCAGACCTGGTGCCAATTTTGATTATATGAAAGATAGACATAAATAGTAAACGATAAAAATGTGTACTAGAAAATCTAGTTTTAAAATCTATATTTATTATTAAAAAATGAACTTATAGTTTTCGAGTAATCGTCTTGTAATGTTGAAGAAGATTGAAAATTTTGCGATTTTTAAGTTTGTAATGCTTATATCTGAAACTAAAAGTGATATCTATAAACAATGAGCAGGAATTTGCAGCAATTTGAAAGCTTTATAAGTGTATATAATCAGATTTTGGATCGATATTTTTTTGGATATTACAAATGTTGAGTTTTATTTTACAAAATGTTATTCACACAAAACCATTGCAGTTCCATTGGAGAGTAGCCATGACCAATTTTTCTGAGGGAGGAGAAAACATGAAAAGGTCAATGTTGCTAGTTTCCAGAAAGTAATCGATCCAAATTTTGTTCATGAGAAAAAAGGAAATATTTCAGGAAATAAGGTAAAATCCAGGGAATTTTACTTTTTTGAGAACAATATGGTAACAGAGCTTTAAACCTTTAAAGTTCGTCAACGTCAATAGAGGACGCTGTAATCAATTTTCCTTCAAAATCATGCTTTTCAAAAAATTTACAAAAATTCCACTGGAAAAATTTATTTCTGCCAAACATCTACAAAAAAAATATACTAAATTTACCTTAAAATTGCGTTCAAAATCTACAGGAAAAGTAGAAATCTACTGAATCTAATCACACTGCAAATATGAACTATCAAAACTTTTAAAAATGTATGTGAAATAATATTTCTGGTAATCATTCCCTTTATTTAAAATAAATATTGATTACCTTTTATTTATATTTAAGAAAGAGAAATTATTTTTTACTGGTTAACATTTCTATGCTGTATTTTCCTTATTTTGCTTAATAACAATTTGTTTCATTTAATATTTCTTCACCGTAAATTTAGACGAAAAAGCATATATTAACTACTTTCGTCTTACAGTAATATATTCTTCGAATATTATGCACAGTGAATAAAGCATTAATCAATGCAATTACTGTCAAATGTCATTAATTTCTCTTAACGCCGTCATGTTAACCAATAACTATTTTAATGAGTCATTTATTCGGCCACTGTATCATTAAATTAATGAGGCTATATTTTAGATTCACTCTAAAGCTCAAACAATTATAAAATTATGTCTACTAAATTAATTTTATATATAGTAAAACGGAAAATATTTTGTAGCAGACATACCAGCTTTTGTAGCAGACATATTTCTCAAACTACTGAATCTATTCCGATGAAACTTATTTAGGCAACGAAGCTGAGTCACAAGTCGTTAAAACATTATTAAAATTAATGTGGTAAACTAAAAATCTCGGCTAATGATGGTGACGGTTTAAGGAACTCAAATACATTTCGAGAATAATTTCTTATTTTAATTAAATGCTTTTAGATATTTTACAGTGCACAATTTTAAAGTTCTACATTATTTCAAAATTATTTATAATAATTTTAAATGAAATATAAGCGATATACTCCTGTAAAAAAATTCCATTGCTACATCATTTCCATTTATATATATATATATATATATATACATATATATATATATATATACCCGCCAAACCTTATTTTCTCTTTTATTAAAACACATTTTAATTTTAAATCCAACACCTTGCTATAATTACAGCAACATATTGACAGATCATTATCAAACATTTTTAAATAATTTTTCATCTCCATGTTTCACTTCCAACAGTTGAAATCTTAGTATATAGAATTAACTGTAACCTGTTTTGAGTTAAAATGCTTAGTCAGTATCATGTAATCTACACTGTTAAGAAGTAATAGGGGTAAATACATTTATATTATTATATTCTTATACCTTTTCATTACATTGTATTCTCCTATAAATACTTAGCCGCACGCTGGTATACATGGTTATATTTGATTATTATATTTGATTTCTTATATATTTAATCTAATTTATATTTTCTTCTACGTCAGGCTATGTGCATTATTTCTGTAATACAATTTACAGCAATGCATACAGAAACGTAGAACCCGTATTAACGAAACATGTATGGCCCTTGATAACGTACATGGTTTCGGAAATGCTTTTCACTTTATTCAATTTATTCAATTTCAAATTATTTTTGGGAGATAGAAAAGGCCTAGCTTATCGTGCAAAACAATGTTTCTGTTTTGCAACTTTTCATCTTACACACAATTCTTGCATTTACACCATGTATGTTTATGCAGGGAACAAGGGGATTAGTTCCTTAAGTACGTACATTATATGATTTATAAAAATACTTTCATCTAAATGTGTAAACAAAATTTTTTCACTTATCTTTACCAGATGTAATTTTCTTATTCCATTCCTTTACTTATATATGGAATAGGGAAAAAAGGAGTATTTTATACCAATTTAGTACCTGTTTTATTTATAATGTTTTCTTATCATGTTCTTTTTAAAATATTCAACAGCTTATCGTATAGTCTTTTGATATCACATTTACATTTCAGTACATCATCCTTTCATTTTTGCTACACAGAATATTTTCTATTATTCTCAGGTATATATAATACAAGTAAAATAAAAATTCTTAATATATATATATATACATATATATATATATATATATATATATATATATATATATATATATATATATATATATATATTTTCAAAATGAAAAGAGGTATGGATGGAAACAATATACCAAAAGATGGCCGGGGGGAGTTGTGACCCCTTCACCTCAGTTAAGCATGCTTTGCGTCGCGACAACACTCCCGGAAAGCCGGTATATTGCAAAATAGAATACGAATGTATCAAATTTTAAGATGTAAAACAGACATCATACACAAACAAATAAAAGATATAATTGTCGAGATCCAGCCTTATCAAAAATCACCAACAGTAAATGTTTGAAATATGTTTGAAATATGTTTGAAATATGTTCACTAGTATAAATGAGCAAAATTACATAGCTTCTACTTAAAGAAGACTTTAAATATTGACACTTAATAGAACAATTATAACAATTTTCGTTATTATAACGATTTTTGTTAAGTTTGTTAAGTGTCTATTTTTTAAAGTCCTCTTTAAGTAGAAGCTATGTAATTTTGCTCATTTATACTAGTGAACATATTTCAAACATATTTCAAACATTTACTGTTGGTGATTTTTGATAAGGCTGGATCTCGACAATTCTATCTTATATTTGTTTGTGTATGACGTCTGCTTTACATCTTAAAATTTGATACATTCGTATTCTATTTTGCAATATACCGGCTCTCCGGGAGTGTTGTCGCGACGCAAAGCATGCTTAACCGGGGTGAGGGGGTCACAACTCCCCCCCGGCCATCTTTTGGTATATTGTTTCCAACCATACCTCTTTTCATTTTGAAAATATTTTTAATCCTCTTTTTAGTGCAGCTTTGCGCATTTTAAGTGTGATTTCTGATGATTTTATAATATTATATTTCACGGTATTTTCATATTATATATATATATATATATATATATATATATATATGCACCATGAATCTTCTCCCGATATAATTATACAAATTGCAAGACAAACACAGCTGGTCGATGTATGCAAATGATCTGAAATGCAAGTAGATCGCGTGATTAGAAAACTCAGAGCGAATTAAATTGTTATTATCAGAATACTATCACAAAAAACTTCACAGATGTCTAGAGTGCGGATACTCTGCGCAGTTTAACCTAGTGTTATAATAAAAGACAAATATGATAAATTTAATATAATTCATTTAAAATAAAAATGTTAGATTACATGCTGTTAAAAATATGATTTTGCGAAACTACATATATATATATATATATATATATATATATATATATATATATATACAGGGTGAGTTAGAACAAAGTAGGGTCATAATGAATGCAAGAGGTGAACCGCTAGACGTCTCTGACATTGAACGCAGAACTAGCCAGGGTTTAAGCTGAGTTTAAAATTTCTTTAGCAAAAAACTAAAACCTCTTGTTTCGTTTTCGCATTTTGGATAGTCTAAGCATTTTGCGAAAAATGCGATTGTAGCGGAAACATTGGAACTAGCGAATGAACCTCAACTTGCAGCGCCACTGTTATTCTCTTGTAAAGTAATCGAAAATAATTATTTTGTTTGCAGACGATTTTTATGTACTTGTGGCAACAGATTTTAATTGTTTACTAGTTGATAGAATTTAGGTTAAGAAACGGTAGAAAGAATAAAAGCTCGGAAGAAATAAACACATAAAGCTGCGGTTTTTCGCACTCATCGTCATTATTTCTACCGTGGGTTATAGAAGGAATGTCTGGTTTCACAAATAAGGAAAAGCGGACATGCATTTTATGTATGGTTCTGCGGACGGGAATGCTCGTAAAACCCAAAGACTATACCTGGGGCGTTTCCCGACAAGACGCGTGCCAGACCGAAAAATCTGTCAGGGATTGCATCGATACAGGATGTTCCAGGAGTGTCGACAAGTAGGACGGTATCAGATCTGGAGAGTAGAGTATGTCAAGCGACTGTCACTTTTTTCCACTAAAAACTGCTTGACAGTGCAGTGTTTGCGAATGCATTGTCATGGTACAAAAAGAAATCCCAGATTACTTCAGAAATCCTACCAAAATCACGACACAGATCTTCGAAAACAAATATCCAAAATTTTATCGAAAGAAAAAGAAAAAGTCAAAAGTCGTAATTTTCAAACTATAAACGTGAAATATTACCTGGGTCGTTGAACCTGGAGTTTGTCTTTCGTGTTGGCGGTGTATGAAGACCAGGTGGATGTCCTGGTCCTTAGGCACTGCTGAGCCTTCCACTTTACCCACTCTTGAATGGATCCATGCAGGATGGGCACTCTACCCAAGAGTAAGACAATCGCACCATCCAGGTTCTACAAAAAGCAGCGGAGACAAGTGACAAAAGAAACAGACATATATCAATACTGTAGTCAGAAATATATGCAATAATTATTTACTGTAAACCACCCAAAATTTGAAATTTTTATTTCCAATTGTACTACGCCATTCGTTTCTAATGGAAGCAATAATATGCAAATTTTGTTGGTGATAGTAATTTTATTGCTAATTTCCCTGCCCTTTGCAGGATTCCACAACAAGCAGGCATTGTTCAGATGATGACTAAATTAAGTGTGAACTCGAAAGCATTCCAGCCTAGATGCTTATATTTTGTTAAGTTGCTTAAAAAAATTAGAAAAGTGATTAAATACAATATTGATTATTCAATAATAATATTAAAACATTTTTATTTAAAAGTGGATTTAGAAGCTTTCCATTAATATTATAAAGTTTGAAAACTTTAGTATATGTAAAATATCTCGACAATGAAAATCAGACTAATTTATTTTCGAAATATTACCCATGTTTACTTAATTCAATTAGCAACTTCATTACTAAAGTACATTTTTATATAAATATAAAAATGCCTTTAAAAATTTAAAACCAAATAACGATATTAAATGCGTTTTTCAGAAACGAAAATAGAAATTAATTACTTTAGGGGATAAAGAGAATTATAATAAGCATCTAATGTGCATTTTTAATACGTGATATTTCAAACGTTATTAACTGTTATTTAAAAAATAAATATTTAGTATCCAAGGAGTTATGAAAAGGATTAATATTGCTTTCTGTCTTCAATTGAAATAAATTTTGAATGAAACACAAAGGTTCAAAACAAAAATTCTCGATAAATATATGCACGTTTCATTTTAAATTTTGATGTGAAAAAAAATCAAACGCAGTAAGTAAGATTAAATTGATGTGTTTGCGTAATAAATAAAAAAGGCATAAAGCAATGTTATGAAGTTATGAAAATGTTAAAGCCATTAAAACTCCGACACATGTAACTAACAAACGTTATGGCTTAATCGTAGTTGAAAAAACCACCAACCAAACGAAAATATACTGAGAAAAAAGAGTAAGGTGTGCTATATACCGATTTTTACTTTCCTATATGTTGTATTGAGAAAGTATTGTTTTCACAAAATTTTCGATTTTGAGATTTTGATGCTAATATATGTTTTAAGACATCCTGAACACGTGTTGACTATTTGTGGAGTGATATCCGTCTGATGTCTGTGGTCAATTTCTTGTGTCCACGATAGCAGCCACAAATATTAATGAACTTTCAGGAAAATTTATCCGGCTTTGTTATTAAAATATATTTTTTTTAATATGTCAGCATAGGGAAAACTTTACATAATTATGCATAAACGAGTTTATTTATAGCTCAATAGTCACGATACTTAATAGTTTCAATCATTGTTGTGAAAAGCAACTGATATACACTTTTTTTTTGTTTGTGTCGTCATTATCCTCTCCTTGGAGGGGGGGGGGAGCAATGAGGTACATTGTCAAGTATGGTATCAATGCAAAGATTTTTTTCAAGCTCTTTAAAGTGAAGGATAACACTCCATAATTGTAATAATTTGGATCTTTGATACCGATTTTTCAAATTTTTTCTTATAAAATTTGAGAAAATGAATTCTGGTATGAGGAAGTCGAGTTGAGAAACAATTTATTTAATTTTAAATGTTTTTCTCGTTTTCTCATATGCATACATTATTTTTATCCTTAACTGTTAACAAATTATTGTTTAGTTAACCAATTTAACATCCAATTCATGCTAAAATGCTTAAAATGTACATGTACACTTTAAATGTCTCAATTTTTATCATACTCCAAATACTGTTCAACTTCCATCTATAATTGAATTTACTTGTAATCGCTGTTTCTTGCTCTTGAAGTTTTCACAAGAAAAATATACTTTTAAAGGATGTAAATCAATTTCCATTGTAGTGAAGTCTGTATCTCATAACAGTGCGACAATTTTGGTGAAATATTATCAACTTGATGGAATTTGGAAATTTAAAGTCGGAAGTAACGTTTGTCACAAGTTTTTATTTTAGATTATGATTTTATTGTTAGTGAAATCGTTTAATATTTTATTGTTGTTTTGTTACATTTGACGAGTTTTAAGAAATTTTCAAGATAGTTACAAAGAGTTTAACTGTTGTATTTTGTCCCTGTTAACACGCATTATTGTTGTGAGGAAAATGACAGATATCCAGATATTTGAACTCGTTCTTGTATCTTGAAACTACACTTACCAATTTCTCTAAATTATCTTCTCTAAATCGAACATTTTGCAAGCATACATGCATTCTAAAGTGTTCAATTTAGAGCAAATCCAACATAGGTCACCCTTACCTGTATCATGTGCGATACATCCTTCTGGTTGCTCTCTCTTACGTTGTGGCCATTGATCTCCAGTATTTGATCTCCCTGTGATATTCGCCTTCCGTGTCTGGCAGCGATGCTTCCCGGCTGCTGCAACAACGAACTCCGCTGAATAAAACGGTTGTACGTTTCGAATGTACATAAAAAAGTGCTGAATAATATGTAACTATAAAATAAAATCAAAATATTGTATCTAAGGAAGCATACTGGTGAAACACTGGGGATTTAGAAAGCTGTTGAATAATAATTAACAATTATAATTGTGATTAAAAGTTCTTAAAATGCAAAGTATGGATCCTCAGCCTTATATTAAGCTTGTCGTTTACACTAAAAATATGTATCTAACTGCCCTGTAGGATAAAACGTCTGAGTTGATTTGTAGGATGAAGAAAATATTGTTAGCTAAAAAATTTAACAGAAAAAATTTGCTTTCAGTTTTCAGATTGTACAGAATCGGATCCTTTTGGCATTTTGCAATTCATTTAATGTGCATAAGACCTACTTTAACCGGGATTTATAGATTAAAGTGGATTCCAAATCATAATGAGCATGTGAGCATTTTCAAGCCCCCTCAGCCACTCCTGGGATTCGAACCCGATACGTATAAATCCGAAAGCCAGAAAGGGGAACATTTGTTGAAATGTGAATCTTGAAACTCGAGGAAAATTCACGATAGATGGAATATTTATGTTTGAACTTCAGGAAATATCTCTTGACGGTGTGTTTTGATTTCGGAAATCTTGTGGTTCTTAAAAAGACTGTATTTACTTTTGTTTTTTAATAACAAATGTTGACGAAATGTTTTAATGCGCAAAGATCATATGTGACATTTAAGAAGCAAATTGCTATGTTCCATTATAGCTTGATCTGAAATACGGATGATGCAAATGGCTAATAAATCAATCAATATGACTCTGAAATGATGTTTCTTATCAATTTATTATTTACTAAAACTATAGGTGTTAAGTATACCCGTGAAATGAAATCAAGAAAACAGTGCTTCACTCATCAATAACATAAAATGCCTATGCATTAAATTTCAATTTTACATTAACTTTTAATGTAAATTGCAATTTTAACTAACAATATAACAAAACTGCAATTAAGAATCACTTGATAACCTGGCTTCATTTTCAAAAGTTTTAAGTTGTTTTTGCCCTCTATGTTTAAGTTGTTTTTGATGTTTCACAACCTTTAAGATGATTTCGCACACGGACTTCACAAACGAAGCATTTGAGTAATCTCTTGGGTTACATCTTGCGTACGAAACATTTTTTTCATATTTAGCATTATTTAGAAAACACTAATGTTGGGGCAGTTCATGTTCTGAACTGCCAAATGAAGCTTTAGCTTCACTCTGGTTATTACCTGACTATTGTAATGCAAGACACGCCTTATGAAATACATGCTTGGGCGTGTATTATTTTAGTAGTGCTTAATTATTAAATGGTAATTTTGCTCTACATATTCATGCATAGAATAACCATTTTCAGTTTAGTAAAATGGTAAAATCTCTGTATATATATTTTCACTCTCTGTAGTTATTATTGAACATTTCTTTATGCCAAGTTTATAATACAAATTACTATATTATTAATTAGTGCCTATGTGTCCTAAATTGAATTACTTTAAAAGTTGATTTAATTTTAACTTATTTTTTCATAATCAAAATGGTTTATAAACTTTTATCCTTTAATATAATTGATGTTGCTGATTTAGAAAAGCAGTTAATTTAAGATATATATTGTTACTAAATAATCATAACAATTGTTTTATTGATGGCTTTTCACATCAATATTGGTACTGTTAAAATCAATTTTTGGTTGTAAGGAAGACATACAATTTTTCTGAAAAAACATTTTAGGCTGGTGTGCACGAAAAAATCTCTTCCTACATGTACCTAATTAGATTGAATTTTCTGTTGGAGTTGCTTGTTCGAAAAAACTGCTCAAAGAAAAGTAGAAAGAACATTTTAGTAAATATGAAGGAACATTTTAATTTGAGAATGAGTTGACCATTTTTGTAAAAGCACATAAATGTCCAATATCAAACAATGAAAATGTTCAATTTAACTATCTTCCACCAATGGCCATGTTTATTAAGCCGGACATCGAAAGTTTCAGCTGAGCAGGTTATTGGTTTGTTCTCCACTTCGCAGTTGTAACGTCATGTATGCGTTGATTTTCGTGCTTAATACATAGCATGAATACATATTAGTACTTAAAAGCCATACACAATGGTAATATTTCGTCAATAGAATAATTTTAGTGTGCTCTGGTCAAATAGTTGAATACTTAACTTACATATAAACTTTACTCTGGAATAATATCATGGATTCATCTATTTTATGGCCCACCGCATGCTACTAATGGCAGCAAAAGGTAATAAATTCAGGTAGATAGAAGCGATATTTCGAGGACATTATTTTAAATTTTGCACAGTCGGAAGGCCTTGCCATGACTAAATTAATTGCGATCATATCCATCCTCCCAATAAAAACTGTTATTAGATGCACTATTGCACTCTTATTAAGAGGCCAAACTGAAATTATAATACATGTGGGAATCGCATTTGTATAGTTTGCCTTTGTAAAAAGAATGATGACTTGAAGTTAACATTGGAACTAAAATTAAAACATAAATGTCGGTAATATTTTGAGCTATAACATTTTCTCGCGAGTAAAAGAAATCAAGATTTTAGAGCAGACCTCAATTTAATTTTTTGATTCTTTTGTTCCTTTATAGAGCTTTACTTAGTTTTTTGCTAATCCGTTTATATCTAAAGTTTTAGCAGATTCCTTCTGGAAATCAATGGATTTTTCATCAAGACCTTTTCTGTTTATACGCTAAAAAGAGTCAAATAGTTTTGAAAATAAAATTGCAAACTTATTGAAATATTGGTTTAACATATGCAATAGACTTAATAGGAATTTTTGGAAAACTGATTGCAAGAACTGTCTACAGAAGTTGTGTTACCTAACAGCCATCAGCAAATCCTTTTTATACTGTTTGTAACTGCTGTTTGTTAATGTTTGTAAAACTGTTGATTTATGAAATGTGTTTATTGATTTGAAGCTGTTATTATTACTTTTGAAAAGTTCTGTTGTAACAGGATTACTTGTTGTAACAGGATCAAATAATATTTTTGAGATAGCACAATTGTGGAAAGTAGTACTAATGTGAAAAATCTGATTACTAATTATTTTAAGACGATAAATAAAAACCTTGTAAATACAGCATAAATACAAATATAAACTACAAATATAAACAGGTTTCAAAGCACAAATCAGCCTTCAGCTTCAGGATCTACAAAAAGTCCGACTTTATTTATTCAAGATAGATCGCAACTGAGGTAGAATAGCACACGTGGCTGAAGGTGGGAAAAAAGATGTTGCCATCGCCGTGGGAGGGAATGAAAGAGAAAAACCCAAGGAGGCAAGAAAATGACAGGCACAATGCTACGAACGGAAAAACCACATGGGAAAAAAATTTCAAAAATATGGTGGTAAGTGAACGGTTAGCAGAACGAATAGAAACCACTGAATAGTTCAGAAATATACTTAAAAGTAACGAAAAAATATGAGGCGCTCAAACCATCTGTAAAATATACAAACATGAACAACAAAGTTGTGCTTCTTGTCAGTCCTGAAGAAGACTGTTTGGTGCCTTTGAAACCGGCTGAACAGTTTATATTTGTGTTTATGTTGCATTTACGAAGTTTCTATTTTATCGCGCTATTATTGCAGCAGCTTCATGAGTATTCATTTGATAACTAGTTTTATTTGAAAGTGTTAGAAAAAAGCGTGCTGCTAAGTTTTGCTGTGCTCGTCATATGAAACTTAGGAAATATATTATTAACTTTTCTATTTCAATTATATATATATATATATATATATATATATATATATATATATACACTTTTATTTGATAATAAAATATATTATTGTATTCTTCTGAAATACTTTATATGTATACGGATAAATTTTAGGAATACTGTTTTTTCATAAATGATTTGTAAGTTAAGTAGTATAAATAGACAAATGTATAGTTGAAGTATTTCTTACCACATATGTAACGAACACGCCTCTGCCGTTCCTAGGGAAAGAATGTTCAATATTATTTAAATGTTATAAACAGTTAGCATCAGCCAATTCAGTACAATTAACAACCAATTAACAAACAATGTACTTTATAGGGGTTTATAAAATCACTGTATAATTATTTAGTACCACAGTTTATTTTAAACTCTCTCTTTGAAACAATCTTGTAACTCTCTTTTTAAAACAATATCTTGAATAGTTGGTCGTAGATACAGGGTTTCAACTTAAGAATATTTAAACTATACTTTCATTGTTTGCAAACTTTGACAATGTGACACCTTTTGGTAAAAATGTACAAACCGTAACTTTTTATACGTCCCTTTAGAAAAAATTTTCAATTATAAAAATATGTTCCGTAACCCAATTAGTGAAAAAAAATAATTTCTTGGTCATACGATTAAAATACACGAAGTTTTCAACTGATACTTAGGGACAGTATAAAGTTTTTGTTAAAGATATTCATGCGAGTTTTCGAATGGAAAATTTATTTAACGATATTCAATTTTTGTACAATCTCTGAAATCTATGTTTTTGCCATTCTTCTCGATTGAGTCAAAGTAGTGACATTAACAATTTTCTCACGGCCAATTTTGCATACTAATAAGCCGATTTTTTTTCAAAAAGTTTTTAAATGAATAAGGGAGAATTTTCTAATTTGAATATTCTGTGTAGAGGGCCCATATAAAATGTAAATTTTATACTACTTTTCTACTTTTTACTAAAACGTGTCGTGTCATATATATAATATACATCTTATATGATATAATATATATATATATATATATATATATATATATATATATATACAGAAATATTATTCTTAATATGATACAGAAATATTAATCCTTTCCCAATAACGCGCCCTTTTCTTTCACAATTATTATCCAAATTCCTATTTCATGTCCAGCACATATTGCAACTACATTAAATTCTATCCCACGCCACTAATATTAACAAAGTCTGCCAACGCTTCCTCTTTTCCTTGATTATACCATATATGGTTACTAATCTTAACCTCTGTGTAAACGTTCTCATATGAAACTGCTTTTCCAATCACATTTTTAAAGTCTAAAACGCGAAGACAGCAGCCCCATGCCTCATATCCCTCCCCCTGCGATGTGAATGTCATTTGTACTTGTGAAGAACTACGCAGACGGCATTGAGATTTCATGAGAGCTGGATGCCGGAGCGCGGCTGTCTGATGTTACTATATCTATTTCGAGTGTGATATATAAAAAAAGTAAATTTCGGTTATATGAAAGTGTATCTTCCCGGAATTGCTTTCTCCAAATATTATACACACACACACATATATATATATATATACATATATATATATATATATATATATATATGTATATACATGGATATATATATATGTATAGATATATATATATATATGTATATATATATGTATATATACAGGGTGATTGTAAATTAAGTTCCCGGTTCGAAAATGGTCTCAAATAAAAAACACTGGTCAGAATGATTTGAAATTTTGCGTGAACACTCGTGGAGCAATGAAATTTTGTTTGGTGAATAAAAATCAGTAGTTCAAGAAGTCGCCGCTAGGAGAATAACTAGCGCTTTACTACACTAGAATGCAATACAAAAGAAATAAATGTCAACTTACTCAATGGCTAATGACGTAATATATGTTCAATATGCTGTCCTTCGCATTCTGAAACAAGCTGAAAGCTCAAAATAGTGTTCAGCAACAGACTTGAGAGCTTCCGTAGAGATGTTGTGGATGGCATACGTGATGCAAGCTTTAAGTTCCGCTAAATTGGTAATGTGTCCATTAAACACCACATTCTTCAGATGCCCCCAAAGCCAAAAATCACATGGATTGAGGTCTGGGGAACGTGCTGGTCATCTTACAGGAAAATGGCGGCTGATGATTCTGTCATCTCCAAAATGACTGCGAAGTAGCCGCTTCACTGGTTTTGCGATATGTGGTTGAACCCCATACTGCATGAAAATAGTGTTATCGATACACTGACGCTCTTGCAGTGTGGGTATAACGTGACTTTTCAAAAGACGTTCATATCGGTGGCCATTGACAGAACAGGTGATAAGGTCATGAGGACCAACTGCCTCAAAAAAGAAAGGCTCGATAATAAACGCTGCTGTAAATCCGCACCACACAGTGACTTTGGGGGAATGAAGAGGCACCTGACGCAGTTCATGTGGATTTTCGGTTGCCCAGATTCTGTAATTTTGCGTATTAACAGTTCCGTGGAGATGGAAGTGTGCTTCGTCAGTCCACAAAACGTTCCAGGGCCATTCATCGCCCACTTGTATCAGAGCCAGAAATTGAAGTGCGAACATTTCACGTGCAACATTGTCCGCAGTTAGCAACTGTTGAACATGGGTCAGTTTGTAAGGATAACATTTCAAAATATGTTTCAAATTTTTTAGCACCGTACTGGAGGGTACGTCAAATGATCGGGCAATTCCACGTGCACTCGTAGATGCATTAGCGTTACGCTCTTCTTTTAACGCTGTAGCTACGTCTTTCACTATCTCTCCATCGACTACTTTCCGTCCCCTGCCAGGTTTGATGTCCAAAGAGCCAGTCTCTTCAAATTTTAAAATCATTTTGAGCAAACTTTTGCTACACAGAGGACCAGATTTTAATTTTTATACGTTCTGAACTTTTTAAGAGCTACTAAACAAGCGCTGTTATTCTCATAAAACAATTTGACAAGAAGAGCACAATCTTTTAATGATAGAATCATTGCGACAGAACAATAGAGGTTTTTCATTAAGTTATGAGAAACAAGTTCCGGTTTTCCTTTTTTATAGCAAACGTTTATTGCAACGTCACTGTCTTATGCAAATTTGCAGCAGCATTTGAAGAGCAATTATGCAAAACAAGTTAAATCCACCTTTTGTGAAAAAAGATACGGCTTAAGTTTGCATAGAATTTAACATTGTTTCAATGGATGAATTTTTTTTTTCATTACTTGCATGCATATGGTGATGAAAGATCGCCTTTTAATTCAGTATTCGAAGGACATCATATTAAACATTTATTACATCATTAGCCAATGAGTAAGTCAACGTTTATTACTTTTGTGTTGCATTCTACTGTAGCAAAGCGCGAATTCTTCTCCTAGCAGCGACTTTTTGAACTACTGCTTTTTCTTCACCAAACAAAATTCCATTTCTCCACGAATGTTCACGCAAAATTTCAAATCATTCTGACCAGTGCTTTTTATTTGAGACTATTTTCAAACCGTTAATTTTATTTAAAATCACTCTGTATATATGCATATATATTTATATACATACATATACACATACACACACATACACACACACACATATATATATATATATATATATATATATATATATATATATATATATATATACATATACAGGGTGTTCCTGATTGGTTGGTTGGCTGAACCGGGGCATTTTTATGTGTGGAAAAGCGACTTAAGTCATAAAGTTTAATGCTTCATAACTCGGTGAATTTTGGTCATAAATGGAAGATTTTTAACTTTGCGTAAATTTGTATGAGGATGATTTTCCTAAATATAATTGGTAGGACCGGGGGACTGTATAAAAATTTATATTTCGTATTTTTCTTTCAGAAATGAATTTATTGATTTAATCTGTTTCTAAGATAATAGATTTTAAAATTTAAAACATTTTTGCAATTGGAAGTGTACCTTTGTGACTAACGGTTGAGGAAATAGCCATTGGGCACCCTGTATATTTATTTATTTATATATTTATTTATTTATTTATATATGAAAAATACTTGAATTTTCTTACGTCCTCTGCATAATACTGATACCAATACTGTCCTTGATACTGAATTTCCTGAGTTCTACCGTGATGAACTTTGAAGGAGCTGCAATAAAAGGAATTAAAAGCAATACAATGAGAATTAATGGGCATAAATATAAAGAAACTGAAAGTACTATTTTTTAGTTATTCCTTAACATTTACTTATATTGTAGCTATGTTAAAATTTCATAATGCTTCATCTAGAGAAATAGAAACATGATAACATATGATAAATAAAAAAATAAGGTAGTGACGTTTATTGTGGAACTCATTTTTGACTTTCTTACAATAATGACCTTTTTACTCTCTATTTGTAGGAAGTGCTATTTAAAAATCAGCGTTTCGCCCTGTTACAGCTCGCTTTGATAATTGAAATTGTAATTCTGCAAAAATAAAGCGGTTTTATTACGGATGCAACACTAAATATAAATTAAAAATAACTTTAAAAAAATCACAATTTTGGCACAAGATGGATGCCATATTTTATTTTAAGTGAATCACGTGATCTATTCATATAATATGTCTGCAATTAATATTTTAATTTTTATTTAAAAAATACCGAAAATATTTTGCTAAATTTTTTTTTATATATTTTATGGGATAATGTAAATATTTGCTAAAATTTTGGAAGCAATTTGTGAATTTTAAATCCGCTTAGGAACTCTTTAAAAAATTAGGTCCCATAGAGTTCAGTGTATTTCATTTTTTAACCCGGGTTCAAACCAAAACTAATTGTGTAATATTATTCATTTACATTCTCATATATCCCACAGACTGTATCAATAACGTTAAAATTTCCTTTTGATAAAATAAATTTTACGGCAGTTATCGTGCGAACGGAAAAACAGACAGAGAGACAAAATGAACAGTCATAAACACTTTTCAACTATGTTGTAAAGTGTTAACACTAATAAATGTGTGAAACAAATATGAAGAAACTAACTGATTTCAGAGGTAATGTGGACTAACTTTGTCAAAAGCAATTACCGAAATTATAAATAAAATTAACATTAAGAAAAGGGATGGCAAATAACCAAAACAAGAAAGATCAATCATGCATAAAACAGTGATTATGAAACACTTTCCAACTGCAATGCAATTTTATTTAAATATCTCTAAAATGCGATACATTCAGTGGTGATATTTGTTTAATTACGACAGTACTATAATAATTTATTTTACTTGAAAACTTAAAACCATGGAGGCAAATGCACTTTCTAACTCCATGCTTAAAATTTCATCGATAAAGGCAATTCTATAAAATAGTCTGCTTTTCTATATAAAATCAATGACTATTTCATTCATATCCCCTATATTCCAGACTCCAGAGCTAAATAATTCTGCGTTAAAAAATCAGCAATTCTTATACAGTTCATCTTAAAGCTTGATTTGTTTACATTCTGCATACGTTAAAATTAGGTTTCGTTGTAGAAATAATCAAAGTTTGATAATCATTTAAACTAAAAATATTGTAATTGCGTTTTCGCAGAATATGGATGCACAGAAAATATGCAAAAATAAAGCAGTTTTAGGACGGATGCAATACTTAATATAAATTTAAAAGATCTTTCAAAATCACGATTTTGACACTCGGAAAAAATATGGATGCCATATTCTATTTTGAAGTGGGTCACGTGATCTCTTCACATAATATGGGTGAAAGCCCCAGGCCGTCCGGCTCGTCCAGAGGACTTGGAGCAATATTATTTTAATTTTTATTTAAATGCTGCCGAACATATTTTACTCAATTATTTTATAAATTTTATGGGATAATTTGAGTATTTCCTAAAATTTTCAAAGCAATTTGCGAATTTCAACTTCGCTTAAAAATGTTTGAAAAATGAGGTCCAATAGGGTTCAATGCATTTCGCTCTTTCAACCCGGGTTCAATCCAAAACTAATTGGGTGATATTATTTATTTACATTCCCATATGTTCCACAGATCGTCTGAACAACATACTAAAATTTCATTTCGATAAAGTTATTTTTACGGCAGTAATTGTGCAAACGCACGGACAGACAGAATGACCAAAGTCATAAACACTTTTCAACTATTTTGGAAAGTGTTAAAGTCAGTACCAAGGAGAACTTAGTTCTTTCTAGGCCGAGACCTCGTTGCCTTTTCTGACAATTTCTTGACATAGCAGAGACACACAATACCCGCCAACAGAGTGTTTAACGCCAAGACCAGTTGACGGGCTGACAGACTTACACGCTGGTAAAATTTTATCTAAATTACCCGAGTCCACAAATCGAATTTTAAAATTTGGGCTCAGTTATGCCTTTTATGAATTTTAAATTGTTCCAAATTTCCCGCAAGTTGGTCAAAAAAGTCGTTGAGAAACAGCGCAGCAAAACAAATGTATTTGAGTTGATTACATGAACTATTCGTTTGCACCTCGCTGTTCTCCTCAAAAGAAAAGCCCGTACTTTTTCCTCAAGGTTTCTATCCGAGCATTCCTCATCGTTATGTCATTTACCAGCTTTATGTAACAAATCTCCACACTAGTGTAGTGTAAATTCTGGTTTTCGCCCAACTATTCCCACACAGCGTGCACGCCGCGCGGCACATTGTACCCTGTCTCCCTGTACTGGGAAGCATGTTTAGCAGGTTACTAGATGCCTCAAACAAGCGACGTCAATGCAGTACGTCTGTCAGGTTTCCCCCAGGTCATTCTAACTCCTATGTGGTATGTTTAACAAGCATCTAGTTACTTGAAACAATACAATGCACATAGAAGATGTACGTTTGACGGTCCTTCCATCCAGTATGGCAAATTCATTACGTTTCCACCACTCAGTTCACTCCACATCAATGGAGAATGGTATGTTTCGGACCCTAGGCAGCTTCAGCGTAGAATAGCACGTTTATTATACACTGAATAGCAGGCCTGACGGATTCTAAAATACAGAACCGAGACGCCTGTAGCTCACTTCAGGGTCTCTAACCAGGTTTTTAGCGAGTCTTACATAAATATGCTAGTGTTGCCGTATTTTAAAAATTGTGGTAGCAAATTATTTGAAGCAGTTATCATTTCAGAAATAAATATCCATAATAAGCAAATAAAGAGATATTGCAACAATGACTACCTACTTTTTAATAAAGAGAACCAGCAATAAAAGTGAACGGAGATGACAAACTTTCATTTTACTGTCCCTCTATACTTAATATACGTATAGGGAATGTAGTATTATGACGCAAACGAAATGTCAAATTCAGGGTTTTGATGGTTTTACGTATTTTGAGCTAGCCACAGCACAAATTGAGAATTGCAACTATGATAAAAGTAAGTTTTAGATTGTGAAGTTATGTGCTGATATCTTGAAAGGCACAGAAAGAGTTTGGGGAGCGTTTGACAAGGAAACGGGGGAAGGGGAGGGGGGGGGGAAAGAAGAAATATTTTGAAATATATATAGAGTTGCATGTAGCCTGGGAATTTAGAGAAATATGAATAAACTGGGATTTTGGGAAGCATTAAAAATGTTTAGAGAAGAAATTGGTTTACAAGTTTTTAACACATTATAACATAGTTGAAAAGTGTTTATAATTTTTTCATTCATTCTGTCCGTATGTCTGTCCGTTCGCACGATAACTACCGTAAAAATGACTTAATCAAAATAAAATTTTAGTATGTTGTTACAGCGATCTGTGGAACATATGAGAATATAAATGAATAGTATCACCCAATTAGTTTTCGATTGAACCCGGGTTAAAAAAAGGATGTACATTGAATCCTATGAGACCTAGTTTTTCAAATATTTTTCAAACGAAATTAAAATTCACAAGTTGCTTCTAAAAATTTAGGAAATATTGAAATTATCCCATAAAATATATAAAAAAAATTTCAGCAAAATATGTTTGGTAGTTGTTTAAATAAAAATTAAAATAATAATTACACCCATATAATATAAAGAGTTCACTTGAGCCACTTCAAAATAAAATATGGCACCCATCTTTTTTTTCCCAGTGTCAAAATCGCGATTCATAAAGTTCCTTTGCATTTATATTTAGTGTTGCATCCTTCCTAAAACCGCTTTATTTTTGCTTATTTTCTGTGCATCTGCATTCTGTGCCAACACAATTACAATATTTTTTAGTTTAACTGTGATGATTATTTCTACAACGAAGCCTAATTTTAATGAATGCAGAATGTAAACAAGTGATTGTAAGATGAGTTATATAAGAATTGCTGAATATTTTTCAAGAAAAATTATTTAGTTCTATAATCTGGAATAAAAGTGTATGAATAAATTATTCATTGCGTTTACATAGAGAGACAGATGATGTATATTCCGATGACGCCATTTGAATAAAGTTCATTTCTTTCGATGATGTTTTATGTTTTCAAATATAATAAATTATTGTAGTACTGTGATAATTTAAAATATATCACCGCTGAATGTATCGCATTTTAGAGATGTTTAAATAAAATTGCATTGCAGTTGGACGCCTCCCTCCCTCTAAAAGCATCATGACGATGATGAAGTCCATATTGGGGTCTTTGCTGGTATCTGGAATTTAAGCGAAATTCATTTCTAATTTTAAGCCGTACCCAGTGCCGAAAATCGCCGCAACGATGTTTTGCCGAGGATGATGTGAATTGCATCTATGATGACATTTATGATGTGAATGACATCTATGATTGGGATTTATATGGTGGAAAGATGGATCGTTACGAAAAATGTATACACTTTAAACTCTTATACACTCAAAACTAATAGAGAACAAGGAAGATCAAGCATGCATAAATCATTGATTATGAAACACTTTCCAACTGAAATGGAATTTCATTTAAACATCTCTAAAATGCGATACATTCGGCCATGATATATTTTAAATTATCACAGTACTGCAATGATTTATTATATTTGAAAACTTAACTTCACCGAAAAAATGAACTTTATTTAAATGACATCATCAAAATATAAATCGTCTGGTTCTCTATGCAAAAGCAGTGAATATTTCATTCAAACGCTTTTATTCCAGACTCCAGAGCTAATTAATTTTGCGTTAAAGGAATATCGCAATTCGTATACAACTCATCTTACAAGCAAGATGGATGCCCTATTTTATTTTGAAGTAGGTCACTTGATCGCTTCATATTATATGGGTGTGATTATTATTTTAATTTTAATTAAAAAAATTACCAAAAATATTTTGCTGAAATTTTTTTTATATATTTTATGGGATCATTTTAATGTTTCCTAAAATTTTCGAAGCAATTTAAGAATTTTAACATCGCTTAAAAAATGTTTGAAAAATTAAGTGTGATAGGGATCAAATTATTACAAACTTTTTCAACATGGGTTCAATCCAAACCTAATAAGGCGATATTATTAATTTACATTCCCATATGTCCTACTAACCGTCTCAACAACACACTAAAATTTCATTTTGTTAAGTCATTTTTACTGCAGTTATCGTGTGAAAGGACAGACAGACAGACAGAATGAACAAAGTCATAAGCCTATTTCAACTATGTTGTAAAGTGTTAAAACCGAAGGGAACAGGCCGAAATTGGAAATTATCCAAGCGAAAAGGAAGAAGGGAAAATGACCGTTAACATTGTTCTTCTATTGCAAATGCTGAACTTGCTTGTATAAGCAAGGTTTTCTACTTGCCTATTCTGAAGAAGAGAGCTGTTTTTTGCCTTCGAAAGCACTTGACTCCTAAATTATATTGTGAGCTGTATTTTTACTAAGTTTATTATTTTATTTTAGTTTTTTCAACAGAAGCTTTTGAGCGTTGTTTGATATATGCTGTCGCGTCGTATCATCTGGATAAGCTAATGTAATTTTAGAATACAAAATTGAGTTTCAACAAGTGGAAAAATTTTGCTTCTCTAAAAAGGGCAATAAGCGTAGTTAGGGAAATTAATGCAATAATTAACTTTCTAACCATCAAGTTCTAAAAGAATCATCAAATAAAATGAAAAGAAAATTAATGCTCAAGATGCTTATAGGGTAATAGTATTTTGAAGCCATCGATATACGCACAGTATAATGAAAAATTTCACTATTTCTATGGCCGTCCATCCAAGCAGTTGCTCATGTCCTCTGGCGAGTCGATCGGTCTGGATCTTCAGCACTATTTCTATGTAAAATTGAAGAAAATTAACGAAACATATTAATTGCTTCTTTAATTCTCCAACTTTTCGAAATCTCTCAATTTGATGTAAAGGGCATATGCCATGACCCTCTATACAATAATAGTTTTTTTCCCTATTCAATGATATTTAGAGGCGCAGGAGATGGAAGATAAGGGCACCGGAGGGCAAAGAAATCCCAGAAAATTTCAACGATAGGTATTCAGAGATATATGCAATGAGCACCAGTGGCTTAATACGTACCCATACTTAATGGGAACACCGTATAGACATAATGAAGTTGTTTAAAAATGATATGTCACTTGAAATGCGCTACAAAATAACAAATATTGATTTTGTGACAAAACACTAAAATATAGACTTCACTTAATTTTCAATTTGGCTGAAAACCAAAACGATTCTTCTAACTGGCAAGGCACCGAATTATCTAAATCGCTTAATTTTTTTCTAGAGATATTAAATTGAGAACGGTCACTAATAATATGAAAAATGAAAACTTCTTTTGCGTAAGAGCATCTAAGGTTTATTAAAAGTATTTACCAAATTCAAATGTAAAGAACAGCATGTATCCTCACGATGAAAAAAGAGAGCAAGCACCAGGCTCAACAACGCTTTTCACCACGTCTATCCAGAGAGCAACACACGCGTTCTCGTTTTCATTTTTGTTGCTGCTCGTTTTTTTTATCCAGATAATGGAGGCAGCTCTTTACTTTTAAAACCGGTTGATGGTTTTAATTAACCGTGCATACGCAAAACCAACAAAAGATTTATTTTTCAGATTGATTAATTCAGATAACAATTACAGGAATTTTCGTTTTATAGGCCCTAGATAAGTGTTAAATGGTGGTGATCATCAATTTGGGGTACATAAGTACAAGCGTCAAAAGTAAAACTGCAACACCATGAAGGAATGCATGTAGCCATATGGAAATTACAGTAACCGGCAGAAGAGAGAGTCATATACAAATGATTAAAAGAACAAATGTATTCAAAAGAAACCTGTTTATTCAGTAAAGAATGTGACCTCCACGGGCAGTTATACAGGCCACTAAACGGCGAGGTATCCTATCGATGACGCTATTAATAATTGCTTAAAGTAATTCTTGCCAAGCAGCGTCCACTTCGGCTAGCAGTTCGTCTACGGTATGTACCGGTAGTCTCCGGTGCACCTGACGTACGATGAGGGTCCACACGTGTTCAATAGGAGAGAGATCCGGAGAGACTGCCAGGCAGGAAAGGATGTGAATTCTGTTTACTCTGTCGAGAGTTCGGCGTACGGTGTGCGGTGTAGTGTTGCCTTGTTAGAACACCGTGCCGGGAATAGCCTGCATCAGTGGCCGAACCACAGGCATCACAACCTACGTGAGGTATCGGTCCGCTGTTAGATTACTCGTAATGTGCACCAGAGCTGTCCGCTGATCGAACATGATACCGCCCTAAACCATGTTGCCCGGTGTAACGCTCTGGTTAGCAAGTGGCGTTCCCTGTGAAACCGCGCGTCATTATTTCACAGGCAGAAACGATATTCATTCGTAAACAAAACCTGATGTCATTCTTTGGTCCAATTGCGATGATGATGTCACCGCACAGACGTGAATTCCTGCGTCGAGCGCTTAATGGTGTCCTAGTGGTTGGTTGCCGGATGCGCCGGTGTACTTCATGCAACCCGTTGCGAATGGTTTGGGTGCATGTAGGTGCAACTGTTGATGGTGGCAGACTGTTTCGCATGCCACTTGCAATTGCGAACGGTCTAGAAGATTCATTCGGCAAATCTGCCGTTCTGTACGCTCTGTCGTGTACCTGTTTGATCCACTCTCTCTTCAACGAGTTCTCTGTTGTTCCTGAGTCCATCGTGTCACACATCGCTGGATGGTACTCAGGCTGTGCTCAACACACGTGGCAATTGCACGCATCGACAAACCCACGCCACGCAGTTCCATGATATGGTTTCGTTCCCTAATCGTTAACTGCTGGTATATAGCTCGCTGACATCTTCCAGGCATCGCGTCTTCACTTTTTCGAAAGTTCAGTTGCTATCGTTCAATGCTATCGTCGTTGATAGCATTTACGGGACGAGCCGTCTGCTGGTCTTTATCACCGAAACTGGGTGTCACGTGACACGATATGTACGAAAACTAAATCAGTTGCCTATGACTCTTTCTTTTACCGGTTCTGTGATTTTATATGGCTACGTTCATTCCCTTATGGTGTTGCAATTTAACTTTTGACGAGTGTACATATAAAAATTCCACTCACTTGGTAATGGAAAAATATTTTTTTTTTACTTGACGTTACAGCACAAAAAAGTGAAATATCTCAATAATGGAGTTTTTTAGCGTGTTATAAATTATTTCATTGACCGTAAAATATCAAATTATATATAAAATTATAGTTCAAATAATATTATTTTTGGATATTTTATATGTTTTAAAATACATTTCTTAAAATGTTCATTTTCGATGAAAAAGGGCCAAAATATTGGGACATACTCTGCATTGAATGTGTTAAAAAACAATAAACTTCCTATGTTTTTGTGTAAAAGTATTCATCAATTGAGATGATGCCGTGAAAATACAAACGCACGTATTTCCTTAATAAACGCCAAAATGTGGAAATCACGATAGTAATTGTTTCATGCGAACTATGAGCTGTTTGTCTGGCAGTCGAAGAAAAATATTTCTGTTTATACACGCTGATTTTCTTTTTCAACTAGGGTGAAGTTTCACAATGCCTTTAAAATATTAGTCGCCATCTCATCATCGCGCCTGCTTTTATTGAGGAAATTATGCTTATAATTTGATATAATCCTACAAAATTTTATGAAAATAATTTAATTCTCTCAAAAGATGTCTTGCGTATACGCTAACAGGCAGACTCACACATACAGGCAGAAACAGAGATAGAGAGACATCATTATAATAATCGTTATTCATTATTAAGTGATAGTCCAATGGTGTAAATACATTTATATCTGGAATTTTATTTTACATATGAATTGTAAGGAAAGTGATGTGGAACAACTGGTGTCCTCTGCAGATCAGAAATAAATTTGAAATTTTCGGGTACGCAAGCTGAAACTTGTAATCGAGCCAAAAGGAGTAAATATTTGTGACGTCATATACTGTGGAATTAGGATTTATCAAAGATTTTTGTTAACATCAGGCTTATTTTCTATTTCATTATAGGTACTTCAATTGTAACTCGAGAATTCCAGATAAGAGAAGGATTTAATAAAAAGAATATAACATTTTAAAGCAAGTATTTTTCAAATTTTTCTGTAGCAGACATATGCTTGGAATCTATAACGATGCAGGACAATATTTTATCCTGGCTCACAATTGGCAAAATTCCAATCAGCCATTATTATTGACGTCATTTCTGCCGAGCACCTTGTTATAGGGTAGAAGTTCATTCTCTTTTAACGATTTGTAACCACTAATATTACTGTGTTCTCATAAATTTACTTATGGGATTGAATTGTTTTAGAATATACATTCAATTCCTTATAAAACAAAGAAAAAATGTCTGTTAAAATAATAGGAGTAGAAGTATCGAGAGAGTATCAAGTCTTGCCTCGATCCTGAACACGTACTCTCGTTGGTGGTGAAGAGGGCTTGGGGATTTTCCCTCAGGATGATGAGACGGACGGGAGACGGGGTCTCCTTCAGACAACGGACTGCGTCGGTCAATGTAGCCTCTCGGAACGACATATCGTTCACCTAGAGCAAGTGAAAAAGAGTAAATAAAATACATTATACATGTCTTCTTTTTATAAAAAGAACGAAACATTTAAATGAAACGATACAATTTTATTTTAATAGATTTAATACTACGAACGCTTTTAACTATTCTCTCAGCAAATAAGACAGCGAGGAATTCTAATAGGTAAAGACCATAGATTGTTCTCTAAAAGTATACTTCTAAGAAAGATCTAGGACAACCTATGCCTGGAAAACATTTGGACGAGTGCCCTTTATTAGTGACTTTTAATTCAATCATTAAGAAATACTGGAAAGCTTGCTGTCTAATGGCCTAGGGGCCAAACGGCCGGCATTTATAAACAACAACAACAGAAAGTGATGCATTTAGTGAATGATTTTTTATAGAAAACTGTGATGTGCTTTACATACAAGTAAACTAAAAAAGAAATAAAATTTCACCAAGATCGTAGAAAACTGTGGCGTACTTTACATGCAACTAAAATCATAAAGAATTAAAATTTCGCCAAAATCGTTTGAAACGAGGATCAAAAGGTCATCGTCACTGCAGCTTGCTTCCTCATAATTCAGATTTCAATGTCATAACTACGAAACAATGAATAGATGCCCTTAACAAATTTAAGGCTACAAATCAAACCATAGTATGAGCGGTTTTAGCTGTTCTCTCAGCAAATAGGAGAGCTAGGGATTCTAATGGGTAAACACCATAGGTTGTCCTCTAAATGCGTGCTTCTAAGGAAAGGATGTTTTTAGTGGATAACTTTCACAGAAAGTGGTGACCTACTTCACATAGAAGTAAAATTATAAAGAATTAAAATTTTGCCAAAATTGTCTGAAATGAGGATCAGAATTTCATCATCCCCGTAGCTTGCTTCCTCAGATTTCAAAATCATGACTATTAAATCATGAATAAACACCCATAATAAATTGAAGGCTGAAAATCAAACCATAGTGTGGATACCCTCCGAGAAGCAATTTAAATTACGACCACAAAATGCAAAAACGCCATCTTTTGATCAATTTCTTTCTTTTTTTATCAACGTTCCTCGTTAATATATAGTCATTAACTTACATTTCGAGCAAGAATACGTTTAAAATACTCCAATTCTTATGTTATCTATGAACTCAACCCAATTCCAAAGTTAACTCCATATTTACGAAACTACATGATGCTGTAAGTCGAAGTTGGTAGTTGATGATGTTACAATGCTACAAGCATTACTCACATTATAACAGGCAAAACTTTTTGGATCCATTTCTTATTATGAGAGTTCATTAACACATGATCTCCTCTAATTATGTAAAGTCTCACCTATTTCAGAAATTTACCTTCTAAAAATGAACTAACTCAAAATATTTAAATTTGCTGAAAGACAAAAAAATAAAATCACACGAACTCCCAAGGATGTGAACAGATCAAATTAAAATTCTATTAATATATTTATTAACTGAACATAGAGGCCTTTTTGACTCAATAGCATAAATTCAAAGTTACGACTAGAAATGTAGAACATCATACATGCGCTGCACTTAAATCCATAAGCAGACACAACAGTATTGCCAAAAAAAAAATCCTTCAGATAATGCATAATTTGGTAAAACATCCGTAAAAAAATAAATGAAGTGAAATCAATATTTTTGGCGCTTAGTACGATTCCATCTAGATGGAAAAGAACAATGAATGCTTCCCACTTAAAATTGGAATAAGTGAAATGCAGAAAGAGTATTTTTCTGCGAGGAAAGGTCTCAATGGTTTGATGCCCTGTAAAGCTAATTAAAGAAGTGCGTATAGTTAAATTACAGTGCAGCGCGGCTACACTCCAGTATTTCCCGTACAGTGAAAACAAAAATACTGGCAGAGCGCCAAAGTATATAAAACTTTCCTTGTTTTCCCCTTGAATTGTGTTTATTCCAGTTATAAGGAGGAAGCGTTGATAGTACGTTTTTATCTGGGTGGAATCGTACCTAACAAAAACATTGATTTTCAGTTCTATTTTTAGCTAACGTTTTATCGAGTTTAGCATTACTTGCCGGAATTTTTGTTAAAATACTGTTGTTTTTGTTTAGAGATGTTACATATTTCTGTGACGAATTTTTTTTTATTAAAATGGAGGAGAAATTCGTGCTTGCATAATTTGATTTTGATTTACACATGGTTTGAAATTTTGGGAATGTGACATTTTTGTCTGTGTGTGCTTTACATGCATTGTATCTGTAGCAATTTTTAATGTGAAATACGAGCAATATGTACCCAAACATACAGGAAGGCAATTTTCCATTTATAGAACCTACCGCAGGTCTGATTAAAAATTTTGGAGATTTAACATCTCTGTGTTTCTGTACTTCACTTGTTGCAAATTTTAACCGATTTTAGTAGTTCAAAGAAAGAAATACCCTAAATTGTAGGTAGGCCAAAAAGCCTTTTAATTCACTAACTGTAAAGAAAGTGATCGAAATGCAAATTCATTTTTAAAATACACATCGTTAAGTAACAGAGAAAACAATAAAAACTCATTAAAAGAGGTTAAATGGTTTGGCATGTAGGTCCGTCGGAAGAAAACGGAACGATAATAAGAACAAGAACGAGAAACTTTCAGAATCCAGTTTTCAGCAATATTTTTCTTTTCTCTTATTCTATAGATTTGAATATTAATAATAATTTTTTTTTCTATTTTCGTCTCTAGTGATGCCCATTGACAGCTATGAAAAATTTATTCAGCTTTAACTGAAACAGATACAGGGGCTGAAAACCCCATATTGTGGTGTGAAGTAAATATACACTTGAAACCGCTCGAGCATTACTTGTATAAAAGTTTCGTTTCATTTTCATTACTTGGCACGGAATACTACTGCGTTTCTAAATTCAACTACGATCCAGTGTTGCGAAGTCGAGTAGTTTAGTTATTAAAGCATATAGATTGCATTCGGAGGATCCGAGTTTGATTCCTGGCTCTGCTCATGCTATCCCCTTGTTCACTAGGGTACGAGCATGTAGAATCTGTGGGTCCGAAATACCTTCCTCTAGGTTGGAATCAGAGGAAGGAGGGTGCGGTCTCTGAGGATGTCGCCCCCACTGGATACTGGTTAGAATTGGGTGGCATTTCCTCGGCTACCCAAACAGATACCTTACACCTTCGGGAAGGTAAGATGGTCTGGGTTGACAGAACATATACAGAACTGCAATTAGAAACTTATCTTAACCGATCACCCTAAGTTAAAACTAAAACAAAAGATCTTGATTACTTCCCAGCCGGATGTTTGATTCTAATTAGCGGATCCTGTTGCACTCCTTGTTCTCTCTGCGGAACAATCATAAACTGGCAGACGGGGATTGGACTCCCATAAAGCGCTCAGTAGCAACCCATTCCATCCCTTCTAGAATCACACCGTCTGCTTGTCGAGCGTTATGACTGGCCAATGCAAGCGGTAATAGGCTGTTACTTTACAGGTAAAATATAACATAATGAAAATGAGGGAAATAACAACAAATATTTAATTGTGACCTCACAACTGCTTTAAAGCTTGTTAAGCTGTCATATATCTTGGGCTATTGAAAAAATTGTCGTACTGTATCATACACTGTTTCTTAACTGTATTTTGCTGTTGGTGGATTCCAATAAAAGCGAAAGTGCTCCCGTAATTGTATTTGCATCATTTCGACTAATTTATCTAATAAATCTAATTGATCCAATTAGATTTATTAGATGCAATTGTTAAGTGATATAATCGTAGCATTCATCGTTATTAACCAAGCTCCGATGTAATAAAAAATATGACTTACTGCGAGTATGACGTCACCTTTCCGGATTCTTCCATCAGAGAATGCAATACCGTCACGATGGACTTCGGTCACGCAGATTTGTTCCTAACCCAAAGAAATCAAAATTTAATTAACAACTGTATTCTTTGATACAAATTATTAGTATCTAGCAAATTGCTGCATGGTAGAATAAATATTGAGAAAGTAAAATTTTATTACGACTCTGCGAATACACAAAATATTTTTGCGAAAATCTATTTATTATAAAATCAGTACTTATCGCATTAATCTTTAATTAATACTTAATCTATATTGATAAACCTCAAGACTTTTTTTGTTTTGAATTTTTATGTTCGAAATTTAAAATACTCTTTAGTTCGTAATGAAAGAGATATCACTTTAGTTCCGTTTTGATTATATAAATATTGTATTAATAACATACGATCCTAATTGTTATTGACACATAAACTAAACTATAAAAATATTCTAAAGATAATACTTTATATTTTATAAATAATTTTATCATTTTTATCGAAACTGTATGTGCACCCCACCCCTCCAAATTCCCTGCTCTCACCACTCAATATCCTTCCGATCGTACCATAAAACCAAAAATATCATTGGATTTGAAATTATGTCTTATATAAATAAATAAATGTGCATCTACTTTGTATAAGGGGTTGTTTTCATATTGATATTTATACCAAATCAAGTTTATCAAAGGGCAACCCACACTTTTGATAACAGTGTCCTACTCTCCAGATTAAAGCACCCCGAATTCATACAAAAAATATAGTTTTACTCAAACCGTTAGGGAGTTATTACTTCTTGAATTTTCAGGCTCATAATTTTAAATTAGTGCTGCAGTTTTTTTTTATATTTCCCGAAACAATTAGCCTATAAAACTAATTTATATTTCATATTGTAATACTGAATAGCCCAAAGAAAATGTATACCATTTTTTATCTTTAAATAAATGTGTAATATTAATTCTCAATTATGAAAATCATATTAAAAAATACGAATAAAAACTTTGTAGATTTTGATGACAGTAGATTCAGCGATGTTGAGTACATTGTGCAAAATTTTAGTTCATTCCTTTCAGTACTGGAATATAGATCCATATTCAAAACTGCAATATTTTGAAACTTTTTGGAAACCGTCCATCAATTGTCGATGGAAACTGCTCGAAAATAATATTTAAAAATTGTGGACTCCTGTGGCAGTTGCGTAACTAGCGATAAGACACTGTTATTGCGTTTGTATTAAGAAAAAATCTTTAATTTCAGGTGTAAACACAAATTTGAATTCATGCGTGCAATGTTGGTTTCGGGTATATAACTTTGCATTTAATTTTAAACAAGCTTTCTATACAGGGTGTCCAAAAAGTTCCGAAACGGCGCAATATCTCAAGAAATACACTTCGGATGAAAAAATAAAAAAACACTTATTCAATATTTTTAGAAAAGCTATCCAATGATATCAAAATTGACCCCCTCCCCCCTCCTAGAGGGGGGTGGGATAACTTTGAAATACTCAGTGGGAACCCCCATTTTTTATTGCAGATTTGGATTCTCCAGACAAAATTACATACATTTGACCTACGATTTTTTCAAGCACCCCGATCATGATAGGGAAGGGGAGTTACAGAAAAAAGCACCCTGATCATGAGCGGCAAGGGGACTCACGTTAATCAAGCACCCCGAAGGGAACAAAAAACTACTACGTCCACATCGTTGTTCCTGGGTAGTGCTAAAAGTAGTTTTGAATTGTTTTCTAAACTGAAGTCAACAGTTGTCGCTGAAGTGACGGTTAGCGGGGGGAGGGGGTCAATTTTAGCATCATTGGATAGTTTTTTTGAAAATATTGAACACGTAATTTTTTTTCTATCCGAAGTGTATTTCCCGAGACATTCCCATTTGTAAACGTTTGTGCCCCACTTCCGTTTTTCTCGATTATAGCGCCGTTTGTGGGAGCAAAAATCAAAAATCGTAGGTCAAATGTATGTAATTATTTCTGGAGAATCCAAATTTGCAATAAAAAATGGGAGTTCCTATTGAATATTTCAAAGTTGTCTCACTCCCCTCCCCCCAGGAGGGAAGAGGAGGGTGAATTTTGGTATCATTGGATAGTTTTCCTAAAAATATTGAATACGTGTTTTTTTATTTTTTGATCCGAAGTGTATTTCTCGAGATATTGCGCCGTTCCGGAACTTTCTGAACACCCTGTATAAACTAATTTTTGTTTCGACTTTTATTCAGTCGTCAAAATCAACAACAATAAATGGTGAAATTGCAAATTAAACTTAATGCATATATATTTTCAATGTGAGGAATTCCTCTGAAGAATATGTAGGCAAAGACTAAAATTGTATATTTAGCACTTTGTATGGTTAATTGCACAACATATTTGGCCTATCTCATTTACAATAGAATTAATAATATATTTCTTTTAATTACTATCGATTTCTTAATTGTATTTATAAAGCATAGAGTGACAACAAAGAACGTTTTTCATTCAAATTTCATGTTCCGTAAAAATGCTTGAAAGTGATATATTCTGTAAAATGTTAGTGATCCTAAGCGATAATAAAAATAATGCTACAATTGGACAAGCGTTGAAAGGCCAAATGATTGGCTTTTATGAATCTGTCCTTAGCTTAAGGCAAATTTGCTATGTGTATCCAGTCAGACAAGATACGGCTGCTTTACAGGTAAATATTTAATAGCGGTTTGTAATTAGAATATATATTAGTGATTTTAGTTGTATCAAATGATTTTTATTAGTGATTATTTTAAACTGCATCAAATTAAATAGTACTGAGCTGCCTTTGAATCCACTAGAAATTATTTTTGAATTTATTATCTAAAAGTTTTGCCTTTTAAAAAATAAATTTAAAACCAATTATGACGGCATTAACATAAAAAAGTGTGTTAATATTGTTTAATGTTTCAATGCAATAAGTATTTGTGTGCTAGAACAATAAAAGGCAATAGTCAAAGATACATTATAAAATGTTTAATTAAATCAGTCTAAGTAGAAATTGAAAATACATTTTTGCACCCAATTTCGCACGAAAAATTAATGATAGATGACACTATATTTTCTGGTTTCATTAAATCTCATTTAATATTACCATATTCATGGTTAAAATAACATTAAAGCTGTTGCTAAAATTCACGGCATTTGGACTCCACAAATCTTTTAATAAGATGTTTTTGCAAGAATGTGCAATATTAACGAAATAAAAAGGGCATAATTGCAGAATATGCGTAACTTTTATTGCATTACATTAAATATGGAGACGGACCCCACATTTTTTCGCTGTATCTCCCGTACGTACGGTTGGAATCGCACACAAATTTATATTGATGACGTAAAAATTTGTGTTGTTATTTGAATTTTCGAAAATAACAAGCAACCAAATATAAATACGATTTCCCATCCTAATTATATGGACATTTATTTACAACAAACATTATTCCGAGCCTAATGATACTCTTAGATCGACTATATGATCCAGGGAACAAAAAAAAAAAAACAAGCGATGATCGAAATTTTTTTCTGGCCGACTGTACTCCATACGTTTTTAAGCACCATGCTTCCAACATATTATTTATTTTCAAAAGTTCACACACATAAAATCTTGCAATAAATTTCCTGATTTGCGAACATTTGCATAATTTTTGACTAAAATTCAATAAATTGTATTTTATTTGATTGCATTCCAAAATGACTTCAAATTATTTATTTTTATAAAGCATATTTTGTTAAAATGAATAAGTGTGAATATATGACACTGATCAAAATCACATTAGATTGCACTACCTTTATAAAATTATTTCGAAGCAAGAATTAGTTTTTTAAAATATATAAATGCAAGTTTCTTTAGCCAATAATTATTTTAGGATGTGTATATATATTTATTTAAAGACGTGGTTTGGATGATTTGTACATGCAAGACACTATTTTAATGAAATGAAAATTAAAAAGAAAGTTAACAAATGTTTTAAATATAACATTGAGTATCATATGGTCAAACCCTTTAATATGCCCCAAAATATTCCGCCACATTTGTCTAACTCAGACATTCTAAACATATCAAATAAGCCTCATGTTTAAAGTATTTGGAGGGTTTTTTTATATGATAGCCGTTAATATATGCACTCGACAATATATCCTTAGTAGCAATTCAATATTGCCCCAATATTGGCTTATTAATGGCTCCAATATTGGACCAATATAAAAAGTCGACATTTTACCAGAATTGGCCCAATATTGGCTCAAAATATTGGGACAATAGTACGCCAATATTTCCAAAGTAAAATCAATATTGGCATAATATTGTAATGAAAATATTAACCAATATTGGAGCCAATTGGAGCCAATGTAACCGTAATATGTGCCTAATATTGAGATTAAGCTATTAAGCTTTTGAGCTTAACAATAGGCTAAAATAATAGGTTTAATAATGCAAAATAGGCTTAATAATGCAAAAATAAAATATTACAATTTTTTAACTTAAATTTAATATATACTGTCACTTTTTATATTCCGTCCAAATAATCAGGACTATGTGGTGGCTGCGTATTAATGGTTGACTATAATACTAAATAATATTTAAAAATAATTTAATAGAGAAATATTCTGGCTATTTTATTTTAATATGTCACTCACCAAGTATGAATCGCTGCCTCCAGCTATGCTGATACCGAGTTCATTTTTCTTATCTTTTTTCAGAACAATAGTTGTTTCCACGAATTCTTGAACGTTGCTTAAGGCTAAAAATACAATTACGAATATCTAAGAATAATAATGAAATAAAAAAAATAGTAAAATCATTAGAAGTATTAAAATATTCCTTTAATTCAAATAGATTTTTACTTGTATTTTTGATCTTTTAGGATAGAAGTAAATAATATTCTTAATTGTAGTGTAGCTTACCATGTCCAATGCCATGTTTCTCAAAATGTACAAGTAAAATACACACACACACACACACACACACACACATACATACACACATACACACACACACACGCATACACACACACATACACAGTAGTTACAAACCATTAACTGTGATAGTGAGAATATTTTATTTTTGTGATTTTCTTTTCAGATCGAAAATATAAAATATCTTGAGAACTCCATATGTCAGGGCCTTATAAATGGTAGCAATCGGTTTTAAAAAAATATATATATCTTTATCTAATTTAGCTATTTTTTTAAAACACATTAAATAGTACTTTTATTCTTTATTATGTTTTCATAGTTTTCGAACATTTTCGAAAAAATTCATCGGAAACTTGATCATCGAAAAATATTATGCCTACTGAAAGACTTATAGGCCGAAATACACACGGACAGCATTGAAAAGATGGCTGATTTATATTCCGGAAACATTACTGTAGCTATTCTGAAAGTCGGATTTTTATTCTCATCACAATAATTTCCATTTACATATTTTGTATATTATAGGGAAGTTAAATGTAGAGAAACAAGGGTACTGAATATATTATAAGTAGCATCTTAATCTGAAAATTGAATGAGGAGTGTAAAAAATCACTTGAAATAAAGAGGGAAGGAAATAGTTTCAATAATTCAATAGATACAGTGCTGTCTGGACATCCTAAGAACAGTGGTTCAAATCCACATCTGAGGTAGGATTCATGTATAGTATTATAGAAGTTCCAGATATATAAAAAACATTGGAAATAAACGCCCAAATGTAATAGTTTGAGTTGAGTTTGTGTTTTCTCAAGTACCTCTTATCCCTTTTTTCTCAGATATTTAAACACATTTTATTAATTTAACTGAATTAAAAGACGTTGCCATTTCACACTATGTTTCAAAACTTATTTTATAAAGAGTCTTTACTATTAAAACACTCCTGTATTTGTATTCATACTTGTAGTCAGTAGGGTTGCCAGAACTTTTTTTCGGGGGTCGGCGGGGTGAAGGTAGTAAAATATATTGTTTCTCATTTCTCCAAATACCATTTCTACAAATTTCAATGGGTTCTGATGGATCTCTGGGGGTGAGATTGGGGGTTATAGCTCCCAAAATACAAATCCGCAAAATCCTCTTCTGGACGAAATCGCTGCTCACAGTCAATTTAAGTGAATATTTATAAGTTTCTACATTTCAGTCTGTGTCTCTCCCTCCCCCATTTGTTAATCCCAGAGCCTGCACTATGGTTGAATGCTACTCACAATAGTATGAGAGGCATGTCTGTTTATTCTTATGCTTTTTATTTATCCTGCTCATTGTTTATAAATATTGGCAAATACATTTCTCCGATTTTTCACGTCCAGCAGTAACTATATTTTTATTTCTGTTAACTTACTCTGTACTTAATCTTTATACAAGTGTCAGTTTAGTTTCAATGCATTAAATATTTTTCCTATAATGTAAAGTAAATATGCTACGACCAGGGCCTTATTAAGTGAAAGAGAGGCCTGAGGCCTGGTGGTATTTCTGGGCCCCCATACACTCACGGAACACAAAATGCTATCATATACCGAATCCGGATCGCAGTGCCAAAGACTCAATTGTACATGTAGATTTCCATACTGTTTGCTTCAAAGCAACAATATAGTAAAAATTAAAAGAGTGTATAATATTTTAAAATATTGAATTATTTTCGTAATTTTAGTTTTATATTTTAATTTCAGGAAGATTTACTTCATAAATATTATTTTTTCTTAAAATAAAAAATCCATTTCTGCTTAAAATTTATCACATACAAAATTTTGGGACCGCGGACCTGGAGGCCCGTGTGTTAATCGGGCATTGGCTACAATGCGCCTGAAAAAAGTATATACATATATATACACACACATACACACACACACACACACACACACACACACACACACACATATATATATATATATATATATATATGTGTGTACAGTCGAACCTCGATATGTCGAATTTGAAGGGAGTTGAAAAAAAATTCGAGATATCGAAAATTTGAAAAATTTTAAGGAATTCATAAATGAATATATACATCCTAGTCCATACTTTACACATTTTTAAATAAATCACTTACTTTATCTTACACACAGAGAATTGGGTATTACCCAAGAAAATACTGATAACAAATAAAGCGAAGCTTGAAATCATTGGATACACATTTCATGTAATACTATGTACGTGCATACATTATTAAAATTTAATCTTGCATTTCTTTACTTGCAAAATAGTCATCTATGACAGTTTGGTTACAGGTACTGAATCCTTCAATATCTATCACATTTTCCAAATGAGCTAGACGGATCGAAATGAGCTTAATTTTGTGGTGAGAGTTTACTTTAAAACTCTGAATAATACCTTGGTCCAAAGGCTGTAACTTAGAAGTTGTGTTTGGTGGCATGAAATGAACTTTCACGGATTTTAATTTCGGCACGCTATTATGCGCTGTACAGTTGTCCAAGAAGAGAACAATATTGCGATTTTCACGAAACATTTTTGTGTCTAGTTCCTTCAACCAATTAGTGAAAATTTCGGCAGTCATCCAAGCCGTATTGTTCGCTAAATAAGTCATTGGAACAGATTTCATTCCTGAAAAACATCGGGGTTTAGCAGATTTACCTATTATAAGAGGTTTGAGCCTTTCTGAATCATCCATATTAGTGCAAAATAGCACAGTTAATCTTTCTTTGCTCCTTTTCATGCCATGACATGCCTTTAATGGCCATAGTTTTCTCAGGCATACACTTAAAAAATAGTCCTGTTTCATCTGCATTAAACATATTTTTTGGATCGTATTTTTCCAAATGAAAAGATAAAAATGGTAAGATGATTCAAATGGTAGATGAAAAAATTCGAGATATCGCGAGTTTGATTAAAAAAATTTCGAGTTAAAGAGTTTGTTTTACATTAGTTTTATACCGTGCGTGAAGGGAGATGAAAATATTTCGAGATACCGAGGTTCGACATATCGAAGTTCACCTGTATATATATATATATATATATATATATATATATATATATATATATATATATATATATATATATTCCCATACTCTCTGATAGTTTCTTCCACACAAATGAGCTATATGTAGTGAATGGCTATTAGCCACAAAGTTTCTTCGCCACAATGAAACGAAGTGTACCTTTGAGTGGTAACGATAAGCATGCGTGCGCTGGTGACAGTCGGTTCTCTGGTGCTATTCTGCGGTTGCTTTCGGGCAGGAGGATGATTTCGTACGGGTCATCGGCGGAATCGTCAGCAAAATGGAGCCCCTCCAAGTCCATGGCCACCCCAAGCTGCCCATTTAAACGGTGACCTGAAAGAAAAATTTGAAATTTTTTAACTGCAGATCTCTTGAATTTCATTTTTAAATATAAAGTTCTAGTTTATTTATTCAAATAAAATTCACAGTATTAATCAACATTGAGTATAATTTGCTTATACAGCGATCATCAGTTATAACGCAGTTCCAAACATACCAAGTAGCCACGTTATAAAGCAACTATGGTATAAACAACCTACTATACTAGATCTATAACCACGATACATTTCTCATGTAGATGGCACCCTGAAAAGATAAGTTTAAATATTTTAACTGTAGGTCTCTTTAATTTTATTTTTATGCATAAGGTACTATTGTGTTTATTTAATTGAATTACTAGTTATTAATTAATACTGAGTTAGTATATTTCGCACAGCGGTCCTCAGTTGTAATGTAGTTCTAGAAATAGCAAGTGGCCACGTTATAAAGTAATTATGGCATAGAGAATCTATTATACTAGGTCCAACTCCTTGGGCACCCCAAACAGCACATTTAAACGGTGGTCTGAAATGAAGAAGTTTAAGCATTTTAAATGTGAACCTCTTTAAATACATTTTTAGGTATAAAGTTCTACTGTAATTCTTCAAATAAATTACTACAATTTAATTAATACTGAATATATTTTCTCACATACAGCGGTCTTCAGTTATAACGCAGTTTCAGAAGTAGCAAGTGGTCGCGTTCTAAACCAAATATGTACCAGATATTAAGCCGTCCTAGTGTATTAAGCTATGTAACAGGTTTCTTCCATTAATCCACATGCAGCAATGACTCCGAACTAATAACTCCAGAAACGGGGGCCACACATATCTCAGCATCACTATTAATAGTTATACCACTCTAATAAATTGCAATTACTTTTCGACAACCCAGACCACCGAACACATTTTTTCTGTCACATGAACAATGAAAGTCACTATACTTTTAAATCAATATTATTCAATTAATAATTACGATTTAGCGACAGAGTAAATAAAAAAATAAGTTTCAATTTGATGACATTTTCTTAGTCAACAAGTTTGCGATAACGCGCCAAAGTTGTCGTCAAGTAAGATAGTCAGCCAAACTGGCTCTTTTTATCTACTCTATTTAAATTATACTATGTCCTGTATGATGTCCGATGACGGCGGTAAAAATTATACAATTATACTGGAAAAATAAACCCTAGATTCTATTGTTTCCTTCAGTGACTTAGAAGTAGAAGATTGTCAAACAGACGACAATAAAAAACAATACACGAAAAAAATTTGAAAGGTTCTGTTATTCCTGCAGCAAAAACGTTTTTATCAAAGACATTCTTAAGGAAAAATGGTCATTTTTTAGCAATTACAGTTGTTTAGATTGAGTCAACGAAATATAAATCTTTTTTTTTTTCAAAGATAAGTATGATAAATTTCCTAACAATTCGGACCGAGCACAAAACAATAAAAAGGAAAAAAGAAAAATATTAAGCTGTTTTTGTGGAATAATATATTCAAAGATGCTACACATACGAAGTGAGTGAGTTATTTATTTTAAAATGTCATAGGTAGGAAAAATTGAATTAAAGGAATGTAAATGATAGTTTTTCATGAAATATTTTTAAGTAGATTAAAATTTGAATATCTTTAACATATACAAATAACACAAATATTATTTTTAAATATTTATGTCTTTTCAATATATCAGAAGCCTGTAGAGTTTGAAACTTCGATACATATATGAAATTATTGATAAATATAAAATATAATTTTTGAATTATGCAAACTTTAGTTTAATATGTAATTATATTTTAAGGGATTAATTTGAATTCAATTACACGTATTTGCTAGCATTTTTAATTTTTTAATTATTTAATTATAATTAATTTGAAAAATTAAATTGAAAATAATATGTACAAGCTTTGGAAGATCATACAAAACGGGATAGTTAGAAACATATAGACAAAAATGCTCTTAGATTTACATTAAAATATATTTAATTAAAATCATGTTATAAATATTATAAAATTCACGATATTACGATCTATATACTAATATTAGAATTATAAAAATAAGTATCTAAAGAAAAGTATATAAAAATGAAAATATCAATATTTCTGTATATACATACAGACTAACTTAAAAACTAACAGTTCATATTCATTTATGTTTCTGAAACATATTATTTATTGGAATTTGCTAAATATTAATAACAGAAATTTAAACTTCATATAACTTATTTCCACAAATTTTGTTTTTAATCAAAATTACCACTGGAATAATATCTTAATATTGAATTGTTCCTTAGAATTTGTATTTCAAAAGTTTTTGTTTTAAACCTTAAAATCTCAAATTCATAAAAATACAACAAATAATTTAAATAATGAAATGTGTAAAATGAGCAAAACTTACATTTTGCGAAGAGTACAAGTACGTTTTCTATTATATGATGAAACTGAATAATAAATTTGTAGATAGATTTTGAATAAAAGAGAAATATTTGAACTTGGAGGCAATAATAAACTTTTCCTGTTGCTACATTAAACATTGAAAATGAAGTATTGTAAGCAATTTAGCTTACTTCGTCCTTAAAATGTCATTTAAATAAGCTATTTTCAAAGACAAATTATCAAACAAGGGCAACCATTTTATATGATAATAAAACCACATTTAATATCTTCACTCCGCTGATATATAAAGAATATTATCTATTTCGACTACAGATATTATTTTGTGTTCATTTGTAATCTTTCTAATATTCACTGGGTTAGATTTGATGCATATGTGCTATTAAAAATGAGCAAACCATTTTATTTTTGGCCAAATTTGCAAACATATTTCCTTTGTAGAAAGAAGAATAACAACTGCTCTATGAGGCGAATAAAGTTTTATTTTTAAATAAAGGATATATCTGTCAGTAGAAGACTTGAAGTGACTAGTGATATGACTAGTTGGATTATTTTGGTGCTGTATAATGTTTCTTTTTGTAGAAGATGGTTACTTTGACTGCGATTTACTGTTTACTATGCTTTCCGAATTATTACAAGCATACATGTCGTCAACCATACTGGAGATTCAACTCTAGTCCTATGGATTCCCCGCCAGTGTGTGACCCGCTCGGCGACAAGTGAGTCTTTGAACACGCATAAAGCCCATGAATTGAATATCTGTGTTTGCAATTCTAAGAACTTTCTTGTTAAGAAAGTTCTTAGAATTGGTTAAGAAATACTGATATTTTCGAATGGAACACAATGGCATTTCCTTTGTTGTAAAGACAAAATTCAAGGAAATTGCTTTATAGGGTGTATTTGTTCTGAATTTAAAATTTAAAGTCATTTTTGAACATTAGAAACCTTTCTTTAAATTAAACTCCAAAGAAATTTCGCAAATTATATCAATTAGCCTGATGGAACTAGTTAAGCGTAGGGTGGGTTTATTATAGTATATAAAGCTCTCTAAAATGCAGATCTATTGAAAATCACATCAAAGAGATCTTTAAATTTTCCTTTGGAAGCGCAGAAATGGCGATTCTTTAAAGTTAATTCCTTACATATGTAACATACATATTTTCCGGACTGAGTAATTTGAAGAGGGGAATTTTAATGTGACTGAAAAAGTCGTTTAAAAGTTAAGGCGAAACTTCCAAAGACGAGTGATGTGACAATGTCGTCTACGAATTACTGAACTGAATGATTGCAATTAAATTCATTATTTAGAAGGATCAGCAATGTATATGATAACTGCAGAACCGGTAACTTTTTTATATAAGTATAGATATCTGTTCCCCTGACTATCTCCATTTAATTATTTATATATATATATATGTGTGTGTGTGTGTATATATATGTATATATATATCTATATATATATATATATATATATATATATATATATATATATAAATATATATATATATATATATATATATATATATATATTACATTTCAAATATATATATATATATATATAAGAAAAAAAGTTTTGAAGATCCAATGAAAGAAATATGAGAATCTGTAACACGAAAATTTAAATATCTAACAGACTTACGAAATAAAAGTATAAATCAACAAATCCTCAAACAAATGGAAAAAAATAAAAAACAAATAAATAAAATAAATATCGAATCAACAAGTCAGTGAAAAGTATCAAAATACAAAGGTATGGAATCGGAAAAAGAATAACAAATGAAATCAAGCACAAACGCTATATACCTGGACAAGGCTCTAAGCCCAAATCATGAATTGTTAACTTCCACAAAAATCGTATTCATGCCCAAGTTTTTTATAGAAGCAAACACAAAAATGTATGTTTCTGAAGAAATAGACAGATTATATCTATAAACTATTTCTACTTGGACGACAGACATAAAAAATAAAAATAAAAGGAAAAATGGATACCAAAAAGCGAACTGAAAAAACACACTAACCTAATAAGCATGGGAACGCAGAAAGAAGTGACAAGTGTTGCCATTCACAAAGGAATAAGATATACTGTTGCCATTCGTAAGAAATAAATAACAGTAATGCGAAAAAACATGTACAAGAGATAATATACCATCAAGAGGTGCAATAAAAGAATGGCTAAAGTCAAAGTGGATGTATAAATAAAATATTAAAACAAAAGAAGAGAGAAGTCAGGCTAAAATTTAAAGCAATATTAAATAAATAAAATTCAAGAAAATCCAGCTATTCTAAATTTTTTCACTATACCATTTACAATATAAGAGGAATATTTATATAAATTGCTGGTAATTTTTAGATTATCAATATGTAAAGCATGAAATTTTTTATCAGATATTTTTATATTTGCATAATTGCAAAGTTTTCATAATTTTTAACGTTTGCTATGGTATTTTTTAATATATATATATATATATATATATATATATATATATATATTTATATATATATATATATATATATGTATATAATATATATGTGTATATATAGTATATATATATATATATATATATATATATATATATATATATATATATATTTATATATATATATATATATATGCATATAATATATATGTGTATATATAGTATATATATATATATATATATATAATAAAATGTAATAAAACAGCCACTACCACTGTACTAATAGTACAAAAGCAGTTTTCGAAACCAATAAGCGCAATGCAGCTTGAATTAGTCTAGAAATATAATATAGCACAAAAAGTGGACAATTAATTTGAAAAATATTATAATATATAATAATATATTCTATATAATAATGTATTCATATAGAAAGGATCGAATAGTAAATGATATTATTAGGGATGCTATAACAGAAAATTATTCTTTGGTGTTTATTTGTCAATGTTACAACAAGGTGCACTGTAAAATATTTGATACATTCAATACAGATTTTGGCAACACCTTTATTTCCAAAAATAAAATGGCATCGATACAAAGGGATACTATTTAAGCTTGTGAAGTTGACATGAGCTAAATAGAAGGATGAATGGTATTTGTAGTTCGGACATGGCGTTGAATAGGTTTTAAAGGGTCTTTTCTCTCTTCTGGTAATTTTTTTTATCTTGTCTCTTTTGTTGGAGGTATTTCCTTTTACGAAAGTTGGTTACTTCGTATGGACGTCTTTTGTTTTGGCGTTATTCTGAAATTGGCCACAGGCAGTACATGGCTCCGTAAGTGTTGCCAATGGTGTAAAAGTCGACTCTCGTAAACGGGAACTAGGGGTCACAATCCCCCTAAGGCCCTTTGCGTATTTACTGTTGGCTTTTTTCCAACATCTACAGTAGCTCTACAAGTGCTTACCGGTATCCCTCCCCCCAATAACATTGACAGCGCAAAAAGAAGCTATCATAGCGCAAGTAACACGCCTAAAACAAACAGTACAGTGGAATAATCTTTATTATGATCGCAAGGATTACGAACAAAAAAAGGTTACCTGGTTAACGGACCCAGAAGTAGGTAACATTCGCTTAGACTTTGCAAAGTCATCAAAAGAAATATCTAATTACATAAATATTTATACGGATAGCTCTAAAACTGATTCTGGAACAGCATCAGCCTACTGTGCTTTTTACGATGGCATGTGTGTCCACAAGTGCTTAACTCGTCTGCACTATAAAAATAGCGTCTTCCAGGCAGAGCTGCTCGCAATAAAGAAAGCTGTATCTTGGGCTACCAAAAGTTTGCATAAGAATTTTATTATTTGCTTTGACAGTCTATCGAGTATCGAAACTCTTAAACAATATGAAACGAAGAATCCGATAGCTCATCAAATTATATCTATCATAACCCACAGCATCCATCGAAAGTTTTTTATGGGATGGGTTAAAGGTCACACTGGTGTTCTGGGAAATGAAGTTCCAGACTATTTAGCTTTTGAGGCGACGTCAGATATCTCTGTTCAGAGTACAAACATACCATATCCCTGTTCATCGCTAAGGTCATATCTAAATATTAATATCATAAATGAGTGGCAGCAGCAGTGGAATGAAAGTTAGAAAGAAAGAGAAACTTTCAACTATTTTATCAGAGTATCTCAAGAGCAACTGATTTGCTGCAGAGAATTGGTACAGTTTTTCTCGAGGAATGGCTGTTTCCCAACCTATCTTTACAAAATCCAAAAGAAAGACACTGAAAACTGTATTTATGGTGAAATAGGATATCCGAAACATTTCGCATTTGATTGCAAACTGACAAAGAACTATCACCGTAAAATGCCCAGTAGACAACATATGTCAATATTTGCTAAAAACCTTCTGGGTAATAGCTGGGCTAAACAGAGAATAAAATCTATAATTCAATTCCTAGAAGAAAACGAACATATCCTGTGAATTATTACTGGTAACCCCCCCACATTAGCTCACTGTTTTTTGCATATTTATTTGTAGTACTTGTAAATTTTGTTATAAATACTGCAGTCAAATTAATTTTAAATTCACATTAGTTTTAATCATTGCAAATATCATTGTATGTATCAATATAGTATTGAAAGTCATGGTAACCTGTGAGAGGTGTATGTATATGTTGTATATATAGATTTATATGTATGTTTGCATAAGTAGTTTTGTATATTCGTGTATATTTTGTATATATATATATATATATATATAATCCAAGAAAAAGAAGAATTAAAGGAACTTGGGATAACCAAATGCTTTGCATTTAATGGTTGGGGAGGATTGCGACTCCCCCTCCCGTTTAAAGCTGCTTTTCCAGCCTAGGCAAACGCTCACGGTACCAATGCAAAGCAAAGGTTGGTCCCCAATGCGTGCTAATACGAAGGCACCCGGACACGGAAGAACAAGACAACCAAACAGAAGGAAACTGGACCAAAAGTGATTCCTGCCCAACTCGCTATCATATATATGTTCGATTTACGCATGCGTGCTTTCTTAGCAGGCACGCATAAACTTTATTTACTTGCAAATTGAAGAAGTAAACTGTCAAAATCTACATGATCCTTGAAAATCGATCTATAGCAATCCTTTAAGAAATAAATAGGATAATGTTTATATAAAGCCTCTGTTATGATTTTAATATTGCTATTATTGCAATCTTTTTTAAACGTGTTGTAAATTTGATTTCTCTTGAAGTGTCCGAGTATGATATTTCTGAAAGTATTTTTGGTAAGATTAGTTTTCCAATCGATGATATGATTTATCTTAATACTATATAATTCTCTTTTGTCATATAACTTTGTATAATGACCATATAATCCATGTTTTTTTATTGAGATGTCCAGAAAAGTTTACCGCTTCATTTTCTTCTTTACAATTTTCTATTAATTCCAATTCCGGTGGGTAAAATGTGAAATCGAAATTAGTGGTGGTTTCATAACACCCCAATAGCACGTCGTCAAAAATACTTTCAGAAATATCATACTCGGACACTTCAAGAGAAATCAAATTTACAACACGTTTAAAAAAGATTGCAATAATAGCAATATTAAAATCATAACAGAGGCTTTATATAAACATTATCCTATTTATTTCTTAAAGGATTGCTATAGATCGATTTTCAAGGATCATGTAGATTTTGACAGTTTACTTCTTCAATTTGCAAGTAAATAAAGTTTATGCGTGCCTGCTAAGAAAGCACGCATGCGTTAATCGAACATATATATGATAGCGAGTTGGGCAGGAATCACTTTTGGTCCAGTTTCCTTTTGTTTGGTTGTCTTGTTCTTCCGTGTCCGGGTGCCTTCGTATTAGCACGCATTGGGGACCAACCTTTGCTTTGCATTGGTACCGTAAGCGTTTGCCTAGGCTGGAAAAGCAGCTTTAAACGGGAGGGGGAGTCGCAATCCTCCCCAACCATTAAATGCAAAGCATTTGGTTATCCCAAGTTCCTTTAATTCTTCTTTTTCTTGGATTACATTCTGCTTCGGAGTATAGAGCGGCTTGGCGCCTTTTCCTGAGTAGTGCCTTTGATTTTTGTGGATATGCATAGGAATTCTATTTGAATTTGTTTACTGGCTTTTATATGATATATATATATATATATATATATATATATATATATATATATATATATATATATATATATATATATATATATATATATATATATATATATCTTTGAGAATTATTCGTGGCATTTTGTATATGTAATAACCAATTTTAGAAATATTTTTATATACATAGTCGCTCCCATTTATAACAGTTCTGCACATAAGTGCTTATGGATGTGAAATATTTGTGAAATACTATTGATATCTAGAATAGACAAACATATTGTATATAATTGTTATCATTTTTATCCTACATTAAATTTTGATTTCTGGTTTTGGCAGATATTCCTCCACCATAAGCTGTAATTACTGTAAACCTTCGGGTCGGTGTCTATAGGTGGTTAATCAGTAATTCTGTTGGCCTTTTTCAATTTAATTTTCCATTTTTTGTGCTATATATATATATATATATATATATATATATATATATATTGTGGGAACTAATAAAAATATAAGAGAACTTAAAGTTATAATTAACGTTAATATTATTTGTGCGTTGTGTTTGCAATAGGCCTCCAATTATTTACTTTTGCGTGAGTCCTGTAAAGGAATATTAATTAATATAATGCTACAAGGATTATTCCATTTAAACTTTAACAATAACATTTATTAACAACATAAAATACTTAACTACTCAATTAGAAAAATTTATCATATATTTAATTAAATGCCTTACAACAATTCTTCTCATTAATTATTGCGGCGGAGGGGCTATGTGAGACAAGTACTATTAAATTTACTTAAAAATGTATCTATGATCTTTGATTAATTATGGGCACATACCTCCAACTCTGTCTTGGGTTCTGTCACCGCCACGTAAGTTGCCGATCATCTCACCGAAATAACTCGCAGTATTCTTTCACCGACTCGTGATATCGACGATAACTTTTACTCATGGCGTGCACACCTGCACTTATTGCTTTCTCTTATTATCTGCACAAGTCATACTTTCATGTCACCATCTGATGTCACCATGCAAATAATACAAATCGTGTCTTTTAAGTCATAATATTATATCACCAACTAATACCTCGTTGCTCATCATAATAGTGTCGAACTCCTTCATTAGTCACATCTCAAATATTATTATCAGTTCTCAGTGTTATTCTCAAGGCACCGGTTGTGGCCATATTCCTCCCTCGGGGTGTCACTCCCCCTTTTCTTCCATTTGCCGCATTGAGTTTGACGTAACAAGCATCCTTTTCCATTAGATAAACTTTATTCAATGGCGTGGTTCACATCCTCGTAAGAGCCAGCTCGATCCCATCTGTCATAACGCTCCTAAATTTATGATTTTATGATCTCTAGGTTCACGGGTTGTAAAACCTGGCGTCATCCAGTCTTACAGTGTTGTTTGTCGTCTTGGCCACAATAAATTATACATATAAACCTGTCTCATGAAATGTGAGATCTATTTCTGGTCTCACATATCTCCCCTCGGACAAAAACAAAAAAAAAACACAACACCAGTAAAGTTCGAAAAAAAGTTCGAAAAAGTTGCAACTCTGTAATTGGCATTTTGTTTTTCTGGGACAAAGTTTGTCCAGAAGTTCGTTGGACAAAGTTAGTCCACAGTCTTGTTTGATCACCACAAAAGTTTTTTTAACACACATATATTACAGTATATCAAAAGTTATGCACTCATCAAAACCATCAGGTCAAGCTTTCAACTGAAGCACAATTAAATTTTGATTATTTTAAAACTATTAAAGCATATGCACAATCACCTGAAATGTTAAACACTAAATATTTATCTTTTGATACTTATCACAAAACTACACATTTCTTTAAAAAATTACACAGTATTTTTTTTAACACAATTATTTTCCTTCTTAATCCAACATTTTTCATCATGATTGATAGCTTCATAAATATAATATTTTTGTTTAACATTTAAACATTGGTACATAATTATTCATACCATCACACATTTTTTTTTTTAATTCAACCATTGAAATTATAAATTTTTTACATCAGAACTCTTTAAGTATCTTTAACATTGCATATGAGGTCGACAACACATTGACATCTCCCCTTTAAATGTACAAATAGGATTTCCTAATAGTAGATATTTATATTCTTTCCAAGATATTGAATTTTCGTCAATGAGTCGTCATTTCCATTGATTTAGTGTCATTTTTATCTATTTGGCGAGATTTTCGTTAATTTGGCAATAAATAAAAATATCGCCAAGTTGGCGACATTCCGCCAAATTTGTCGCCATAATCTCGCCAAGCATAATGGACGGAGAAATAAATTATTCTTATAGCAGATAACTAACTATTGGCGTTCAAATACAAAAGTATTACTAAAAGTATCTTGTTTCATGAATGGGACGAGCTAGATCCATGAGAATGATGTCACTAAATTTTTCGCATGATATTACATATGAAAAGTGAACATGTTTCTCAACAGTTGATATATATTTTTTTAATATATGGGATTCTGTGATAAATTTACTTGAAAAATGTTTAATATATCGATAACGGTTCGTGCTAACGCTCTAAAGTTTATGTCAATCGTTTTTTAAGGAAAAATTACATAAGAAATGTCTATTTACGTAACTGTATTAAAGGTTTTGATTTTTTGATGATTTTTTCAAAATTTCACTCGAAAATTTAGGTGGGTTCAGAACATTCGATCACGGTTAAAAGCAATAAGCTTCCAGTATTCACGGATTTTGATTTTTGCACCAAATTTTATTCGAATTGCTCTATTTGTTCGTGAGATATCGTCTTCACTGACTCACTGACATACACGCACACACACACATACTTTCACACACACACACACATACTTTTACACACACATACACACACATACTTTCACACACACACACACGCACACACACACACACACACACACAAACATGTGCATTATGTATATAAGGAAGTAATAATAAAATATCGAAATTAGAATCACTAGAGTTCTTTAATTAAGAAGTCGATTCAAAATCCAATTATATATCCATTTAGAATTTTCAAATGGCTACACATTACTTTGTATAGTTTATGTATAATTTTATTACTTTGTATAGTTTTTGAGCTATATAAGCATTACAAACTTGGAAAACGGAAAAATCTTAATATTCTTTAATTTGCAAGACGATTTCTCAAAAAGTGAAAAAAACAAATTATAAATCTAGAAACTAAATTTCATATTGGATCTTTTGTCGCTTACTATTTATATCTATCTCTTATATTTACAAATATATTTCGACTGAAAATAATCAAAGGGAAGCAAATCAGTGATCGGACAAAAACTTTGGTCTTTTCGAAAAAATATTTAAAATATTTAAATATTGAAATCATTTTATATATTCATAATGTGTAAAATATTTTGAACAAAAGAAGTAAAAAAATAAATCTGATGTGGGCAACACATGACTTTCCTTATATAAACCAATGAATTTACTACTTTTACAGTAAAAATAATAGGTTTTTCTTATAGTTGATACTAATATTCTTTCCAAGATATTGAATTTTCGAAAATTAGTCGTCATTTTCATTGATTTAGAGTCATTTTTATCCATTTGGCAAGATTTTCGTTAATTTGGCAACATTTCAAAAACTCGCCAACTTGGCGACATTCCGCCAAATTCGTCGCCAAAATCTCGCCAAGCGTTATGCACTAAGAAATAAGTTATTCTTACAGCAGATAAATGACTATTGGCGTTCGAATACAAAAGTATTACTCAAAGTATCTTTTTTCATGAATGGAACTAGCTAGATCCACAAGAATGATGTCACCCAATTTATCGCATGCTATTACATATGAAAAGTAAATATGTTTCTCAATAGGAAATATTTTTTTTTATTTTATGAATTTTTGAAAATTTTTTTGAAAAATGTTCAATATCTCGAGAACCGTTTATGTTAGCGTTCTAAAATTTATGCCAATCGTTTTCTAATGAAAAATTACATAAGAAATGTCTATTTGCGTAACTTTATTAGTGGTTTTGATTTTTTGAAGATTTTTCAAAATTTCATTCGAAAATTTAGGGAGGTTCTGAACAGTCGATTGCGTATAAATACGATAGGCTGCCAGTGTTTACTGATTGTGATTTTTGTACCAAATTTGGTTCGAATCGCTCCATTCGTTCGTCAGTTATTGTCTCCACAGACTCACTGACACATACACACACAGACACACACACACATACATTCACACACACACACACACACACAGACATCACTTCAAAAATGTTTTATTCGTGATTAGGGATGCTTGAAACGTACTCTCCCGTCGAAAACTCGAATTCGAATTTTCGACCCCGTCACAATACTTTCCTTATACATTATGTATATAAGGAAAGTAATTAATAAATCATTTTTATGGCAACACAAATATGTGCAAACTTTTGAACAAACCTTTGGAATTAGAAGAAATTAAAAACCGCATTACATCTATGTATAAAAAAACTGGATATAATTTAACAAATATTTTGAATTCTCGTATATTACACTGATTCCAAAACTTCATAAGAAACCTGGAATGTTCCGTCTTGCTACAATAGGATATATATATATAAATTATATTTGGTAGTAGCAAATAAAATATTACTTAATTTATTAAAAATATTTATTATTAAGTTAAAGAAACAGGGAGCATATTTTGTGTCTAATAGCTATGAGGTAATTGATTCCATAAAAAACACACCACAAAAGATAAAATTTAAGAGTTATGACTTCTGTGATCTTTATAACAACATTGATATTGAAAGTCTATATAGTATTTTATCAGAAATATTTTATCAATACGACTTGTAATCGTATATTAATATCCAAAAATATACAGCATTAGTATAATTGGTTTTACAGGAAACAGTTCTGCATAACGGGATCAATTACTATCAACAAATAAGTGGTGTTACAATGGGCGGTAGCTGCTCAGCAGCTTTGGCTGATATTTATTTAAACAAATTTGAAACAGGAACACACATTTTGAACGAACTTTTGTTTTTTAGATATGTTGACGATATTCTAATTGGGTTTATGTACCATGAATATGTGACTGATTTCAGTTTTTACTCAAGTTTATCGGGAATGGTTGAAACTCCACAGCATATGGGCATGAGTTTAAATTTTCTAGATGTATGAATTGCTTCTGACGAAAATAATAATCCATTTTTTCGTCTCTACGATAAAAGAAATGATTTCACCTTTAAAATTAATTATTTGGCACCTTGGAGTACGTGTTTACATAAAAATGTATTCAGAAACATTATTATAACTCATTCAAAATGAAGTAAAAAATTAAATACCAAAACCATAGACCAATATAATTGTGATGTGGCTTACTTGCAAGCAGCAATAAAACAGGGTTATCCACCATGGTTTTCGATGGACATAGCAAAAAGTTTTTACAACGCAACTTTAACTGAATGTCATCAGCAATACCCGTTAATAAGGGGTATAAATAATGATAGTGAGAGGTTGGAATGAGAGATTCAGAAATACTTCTGGCAGTGTAAACTACAAGTGTGTGGTAGAGGTATATATTGGTGTTTTGTGCACTAGTAGCTGTGGAGTTTGCGGAAGGTAATTGAGATGGTTTGGTATATTGAGGTTTATGTTTTTATTTGATATATATCTTTTATCTGTTTATACAAAAATTTGGTGTTTTTTGATGTAATTAACTGATGTAATTGTTTACTTCTGTGTTTTGTTCCGGTGGTCTTTTTCCTTTAATTCATTTAAAGGTTTTATGGTATTGGCCATTTCATCTATGATGGACGGCTCCCGGGAGTGTTACCGTGGTGTAAAGCATGCTTAACCGCGGTATTGGGGTCACAATCCTTTCCACGATCAATTTGTGTTATGTCACTCCATTATTCATTCGATCCCTTTGGAAATTTATATAGGTGGCTGAAGGAGTGCTGCTGCTATGCGCCATACAGATTTAGGTACAGTGTAAATATATATTTTTATTTTAAACAATAAAATTTCTCACATTTGTAATATTATATATATATATATATATATATATATATATATATATATATATATATATATATATATATATATATATATATACGCAACAGCTGGCTTTTAAATGTGCAGTTTGAGCATGGTATGGCGATTATAAGGATATCTACAAACTTAAAATCATCGATACCATAAAAAATGCCCCAAAATACAATTAAGTAATGGGGTATTGCAAGCATTAAAGATTTAAGTTCCTTTATTAGGAATTATTTCCATCTTTTGAATACAGTTGACTTTCTGAAAATTATTGAACACAGTTCATAAATTTTATATGGCAGAGAATATCTATTTTATTTCTTACCAATATCGCGGAAAGTTTACATTTCTAACTGGTAAAGTCAAACAGTCTCTGGTCGGAACTTTAGCCTTTCAGAAAGATATTTTATACAAATAAAGATATAACTTCGGTAGAAACTCTTTCTGTCTATAGATCTATATTAATTGGTTGTATATTCCTGCGAAATTGTTGGTGGTTCCATGTTTAAAACTACCATCTACAGAGCTTCATAAACAGATTTTAGCAGATGTGCACTTTAAAGGGAGCTAAAATTTCAACTTTAACCCACTGTATGTGTCATGTGTTGAAAAATAGAATCATTTTTATAATGTTTTACATTTTAATGCAGAAGCTGATATTGATACAGGTGATATAGATTTTTCAAGAGGTTCTAAAAATAAACTGCAGGAGTTTCTTCAAGACATTTAAAATAATAATTGCAATATCCTATTTGATTTATCCCCATTAATATTAACGGAAATCGATGGATTAAGAGTAGGATAAGATTTTTACATCTAATTCGACGGGTTCGCTGTACTCCAAGTCAGAATTGAAAGAAACAAGCTGTTATAAAATCTAAACGATGTATAAGCAGATATTTAATCAATTGAAAAATCTATATCATAAAAACTTTCTCTGAATATAATTTCTCATTACTTCACAACAAACATTAAGGGAATAAAAATGAAGCTCCGATCTTAGAATACAATCAAACTCATTTCTTTCCTTAGGTAATTTGTCATATAAAGCTTTTAATCTTATATAGTAGTGGGTCCATTTTTTATAACTTTACTCAGATGCTTTTATGAAGAAATATGGTTTCAGTTACTCATATTTATCTTAGTGCTTGATCATTTGTTATGCTTTAGACATTTATCTACTTAGAATGGTATGTATGTTTTTTGAATAATGGATAGATTGTCTTCGATCAATGGATTAAATGAACCACATATATGTTCATACTAGCAAATATGCCTGCCGTTGCTCATGATTTAAAATATATGCAAATCCTGGTAGTATTCTAAATCATGTTGTTTTTCTAAAACTGCCATTAATAATATTAAATATGATTTTTAAATAAAAAGTATAAGAATATTTATCTTCGTTATACAAAATTATCTTTCCAGTAAAATCTAAAGAATGAAACATACTGAACATGAGATAACTTATATCAACATAAATAAAGTGACATAGTAGCAAAATATATTATTTTACTTTGTTGCAATACTCACTTAAACACAATGGGAAATATATGAGGTTGAAAATTCTTTACCAAAATAAAAAAAAAATTTGAAAATATCACTACTTCTTATTGCGGTAACGGAATATAGAATATATTATTATTAAATGCAAAGTGCATTTTGACATGGTCGTGAATTGCTTGTATTAGTGGACTTATTTATTATTATTGAATTAGTACATTGCATTTTTGCCTCTAATAACCCTCCAATTGTTTACCTTTTGCGTGAGTCCTGTAAAGGAATATTAACTAATATAGTACCAAAAGGATTACACCGTTTTAACTTTAACAATAAAACATTTATTAACAACATAAAATACTTAATTATTTAATTAAAACAATTATTCTTATTATTAATTATTTCCGGAGGGATCATGGGAGACCATTATGAAAATGCCTAAAATATAGTTAGGACCAGATATCATATATGAGGAACACATACCTTCAAGTCTGTCTTGGACTTTGATCATATATCAAAAAGCTTGCGTCAGTAATTTGTACTTGCCATAACTCCAGGTGTTTGGCTCCTTCTCGTACTACCGATTGCACTGCACACATCAATAGATCTAGCCATTATTTTGGAACATCTACGGAACACTCTACATCTCTAGTCGTCGTGCTATATTTTCTGAGTCATCATAATGTCGCACCGTATATCTATCTATTGTCATCGTTATTATGTCATAGTGTCATCCGAGTATCTCTATTCAACTACAAGTGCCGTTCTTGAGTCACAGGTTGTGGCTCTTTTTCCTCAGGGATGTTACTCCCCCTATTATCTGATTTGCAGCATTCATGTGACGCAACAAGCACCTTCACTATTGGTTAACCTTTTATCCAATGTCGCTATTTCACATCCGCTCGTGTGAGATCTATTTCTGGTCTCACACTTATAATTTTAAATTTATGCATAATGCACGAATTAAGTACATTTTATATATTAAATGTGTATTTTAATCAATTTATTTATTATTTAAATCTGATAAATTGAATTAAAATCGCTCTCGCTTTAAACACATTTGATGTTCTACATATAGAAATTCATTTCATTCCGTTGCTGAGCAATATGATATAATTTTCTTCAAATGAAATTTCATAAAAAAATCATCTTTGTAATGCTATTTCTATGCAAGATTCAATTCGATATTTTTATTAATATCTCCATAACCCCTAAACCTAGAGATTAAAACATGGACGGGGCTAATCGCAGAAATTTCAGAATAACCACATGATATTTGAAAAAAAAAAGAATCATCTAAAAACTGTGGATTTGTATATAAAACAAACAGACTTCCAATTTTTATTAAATAGAAAACAAGTGTTTGAAATTGATATGTGATATTGAAATCTGGATATGTGGTATTTATTTTATAATCTTTAAAAAATGTTATTTTCATGTTAAAAGTGCATTGAAGAGTATTTAAAAAATATAGTATGTGGGATCAAATAATTCTGAATGAGTGCAATAATTACTTCTAGCAGTCACATTAATCAATGATATTTTACTTTAATTTCATTTTGAGTTTAATTGATTATTTGAATCCAAAAGGTACTCTTATTAGATGATATAAAATGATAGTTTAAATCCCATGAAAGCTGTATTTGTTTATTTTTCTTTCTTCACTATAAAACTATTAAAGCTAAAATATACCTATGACTCTAGTAAGAAATTACAAAACTAAGTATTTTTTAAGCCCAAACTGGCTACTATAATTTTAAGATTAGATGCAAAATGAACGACAAATAACTTATGTACTTGCTGATCCGTATGTGTGCACATAACCACAATTGTTCCTTTTTTGTGGGAATTGCGACATGTAGAGTGAATATAGGTAGTGTACATAAAAAATCGAGTAACGCAAAAAAAAAATAGATGTACATTTGTAAGACTTTCTGTTATACATTCAGTTGGAGTTACTTAATTTTTCATCTACAACTAAGATCGGATTCTGACTATTGCTGACCGTACATTTTTATGTTTACTTCTCATACATATTGTTTATATGTATACTTTTTAGTGTATATGTAAAAAATATACACATTTTTTTAATTTAATTTATTTATACATCAATAAAAGGAGAAATAGACTGAACTGCTATAGACTGTTTGTTTAACCTTCCAAAATAGTCTTATATTGAAAAGAATTTTTTCTTTTAAAAAGTTCATATATATATATATATATATATATATATATGAACTGATATATATATATATATATATATATATATATATATATATATATATATATATATATGCGTATATATGGTCTTTTAAAAGTTCGCATACATTTTAAAAATTCATTAAAAATCGAATAATCATCGCATTGAGTTTCGATTTGTACCATAAGAATTGCTAGGACGGGGGGTTTTTTTTTGGGGGGGGGGCAAAAAAATTTTGTAGTTTAAATAATCACATATAGGTGGCGCTGAACGCATTGGAAAGACAATTAAAATAATTTACTGTACGTTTCAAATCGTGTGACAAGCCTAAGTAAGCCTGAGCAATTGATAGGATCTTTCCCTATCTCTAGATTTTTCCTAATTCAGAATTTTCGAAAAGCATCTGATGCTGATTCGCCGCTCACGTGATACAGCTTCACTAACAAGGCTTTCTCGATCAAAGTAAACATTCTCGCAAAAATTTCTTCTTTGCACCGTTTACTAATGAATCAAATTAAGAATCTACAGAATGTGCAGCTCTTTTATAACAGCTTCATTTGCATACATCTGAAAGATGTAGTTAGTATTCGGGTAAGCGCCACCTATAGGTGATTTTTTAAACTACAAAATTTTCTCATGTCAAAAAAAAAAACATCCTGATAATACTTATGGTACAAACCGTACCTCAATGCGATGATTTTTCGATTTTTAATGAATTTTTAAAGGTTATACGGACTTTTGAAAGACCCTATATATATATATATATATATATATATATATATATATATATATATATATATATATATATATATATATATATATATATATATATATATATATATATATATATATATATATATATATATATATATATATATATATGTATATATATATATATATACAGGGTGTATGTGAACAGATGGTCAGAACTGTGAGGGACTATAGAACTCACCAAAACAAACAACTTTCACTATACAATGTGGGGTCGGAAAGCAACCAACGAGCCGGGAGAGGGCGCTTTCTCCGGGAGTAGATGAAACGTGGCGTCAAAATGGAGTGAAGTGAAGACGAATACAATGAAGACGAATAATGCAAATTTTTTGACAAAATGTTTAGAATAAATACTCAAATGAACGACCACCAACTCCGAGACAGGCGTCATAGCGGCGACAGAGTGAATCGTTGCTGGTGGCAACTGCAACGTGTAGCATGCGGATTTACTGTGTTCTCCATTTTGTCTCGAAGTTTCATCCACTCCAAAGGAAGCGCCCTCTCGCGGCTCGCTGGTTGCTTTCCGACCCCACATTGTATTGTGAAAGTTGTTTATTTTGATGAGTTCTGTAACCCCTTACAGTTCTGATCATCAGAATATATATACTCTGTATACATATATATATACAGTCAAACCTGTCTATAACGATACTCTAGGGACCGAGAAAAAATATCGTTATAGACAATCTATCGTTATAGACCAGAGATCATGTCACATGCTTGTTTAACATTTATGCCAAAGGGTTTGGTAAATTTGGTACATAGTCGATACATAGAACATTATTCCTCTTTAGGATGCCTTCAGCCTTTATGGTAAGTCTGCCATTGTAAAAGTCTTGGTCCAAAGTTCAAAAAGTGTTATACACAACACAGGGAAAAAAGTTTGAATACTCAAAATTATCATTATATACAGGTTCACTCAAAAGCAAATTATTGTTATAGACAAGTTCGATATACACTAAAACTATAGGAAATCCGTCGGGACCGTGGAAAATGTAGTTATAAACAGGTTTATCGTTATAGACAATATCGTTATAGACAGGTTTCACTGTATATATATATATATATATTCAAACCAGGTATTAGTTTAAATAATGCTGCTGTTCGCAAATGAGCTACTAATAAAGTGAAGTAGAAAAATTTCTAATACTTTGTTGACTGTATACATTGTAATCAAAGTAATCAAGATCAGTAAATTTCAAGAAATTTGAAGCTTCTGAAGTCAATACCCTAAATAAATAAGTATAATGTACCATTGAAAGCTATTTGAAGTTTAAAGAACTAATGTTTACTGAATGCTGATGCTGAAACTGACTTCAGTTAATGAGCTTAAATTATTTATTCGCAGTATCAGCTCTGCAGTGAACTGGAATTGCCTTTGATGCGATGCCAAGCCAATTAGTATACGCCTTATCAACGAAATTACGTAATGAAGTACAAGAGCGTTTCAATTGAAATTCCAGATACAAATTGAAAAGGAAATTGAGTATCTACCGGAACTTATAAAATTGGATAATATTTGAAATTTATAACGAACATACTGTTCAATACTGGTCATGCGATATTTTCGTGTCAAGAGATATTAAGCAATTCGTTACCCACCATAGAAATGTATTACAATATACTTTAATCTCATTTTGTTTTGAGAGAACCAGGGAACTGCACTCTTGGTTTGTTACTCTCCCCAACTCACGTTTTTGATGAGTACGGAGTTCGAGATTACTTAATCTAATAATCAGAAATCGAAATTATAAAGTATATGATATAAACTTTATCAGAGTTCCCTGGAGGATATTGTTTAGTAGAAAGCTCTGTCGAATAAAAATACATTTTTTCTAAGCATGTCCAATTTTGAGTGTCCAATGTTTAAATTTTAATCGGATTAAAGTGGCTTAGTAGGTGTTATTTTTTTTTTACACTTTATGGAGAAAATGTATAATATTCACTTTCTCATACGTAGCATTGATAAAGTATTGTTTTCACAAAATCACGAGATTTTGATGATAATATATGCTTTAGGACATCCTGAACAGGTTTTGACTATTTTTGGAGTGATGCCTGTCTGTTTGTGGTCAATTTGCTGTGTACATGATAGCTGTACTAAATATTAATGGATTTCCACAAAACGTTACATTCTGCTTTGTTAATAAAAATCTAGAACTAGGTAGAATAATTTTAAATTCGAGCTAAAATTTAGAAATTTTATATTTTCTTAATATGGCAGCATAAGACAAATTTGATACAATCATGTCTAAACTATGTTACTTATGGCTCAATGATTTTGGTTACAATTATTGAAACTTAATAGTTTCAATAATTCTAGTGAAAAATAGCCGTGATATAATTTTCGTGTTCCTGACGTCATTAGACCCTCTGGGGGACAAAGTTATCACCGAATGGTTACATTGTCTAGCTTGATATCATTTGAAAAGTTTTTCATGTCATTTTACATGAAGGGTAACATATTATAAGAGTGATCATTTGTATCAAAGATACATATCCTTCAAAATTTTTCATGCAAAATTTTCTGAAAGAGAAAAAAAATTACAAGTTCATATGAGAAAGTCGATTTGAGCCACATATCAGTTGATTTATCTTTATTTTAAAACTCATATCAATGCATAAGATCTCATTCTTAACATTTCAGAACCAGCTTCCCTTCTCTTCGTGAACAAGGGCAGGGGCAGACTCTTTATCGGCCCGTGTTGATACGTTTATAGTGGTTTTCCTCAATGGCTGATACCAGAGAATATTCGCTGCTAGTACCATTGTTTATTTTTTCGAAGGATACAATGGTTACAATTTGGAATCTTGTAAAAATGAAAAACGTAACCCTGTATTACAAGATATCCATTGTGCTATAAAAAAGAGATGGCAAAGAGGAACAAGGAAAAAGAAAAATATCAGTTATAAAGCAACTCTTGAAAAGATCGAAACGTTCATAAAAAAAGTGTGTACAGGAATGATAATAAAACCCGGTTGGATCAAAAATCTTATATTTAATATAAAAAAACGTTATATTCAACGCATCTGGTGTTATTTGAAAGTGTATCAACTCGAAGAACAACTGATTGTTAATATTAATGAAAACGCATGTACAAACTACTCTATAATGATGAATTTACTTAAACTAAAAGCCAGTACATTAAACATAGTATTGATATCCTCTACTCAGAAGAAAACTACTACAGCAGAGCCTTTTGTTACAACCTATAAAAATAAAAATTATGATGGATTAAAAATTATGATGGATATGTTATGATACCAATCAAAACATATATAAAAAACTTGGCACATCTCTTACCAATACCTAACATGGAAGTAAAACTGATTTATAAATTTGTGCGAACCAATGGTAGAAAAATATTTAATTATAACCGCATAAGTAGAAACATCAATGTATATAAAAGTGAAGTGTGTAATTGTCAAAACAGCCCTTATATAGATACCCATCATTTGCACATTATCACTGGAAACCTGGATCTATTGGATAATCACAAGTTAAAATCTATGCTTCAACTTGGTACGAAATTTTGAATACAAGATTTCACAAATATTAAAAAGGACTTTGAGCAAGATTTGAAGAAATTTACATATAAACTCGCCGTAAAATACAGCATGCCAATACAAGCTTTCAAAGAATAGCAATACAACCTTGCCAAAATGTTCAATCTCCACTACAAAACATTGTGTAAAAAAACGTATTATCCTTCTCTTCAAAATACAGTCAATAAATATGAAGATAAATATGTTATAACTTATACTGATTAAGTAGTATCAAATTACGCTTTCACATGTAGAAAATACTACGTTGATACTTTAAAAAATAGTTATCTTGACAAACAAATGTACTCCCCTTTACTACAAAATGGAAATTTTTTGGTAAATAAAATTAAAGCTCTGTATAAACGCATTGGTATCGAACTTAAAGCAGTTAACTTTCCATATCTGTGGTACTAATACCAAAACTTCATAAAAATCCAGTCAAGTTCCGGCCGGTGACAGTGGGATGTGGATCCTATTTAACAATTGCAAATGAAAAACTTTTAACTATACTTAAAATGTTATGATTATACTCAAGAAACAAGGAACAGTAATGATAAATAATAGTTACGATGTCATCAACCAACTTCAATTTTATAACAAGGATATACGTTTCAAAAGTTACGATTTCCGTGATTTATTCAACAACATCAATCTGGGAAATCTATATGAAATTTTGAAGGAACTACATGAAATATATGACTTAAAAGGGCATATTACATTCAGAAAATACAAGGACTTGATTCGCATTGTGTTGTTTGAAAACATCTTATTTGATGGCACCAACTATTTTCAACAGGTTAAGGGTATTCCCATGGGAGGGGATGTTCATCCCTGTCATCCCTGCTCGCCCATCTATACTTGTATAAATTTGAAAATGGCACTCATATATTACATGAAATGCCATATTTTCGTTATGTTGACGATGTCCTTATTGGGCAATATAAGAATACACCCCAATTTGATTTTACTTTTTATCCAAAAGAACTGGAATTGATCGAGAATATAAGTATGGATGAAGATAGTGTTGATTTTCTAGACATCACTCTAAAACATGACAGTAGATATGGTACTTATACCGTCTTATATGACAAGAGAAACAATTTCAATATGGAAATCAATCCCATTATTGATTGGAGGTCCAATTTGACCAAAAACATTTTCAAAAATGTCGTCATTGGTCACCTCAAAAGAAATCAACGGATTAATACTTTCAAGTCTGATTGCATCATGCATAATAGGAATATTATGGAGGAGGCAATAAAACGGAATAATCCAATTGGCTTCCTGACATGTTATTATAATTCCCTATTTAATACAAAAAACGGTGAAAATGCTTACTTAAAGGATATGGCAGAGGTATAGAACAATGAAAGTGAAAATAACGAATTACGCATGTGTAAACTGCTTTTATATATAATGCACTCTGGCATTTGCTGCATTTCCATTCTTTTACTCTCGCTTGCGATCCTGGTTGATTCCTATTTGTTTACTTTGCACTTTTTCGAGTGTTTTTGACTTGACACATTTACGGAAGTATGGTTACTGCATGGCATTGGTACCGTGAGCAGTCTTTTAAACGGGAAAGAGGGGTCGCCATCCCCCTCTACCATTTTATGCCTTGCATTTGGTCGATTCCCCCCCTTTTTTCATATGAATCTTGTATGTTACTTTAGGAGAGTGTGCTGCTTAGCGCCAACTTCTGGAGAATAATTGGATAACTGTGAAATTAATTTTAATCTTATATGTTTACTATGCTCTCTCGCTCTCTCTCTCTCTCTCTCTCTCTCTCTATATATATATATATATATATATATATATATATATATATACATATATTCATTATATATATATATATATCATTATATATATATATATATGTATTCAAACCAGATATTAGTTTAAATAATGCTGCTGTTCGCAAATGAACAACTAATAAAGTGAAGTAGAAAATTTTTTAATACTTTGTTGACTGCATACCTTGTAATCAAAGTAATCAAGATCAGTAAATTTCAAGAAATTTGAAGCTTCTGAAATCAATACCCTAAATAAATAAGTATAATGAACCATTGAAAGCTATTTGAAGTTTAAAGAACTAATGTTTACTGAATGCTGATGCTGAAACTGACTTTCAGTTAATGATCTTAAATTATTTATTCGCAGTATCAGCTCTGCAGTGCACTGGAATTGTCTTTGATGCGACACTAAGCCAATTACTACACGCTTCATCAACGAAATTAAGTAATGAAGTACAACAAGCGCGTTTCAATTGAAATTCCAGATACGCATTGAAAAGGAAATTGGGTATCTACCAGGACTTAATATTTGAAATTGGTTAATATTTGAAATTTATAACGAACATGCTGTTCAATACTGGTCATGCGATAGTTTCGTGTCAAGAGGTATTAAGCAATTCGTTACCCGCCATAGAAATGTATTACAATTTACTTTAATATCATTTTGTTTTGAAAGAATCAGGGAACTGCACTCCCGGTTTGTTACTCTCACCAACTCACGTTTTCGTTGCGTACGGAGTTCGAGATTACTTAATCTAATAAACAGAAATCGAAATTATAAGGTATATGATATAAATTTTGTCAGAGTTCCCTGGAGGATATTGATTATTAGAAAGCTCTGTCGAATAAAAATACACTTTTTCTAAGCATGTCCAATTTTGAGTGTAAAATGTTTAAATTTTAATCGGATTAAAGTGGCTTAGTAGGTGTTTTTCATTTTTTTTACACTTTATGTAGAAAATGTATAATATTCGCTGTCTCATACATAGCATTGGTAAAGTATTGTTTTCACAAAATCACGAGATTTTGATGATAATATATGCTTTAGGACATCCTGAACAGGTTTTGACTATTTTCGGAGTGATGCCTGTCTGTTTGTGGTCAATTTGCTGTGTGCACGATATCTGTACTAAATATTAATGGATTTCCACAAAACGTTGCATTCTGCTTTGTTAATAAAAAATCTAGAACTAGGTAGAATAATTTTACATTCGAACTAAAACTTTGAAATTTTATATTTTCTTAACATGGCTGCATAAGACAAAATTTGAAACAATCATGTCTAAACTGTGTTACTTATGGCTCAATGATTTTGGTTACAAGTATTAAAACTTAATAGTTACAATAATTCTAATGAAAAATAGCCGTGATATAATTTTCGTGTTCCTGACGTCATTAGACCCTCTGGGGGACAAAGTTATCCCCGAATGGGTACATTGTCTAGCTTGGAATCATTTGAAAGGTTTTTCATGTCCTTTTACATGAAGGGTAACATATTATAAGGGTGATCATTTGTATCAACGATACATATTCTTCAAAATTTTTCTTGCAAAATTTTCTGAAAGAGAAAAAAATTACAATTTCATAAAATCAAGTTTATGGATTCTGGTATGAGAAAGTCGATTTGAGCCACATATCAGTTGATTTATCTTTATTTTAAAACTCATATCAACAAACTCATATCGATGTAACTCATATAGATGTCAAACTCATATAGATCTCATTCTTAACATTTCAGAACCAGCTTCCCTTCTCTTCGGGCACATGGGCAGGGGCAGATCCTTTATCGACCACTGTTGATACGTTTATAGTGGTTTTTCTCAATGGCTGATACCAGAGAATATTCGCTGCTAGTACCATTGTGTATTTTTTCGAAAGAAACAATAGTTATAAATTGTTGTGGGGTTCAATGCTCACAATATGTGATACAATTTCTCGATATACTATTCTTGAAGGTGCACATTCATATTTTTTATCGTGTCTGGTGACGATATCATAGCTAGATCCATTATCACACCGGAGTTTTTCCTGTCAATATAACGACATAAATATTCGTGACGTGACGTATACGGAAATGATCAATAGAAAATTGTCTAACCATCTCAAATATTAAGCAAATGTATGAGAAAATTGCATTGGAGACACATAAGAGCCGTATGATTTTGGAGTTCAGTTTTTTCCTAATAGCTCACTTGAAGTTATAAATTTAGTTCAAAAACGTTTCAGTGTGGTATCTGGAAAGGTATTCTAAAATTCCATCACAATATTCAATGAACGGATCATCAGATCACGATATTATTTGATCAGATTTAGTAGAAAATCATAATTTTTTATGTGATTTTGACAGGAAATTTATAAAAAAAATAATGTTCTCTCCTTTGGGTCGATTCTCTGACAAGCAATCGAATTTTTTTTTATCAGTATAACCTCGCATTGTAAAAGAATTGTAAAAATTTTCATTCAATTCTTTTAAGGAATTTCGTATCAAACATCTGCAACAAATCCATTGATATTCTGACAGTTAGACATGTACCTATCTTTAGTAATATAGTTAAGATGCTTCCAGTCAAAACCAAGAAGTATACATTTGCTAAAATGCTTTAGCCATTTTTTCATCACAATTTCTTTGACCTATTATGCATTGTATTGAAAAGTGATAACTTATTATGTTCTAATGCAAATAGTTATACAATAAAATACAACGATTTATTAAATTTAGCTGACGTTATCATTTGTGATGGAAGTAATCAACATTGCAGAAATTCCAAACTCCTATCTTCAGCACCTCAAGCAAGAGCAATTAATAAACCACTGAAAGGCATTTAATTTTTAAGTAAATACATAATGCCGATAGAATTCTGATGTTAAAACAGAGTTGCAATTAATAAGCGGAAATGCTTTGTTTGTAATTGCAACGCTGCAGCGTAAGCGTCTTTGAGGTAATGCACCTCAAGTTGCTCCCCTTTGTATGAGCAGCATTCAGCAGTATATACGTAATGACATTTTGGACCATACAGTGGCGTGATGAGCTACCGATAAACACTGAAAAGGAAAAATAATATTTGGATTTGATTGTAATGAAAAATATTTATTATACAGTAAATAAATATATTTTGTATAATAAATGCACTTAATTTATGGTTTTAAATAAATTTTAGTATGAAATATGAATCATTTTATATTTTCATTAAAATATCAAACATGCATGAAAAATGTGATACATATAAAGAACCGTACTTTGAATGTTTAATTATTGTATCGTACTTGTGTTTATAATTTGAGAAGAGCTCTTTATTTATTTATTAATTCTATCAACTTCGTGTTTGATGTGGTACAAACAAAGAAGAGTTTTAGAGAAAGCAGTTTATTTCCACAGTATAATTCTATAGTGCAATGTTTCCTAATATTTTTAACTAGTAAACATCCTGTTACTCAGATTTTTCGACTGCTATCATTTTGTAACTAATATTTCCCTAATAAATAAATATTTTTTTCTTTTGCTCTTCAGCATACTGTTTTAATAAACTTAGTATTGATTCAGTTGTGTATAGATATTGCACTTGATAGGAACTGTGTACTGTATTTGAATTCCACCCCCACACCTTTTCCTAACGATACATGTGTTTTCATTCTGACACTGATTATGATACAGGTCTGATATTGGTTATGATACAGGTCTGATACTGGTTATGATACCGGTCTGATACTGATTATGATAAAGAGATAACACTGATTATGATACAATGTATGGAATATGCATTTATGAATAAAGACCCAAACTCAAGATATTTATACTTTCTATGAAAAACATATTTTGAAAAGTATCAGAGCTTTTACATAGTTCGATCGCTCTCAAAAAACACCGAGTTCATACAAGACTTATTCTGACAATCGTACCCAGGGATTTTTTCTGGATATACGCTGGTATATAGCGTGCACTCGCCATTTTCTAAATTATACTTTATTTCATTTATTTGAAGTTTTAGAAATTCGTATAACATATTTGTTTTTACAAGACAAATGGACTTTCAAGGAACAACTACAAACGCCGTTAGAATCTAACAAGTTTTTACACTTAAGTTAATCCACCTTCCCGGTCGTCCATTTTGTTACTCCAAGTCATCTGGATGAGTCGGACGGCCTGGGGTTTCCACTTAAGTTAATCCAGGGCGCTGTAGCCCAGTGGTTAGCGCACGGGAGTTGCACTCGGTAGACCCGAGTTCGATTCCCTCCGCTGCCAAAACTGCCGCCGTGTCTACGCGGAGTACGATCACGTTAAACATGTGGATCCGTAAGTCCTTCCGAGAGGTTGGAGGTAGGGGAAGGAGGGTACGGTCCCGGCGGATGCCTTCCCCACGGTCTAAATCGGGTGACTCTTTCCGACAGTCCAAACAGTTACCTTACATCTTTCTGGTAGGTCGGACGGTATGGGTCTCAACCGCAGCAACTTAAATTAATCCAACCGCCGTCCAAATAGCTGCTGTATATCTTAGGATGAGTCGGACGGTCTGGGCTTACGACTTAAGTTAATCCAGTAAACAGTAAAAATAGAAATATTGTTCACTCAAGAAAATGTGAATACCAGATAATTACTACATACTAGGATTTTACCTCCAATACAAATAACAACAACTGAGGTTCGGTTTCGCACTTATGCGTCAACATGGCATTGGCCGATATCTGCAAAGACAATTCGAGCAACTTAATGTATGCTATAATTGTGCCCATTTCTACAAGATTCGACAAATTCAGTCCATATAACATCTTTCTTCCTAATATCCTTTCTTCTTGTTAACATTGACACTTAGTTACAACCTCTTAAACCACGCCCCTTACAGCAGTAATTTTTACCCACTTTTTTCCAATAAAAAAAATCTTATATGAGCCGCACGTGACTTACCTTATAGACTCAAAATAAATGTATTTTTCTTTCATAATTAAATACACTGAGTTTAATTGAACAAAATAACACGACTAAATATTTGAAATTACTTCGAATCTGCAGTTTTAATTAAATTTTTCTTTTCATTTGGCGACTGGACGTATTTTAAAAGGCGACCATGCAAAAAAGCGAAATGACTGAAAAAATCAGGGTTGGTTAGTCGTTTGGTTAGTCCTAGAGTAAGGGGATTGGTCTTATTCTTTTCACTGTCAAATATTACTTAGAAAACAATTATTTAATGGATATATTTGAGCATATTTTATTTTAGCATATTACTTTCCTTATATACATAATGTATAAGGAAAGTATTGTGACGGGGTCGAAAATTCGAATTCGAGTTTTCGACGGGAGAGCACGTTTTAAGCATCCCTGATCACGAATCAAACATTTTTGAGGTGATGTCCGTGTGTGTGTGTGTGCGTATGTGTGTGCGTATGTGTGTGTGTGTGTCAGTGAGTTTGTAGAGACGATATCTCACGAATTAATGGAGCGATTCGAATGAAATATGGTACAAAAATTAGAATCCGCGAATACTGGAAGTCTATTGCTTTTTAAACGCAGTCGAATATTCAGAACCCCCCTAAATTTTCGAGTGAAATTTTGAAAAAATCATCAAAAATCAAAACCTTTAATAAAGTTACGCAAATAGACATTTCTTATGTAATTTTTCCCTAGAAAATGATTGACATAAACTTTAGAACGCTAGCATGAACCGTTCTCGAGATATTGCACATTTTTCAAATAAATTTATCAAAAAATCCTATGAATTAAAAAATATATATATTAACTGTTGAGAAACATATTCACTTTTCATATATAATATCGTGCAATAAATTTGGTGACATCATTCTCGTGGATCTAGCTCGTTCCATTCTTGAGAAAAGATATTTGAGTAATACTTTTGTATTTGAACGCCAATAGCCATTTATCTGCTATAAGAATAACTTATATCTCCGTCCATAACGCTTGGCGAGATTTGGCGACAAATTTGGTGGAATGTCGCCAACTTGGCGACTTTTTTTAAATGTTGTCAAATTAACGAAAATCTCGCCAAATGGATAAGAATGACGCCAAATCAATGAAAATGACGACTAATTGACGAAAATTTAATATCTTGGAAAGAACATGATTATCAACTATAAGAATAACCTATTTCTTTTTGCTGTAAAAGTAGTAAATTCACTACATTATATAAGGAAAGTCATGTGCTGCCCACATTAGATTTTTTTTTTTTAAATTTTGGCGGTTTTTGTGCGACATTTTGCAAAAAAAGCAGGTTCTTCTTTTTCCCGAATCGCACTAAAATCTAATCAGCTCCAAGGGAACTAGCGCTTGAGTTACCTACCAAATTTTGTGAAATAATATTAATTATTTTTTAACTTGAATGGATACGTGCTTTGTATAGACAAACAGATAGGTACACAGACATACAAACATACAGACAGACACACACACAGGCGTCACTCTAAAATAGTCTTTTGGTTTTTAAGAGTGCTTGAAACGTCTTCTGTTGAAAATTCGGATTGGGAATTTCGTCATGATTCCAAATACTTTCCCTTTATGTATTGTAGGAAAAGTAAAAAATCTGAGGTGCGCAACACCTGACTTTCACTACAGACTGAAGTTCTATTTCTCTTTCATTCTTCTATAATTCCTTAGGATACTTATTTGATATTGCACTGAATTGACAGTTTTAATTCAATTTTCGTTTTCATTTGACGACTGGATATATTTTTAAAGGCGAGAATGCAGAAATGCAAAAACTACAATATCTCAAGAACGATTAATTCTAGAATTATGAGATTTTTTTTTCATCGTCAAAAACTGCGTATAAAACAAGCATTTTATCGATACATTTGAGCATATATAGTCTTTTATTTTAGATTTTAATGATTTTTTCGGTCCATTTTGCAAAAAAAAAAGACAAATAAATTTCCAAAAGCCTCTAGAAGCTTAAAATTCCAAAAAGTTGATACTATATTTCCATATAGATATTTTAAAACATATATTTCAAACATTTTCGAGTATCCTTCGCGATTGTTGTTTTAAAATGTGGATCAAGCATACAATTACTTTCCTTATATAATATAATATATAAGGAAAAACATTGTGACGGGTCGAAAATTCGAATTCGAATTTCCGACAAGAGAGCACGTTTCAAGCATCCCCGAACACGAATCAGACGTTTTCGAGATGATATCTGTGTGTGTGTGTGTGTGTGTGTGTGAAAGTGTGAGTGTGTGGGTGTGTGTGTGACAGTGAGTCTGTGGAGGCGATAACTGGCGAACAAATGGACCGATTTACACGAAATTTGGTACAGAAATTGCAATCTATGAATACTGGAAGCCAATTGCTTTGATACGCAATCGAATGTTCAGAACACCCCCCCCCTCAATTTTCCGGTGAAATTTTGAAAAAAACCATCAAAAAATTAAAACGTTTAATAAAGTTACACAAATAGTCATTTCTTATGTAATTTTCTAGAAAACAATTGACATAAATTTTAGAACGCTAGCATGAACCGTTCTCGAGATATTGCACATTTTTCAAAACAATTATCAAAAAATCATGTAAAATAAAAAAAAATATTACCTATTGTGAAATATGTTCACTTTAAGTAATATCATGCAATAAATTTGATGACGTCATTCTCGTGGATCTAGCTAGTTCCATTCATGTGAAAAGATACTTTTGATAATACTTTTGTATGTGGACGCTAGTAGTCATTTATCTGCTACAAGAATAACTTATTTCTCCGTCAATAACGTTTGGCGAGATTTTGGCGGAATGTCGCCAACTTGGCGACTTTTTAACTGTTGCCAAATTAAAGAAAATACCACCAAATTAATAAAAAATAACGCTAAACAATGAATATGACTATTAGATGATGAAGTTCAATATCTTGGAAAGTATAAAGCGTAGACACTATAAGAAAAATCTGATGTGGGCAACACATGACTTTCCTTATTTAATGAAATGAATTTACTACTTTTACAGTAACATAAATAGGTTCTTCTTCTAGTAGATACTAATATCCTTTCCAAGATATTGAAATTTCGACAATTAGTCGTCATTTTCATTCATTTATCGTCATTTTTATCCATTTGGCGAGATTTTCTTTATTTTGGCAACATTTCAAAAAGTCGCAAAGTTGGCGACATTCCGCCAATTTCGTCGCTAAAATCTCGCCAAGCGTTATGGACGAAGATATAAGTTATATATATATATATATATATATAACTTATTAGATATTGAATTTTCGACATATATTATATAACTATTATTATATATTTATATATTATATAACTTATTAGATATTGAATTTTCTACAATTAGTCGTCACTTTCATTGATTTAGCGTCATTTTTATCCATTTGGCGAGATTTTCGTTAATTTGGCAACATTTAAAAAAATCGCCATGTTGGCGACATTCCGTCAATTTCGTCGCCAAAATCTCGCCAAGCATTATTTACAAAGCAGGAAGTTATTCTTACAGTAGATAAATTGGCGTTCAAATGCAAAAGTATTACTCAAAGTATCTTTTTTCATAAATGGAACGAGCTAGATCCACGAGAATGATGTCACCCAATTTATCGCATGGTATTACATATGAAAAGTGAACATGTTTCTAAATAGGAATTTTTTTTTATGTGACTTTTTCATAATTTTTTTGAAAAATGTGCAATATCTCGAGAACGGTTCATGTTAGCGTTCTAAAATTTATGCCAATCGTTTTCTAATGAAAAATTACATAAGAAATGTCTATTTGCGTAACTTTATTAGCGGTTTTGATTTTTTGACGATTTTTTCAAAATTTCATTCGAAAATTTAGGGGGTTCTGAACATTCGATCACGTATAAAAACAATAGGCTTCCAGTGTTTACGGATTGTGATTTTTGTACCAAATTTGGTACGAATCGGTCCATTCGTTCGTCAGTTATCGTCTCCACAGACTCACTGACACACACACACACACACACATACTTTCACACACACACACACACACACACACACACACACACACACACACACATACACACACACAGACATCACCTCAAAAATGTTTGATTCGTGATCAGGGATGCTTGAAACGTGCTCTCCCGTCGAAAACTCGAATTCGATTTTTCGACCCCGTCACAATACTTTCCTTATACATTATGTATATAAGGAAAGTAATAACACATTTCTCCGTCCTTCCGTCACGTTTAGCGAGAAATTTAGCAGGACGTCGCCAACTTGACGACTATTTTAAATGTTGCTTAAATGACAAAAATGTCGCCAATTTGATAAAAATGACGCCAAATCGAAAGTAATGTCTCTCAAATTCTGATTTCCGTCATATGACGATCATACCTTCTAGTATGTAAGAAACACTTTTCTCCCCGTTTGTCTGTAACATTTGGTGATGAATTTGGCAAACTTAGCGAAAAATTTATCAAAGTATTTCCCCCTTGGCGATATTTCGCCTCAGATTGACAAAAAAAAATCTGATGTGGGCAACACATGACTTTCCTTATATAATGAAATGGATTTACTACTTTCACAGTAAAATAAATAGGTTTTTCTTCTAGTAGATACTAATATCCTTTCCAAGATATTGAATTTTCGACAATTAGTCGTCATTTTCATTGATTTATCGTCATTTTTATCCATTTGGCGAGATTTTCGTTAATTTGGCAACATTTCAAAAAGTCGCCAAGTTGGCGACATTCCGCCAATTTCGTCGCCAAAATCTCGCCAAGCGTTATGGACGAAGATATAAGTTATATATATATATATATATAACTTATTAGATATTGAATTTTCGACATATATTATATAACTATTATTATATATTTATATATTACATAACTTATTAGATATTGAATTTTCCACAATTAGTCGTCACTTTCATTGATTTAGCGTCATTTTTATTAATTTGGCGAGATTTTCGTTAATTTGGCAACATTTCAAAAAATCGCCAAGTTGGCGACATTCCGCCAATTTCGGCGCCAAAATCTCGCCAAGCATTATGGACAAAGCAGTAAGTTATTCTTACAGCAGATAAATTGGCGTTCAAATGCAAAAGTATTACTCAAAGTATCTTTTTTCATGAATGGAACGAGCTAGATTCACGAGAATGATGTCACCCAATTTATTGCATGGTATTACATATGAAAAGTGAACATGTTTCTCAATAGGAATTTTTTTTTTATGAGACTTTTTCATAATTTTTTTGAAAAATGTGCAATATCTCGAGAACGGTTCATGTTAGCTTTCTAAAATTTATGCCAATCGTTTTCTAATGAAAAATTACATAAGAAATGTCTATTTGCGTAGCTTTATTAGCGGTTTTGATTTTTTGACGATTTTTTCAAAATTTCATTCGAAAATTTAGGGGGGTTCTGAACATTCGATTACGAATAAAAACAATAGGCTTCCAGTGTTTACGGATTGTGATTTTTGTACCAAATTTGGTTCGAATCGGTCCATTCGTTCGTCAGTTATCGTCTCCACAGACTCACTGACACACACACACACACATACTTTCACACACACACACACACACACACAAACACACACACACACACACACACATACACACACACAGACATCACCTCAAAAATGTTTGATTCGTGATCAGGGATGCTTGAAACGTGCTCTCCCGCCGAAAACTCGAATTCGAATTTTCGACCCCATCACAATACTTTCCTTATACATTATGTATATAAGGAAAGTAATATCTTGAAAATTGAAAAATGATATTAAATTAATGAAAATTACGCCTAATCGATGAAGAAATTATTAAGGTATTTTAATATATGGACTATATCGCTTATTGATGATGCTATCAGTATGGATGATTGTTTATTTAGAGTTGCGCGTAGTATAAGTTAATTGAGAATTTTGAAATGGTTTTACATGTTGTCATTCGGAAAATCGCCAAATGTACGAATACAATTCAACGATAAAAACACAGCGTCGGGGATCTTATACATTATTTTTTGACAGTAAAACTAGTAAATTCATTGCATTACACAAGGAAAGTCATATGCTGCTCACATCAGATTTTTTTACTTTCCTTATATACATAATGTATAAGGAAAGTATTGTGACGGGGTCGAAAATTCGAATTCGAGTTTTCGACGGGAAAGCACGTTTCAAGCATGTCTGTGTGTGTGTGTGTGTGTGTGTATGTGTGTGTGTGTGTGTGTGTGTGTGTGTGTGTGTGTGTGTGTGTGTGTGTGTGTGAAAGTATGTGTGTGTGTCAGTGAGTCTGTGGAGACGATAACTGACAAACGAATGAACCGATTCGAACCAAATTTGGTACAAAAATCACAATCGGTAAACACTGGAAGCCTATTGTTTTTATACGCAATCGAATGTTCAGAACCCTCCTAAATTTTCGAATGAAATTTTGAAAAAATCGTCAAAAAATCCAAACCACTAATAAAGTTACGCAAATAGACATTTCTTATGTCATTTTTCATTTGAAAACGATTGACATAAATTTTAGAACGCTAACATGAACCGTTCTCGAGATATTGCACATTTTTAAAAAAATTATTAAAAAGGCAGATAAAATGAAAAAAAAATATTTCCTATTGAGAAACATGTTCACTTCTCATATGTAATAGCATGCGATAAATTGGGTGACATCATTCTTGTGGATCTAGCTAGTTCCATTCATGAAAAAAGATACTTTGAGTAATACTTTTGTATTCGAACGCCAATAGTCATTTATCTGCTGTAAGAATAACTTATTTCTTAGTGCATAACGCTTGGCGAGATTTTGGCGACGAATTTGGCGGAATGTCGCCAAGTTGGCGACTTTTTGAAATGTTGCCAAATTAACGAAAATCTCGCCAAATGGATAAAAATGACGCTAAATCAATGAAAATGACGACTAATTGTCGAAAATTCAATATCATGGAAAGAATATTATTATCTACTATAAGAAAAACCTATTTATTTACTGTAAAAGTAGTAAATTCATTACATTATATAAGGAAAGTCATGTGTTGCCCAAATCAGATTTTTTTTAAATACGATCTTAAAAGTTTGTCATACTCTTGAAAAATGTAATTGTGTTCTTTGTGATTTCATTTGGTAAATTTTACATTTAAATTATTTAGTAAATATTTTTTTCAATCGCTGTATATCACGTTTTCGATATTCTGTCCGGGAATGAAATGCACGTCTATTCAACCTGACCTCGGGTTGCCCCTATTACCATAGACATAAAAGATATACACGATACGACGATTACGACATATGCCTATGGTTCGTATTGAAGGGGGAGGGGTCATATTTGATTTAGGGAAGTTCTGTACTGTGCTGGTGGTGAATTTCAATGCATTCGATCTCTTAATTGTTTAAAAGTCATGGGTGTCCTATTTGTGTCCCGTCCGTAACCGATAGGCTAATTTTGGTAACACTTTATAAAATGTGTTGTTTCGGTCATTCTGTTTGAGGGGTCACTTGGCTGGCCCATCTGTTTTGAGCTATTTAACATTAAAAATTCCTAAACAGTAAAAAAACTACATTTTTGTTAAAATAACTTTAAAATTAAATTTTAGACCTAATCCTTGATCTGACTTAATTTTCCTAGGAATTTTGCCTCCCCCCTTTTCTTCCTCTTCGCATTAAATATCATTTATGAACAGTGTTGCTCAGGTTCCTCTTGGAGGTAACTTTTACTTCAAGTAGCGTCTCAAATATCCCTTATCGTCTCCCAATTGAGCGATTTTGATTCTGCTGGTGGCTATAGTCTCTTCACCATTTGTATCTATTAGCTGTATATACATCTTTTATATTTTTTTTGTGTCGACCTCTTGAGCGTAAGTTTTACTTCAAGTAGCCCCTACACCAATTTCACATCTAGGCGCCTAATTGAACGGTTTTGATACTGCTGGAGCATTTTTGTGCTAGTCTTTACACCATCTGTACGTGTCACCTGAATCACATATTTTTGCTTCATATCCTTAGGCGTAGCTTTTATTTCAACTAGTCCCACAATTTCACATCATGTCTCCTAATTCAGCGATTTTGGTTATGCTGATGAATATGGTCTCTGCACCATCAATACATACGCCCCATATATGCATATTTTGTGTCATATGTCTTAAACGAACTAACTTGTTTATCGCTATTATTCATCGTTCAATTTTAAATGATGCATAAAGTTTCGTTCTTAAATTTTATACTTAGTGGAATTTAGGCAATGAAGAAAGAGGTACCAAAATCAAAAACATAAATAAACGCATTTCTTCCTTTTGATTTCCTATAAATCTGTTGGTCTTGCTCATAATGCTATAAATCTGTTGGTCAACGTAAAAAGAAGAAATAGGGCATCTTTTTAACTTTGGGTGTGTTGAATTTTTTTAATAATAACGTAGGGGATTCCAAAGTCAAAAAGATGAGACAGGGATATCTGTGTTTGATGTTGGGTTTGTGGGTTTTTTTAGCACTGACAAAGAGGGATTCAACGTATTCTAGAAACATTTATATGCTGCGTTTAAATGCAATTTGTGCTTACATACGTTGCAACCTTTTTTTTATATTATACACAAATTGTTTATGCTTTATATATATATATATATATATATATATATATATATATAAATTTTTAGCCAAAATCTTTTAACCTACAATAATATTCGCTTAAATTCGCTTATTTGCTGCAGAAGAAAAGTTTATCCGCTACGAAAAAATACTAGAAATAAACGTTTTGAGTATTTTTCCTTACAATTTTCTGAAGAGCAAAACAGACGCAAAATTTACTTCGTAGAAAAATATTGCATCAATATGATCCTACGAATGCCATTATAATGGCTTTAAAAGTCAAACAGTTTTAAAAAAGTTAAACATTTTAGGAGGCAGAAACATGAGAATTTAACAACATCCATTTCCAGTTATAATGGTCTTTTGTGGCGGGAAAATTCCTGAAATATTTCAATGTTTGTTCTTGCAATAAAAATGGAATAGGCTCAAAAAATTTTTTGCAGCAAGGGTAAAAGGGAGATTTTTGAAATTGCTAGCTAGACTTTACAACGTAGTAAGGTATTGAGGTAAGATTTTATATTTCTGTATTGTCAAGCATCCATTGTTTGAAAATTTTTCCTTGTTTATAATTGCTCTTTAAACTACAGTTATAAATTCAAATATTCTAAAAAATTATTTTTAAACGTGAATTGATAATATAATATAATCATACGTTATGGCAATTACAACATGACATGAAATAACAAACACCTCTTGTAAAATATAACAAAATACTTTTACTGAGTAAAATTTTGATTTGATTGATATAATGCTTTACATAAAAAGCAATGTAAAATTATGAATCACCAATGTAGCCGTATTACTTGAATATTATAATTATTATTATGGGGATGGTGAAGTAAGGATGAGGGTCTTGCCTGGCCTTCCCCATAAAGGCTTTTGCATGCTCGTGTTAACCGCTTCTCAAAGGTTTCTTGCCTTCCCTTAATTTGGACCAACAACTTATTCATCAGAAAAGCTTTGAACAATCACACCGTTTCTTTATCTCTGATAAGATAGTGCAATACACTCATTCAAATTCACCGACAAAGTTTAATTCGTTTTTATTTGAAACTCTACAGTTCTTCCACAGTATATATATATATATATATATATATATATATATATATATATATATATATATATATATATATATATATATATATCTACATTAGTGACAAGATAAAACAGCTTCAATAGGGAAAACATGCGTCCCAACCAAGGAGTACAATGAATAAATTACATGGTTAGAATAAACAAGCGAAATGCAGGTACTCTACTTACGCCAAAAAATGAGAGAGTAACAAAAAAAAGAGGACAAGGGAGAAGATCGGCATTGGGTTTGGCATCAGCTTCGAGCTTTTAAAGCTCTATAAAGTGAGCAACTTGATGAGCGTCAGTATTAAGGAAATTTGCATATACAGTGGTGTTGCCAAAGCGCTTTACATTATTATTATTATTATTAATATTCTTACCATCTATTGCATTTCTCCTAATATGCGATTCAATATAATGTATATGGATTGCTGTAAATATCCGATTTTACAACAAAAGATAATAGATGGAAATGTGCAGGTTATGAGATGATTCGTTAGTATTGTAAGTACAAATCTCCTTAAGATTTTAGAATTTTTCTGGTAAAGAAATTCACCACAAAACCGTTAACCGAGCGGGGCATTATTTTTCCCTGACCACCGTTAACAAAACTATAAGCTCCCAATATTACAACGATGCGATATCTGCCCTGAAACAGGAATTTGCAAAAACGCAAGAAAGTGTTCAACTAATCACCATATGTCCACACTTGGAATACAGTTTCGCGAGCATTTCCGGTGATCAAGATGGTGCTGATCTAATCAGTGAGTACAAAAGCTTAAAGCAAAGATTTTATATTTTTTCTAGCACTAGAATTTCGATCGAAAAAAATAACAATGCGTAGTGTTATTTTTCCAGTTCCGCTGTTAACAAAATTTTAAACTCTTAGGTTTACAGTGAATTGAATTCTGTCCTATAATAGGGCTTTGCTTAAAAGCAAGAAAAGTCTCAACTGATCATTCATCAGAAGAATATACACTTAAATTGAAAACAAAAAATATCAATCGTGCGTAAAGCATTGATTATGAAACGCCTTTCAACAGCAATGAAATTTTATTTAAACATCTTAAAATGCGATACATTCAGCGATGATATTTTTAAAATCCTCATAATACTACAATAATTTACTATATTTGAAAAATTCATCGAAAACAAATGAACTTTATTCAAATGACGTCATCGAAATATAAATCGCCTGACTTTCTATATAAAAGCAGTGAATATTCCAATCATAAACTTTTTTCCATTCCTTTCATTCAGCTGCAATATTTTTAAAATTATCACAATACTACAATAATTTATTTTACTTAAAAATTTAATACCATGAAGGTAAACGTACTTTCTAACTCCATGCTTAAAACTGCATCGAAAAAGGCAATACTATAGAGTCGTCTACTTCTTAAAATAAATGAATGTTTCATTCATATTAGATATATTGCAGACTCCAGAGCTAAATAATTTTGCGTTAAAGAAATTCAGCATTTTTTATACAACTCATCTTACAGCTTGATGTATTTACATTCTCCATACATGAAAATTAGGCTTCGTTATAGAAATAATTAAAGTCTGATGATCAATTAAACCAAAAAATATTGTAATTGCGTTGGCGCAGTATATATAGATGCACAGAAAAGAAATAAAGCAGTTTTAGGACGAATGCAACACTAAATGTAAATAAAAAAGTTTTAAAACTTTAAAAATCACGATTTTCACACAAGATGGATGCCATATTTTATTTTGAAGTGGGTCACGTGATCTCTTCACATAATATGGCTGCAATTATTATTTTAATTTTTGCGGAAATTTTTTTATATATTTTATGGAATAATTTGAATATTTCCTAAAATTTTTGAAGCAATTTGTGAATTTTACATTTGCTTAAAATATGTTTGAAAATTAGGTCTTATAGGGTTCAATGTATTTCATTTTTTCAACCCGGGTTCAATCCAAAACTAATTGGGTGATATTATTCATTTACATTCCTATATCTTCCACAGACCTGCACAACAACATACTAAAATTTCATTTTGATAAAGTCATTTTTACGGCAGTTATCGTGCGAACGTACAGACAGACCGACAGAATGAACAAAGTGCTAAAAAGGACACATATATTTTAATGGGCAAGCGCCATATATTGTAATGACATGGAAGAATGTCCTCTATGAAATATTTTCTAAGCAAAATAACCTGAGTTATATATTTATCTACGATAAAAAGAAAGGTTTTAACAGCTAAATGTGTATTAGTTTTATAAATAATACACCTGTATATAATACACCTGTATAGTTTTATAAATAATACACCTGTGTATACACCTGTGTAATATTTGTATTGTTACCCAATACGGATAACATGTGTCGTTACATGATCATCATTTAATTAAAAATTACATGTCTATAAACATAGCTTTAAACAAGCCAATACAATATATTCCATATTTTAAAATCACTCTATCGATAAGAATATTATATACATAAATTGAAACAACACTTCAGTACTGCATAAAATGTTTTCCACGGTACAGGTACAAATGGAATTTGACACATTTCAAAGTTAAAATGTTGTTTTTTGCACTTTTTATACTAAATGCTATTTGCTTCAAATAAAAGTTACTTGGAAAAACGAAAAGTTTTACAGTTGCAAAAAGTGTTTCTTTTTAAAATGCTGCAAATGAAATAAAATCTTTCCGCATGTTTCTTTAACGTTTAAGCTAAAAGAAAATTCTGAAGACTGGTACCATGAAATGTTTAAAATAGTGAAAGTTATACATTCACTTAAAATATGGAGCTATTTCAAGGAAATGATGAAAAGTAATTTTTGGATGTCAGTTCAAAGAAGTTTCAATCTGGCGTGGAACCAAAACTTTTTCATTCAAAACCGTAGTAAAATTTACTATAAACAAAATTTTTATTTAATATCAGAGAATTATCTTCAGCTGGATGAATAGTTTTAAATGGGACTAAATAACTTACAAAATTACTGGTTTCTAACATGCATGTACCAGAAACAGAAATGGGAAATATGATCAATAGATTTTGTAATTCTGCTGTTTTAATTCCGAAACTGCTTCAGCAGCTGTTTTCATATGTTTGAAAAAAACATATTTACAAAAACATAGAAGTTAAAAGGGATAACCACAGTGCTTTCTCTATAATCTGGAATAACAGATTGGACCCTATGCCTTGCTATCAATGAATAAATTGCTCGTACAAATTTTTGCATATGATTTGGTATAAATTGTAACCTGGTGCAAATCTACTAAATTAACTCAATTTTCGCTGCGATGCTGGTTAACAATAAGGGGTGCTACACTCAAAATATTATTAGAATGTGGCTCAGTATATTCTGCTGACGGATATTTTTGAATTACAATCACTAAATATTTCACATTAATTATATTTTAAGATATTGGGACAGCCGATTAATACATAAGGACAAAACATTATTTTAGAAAAAAATTCTCAATTTGTAAGGGATTCATAGAGAACTTTGTGGGGTTTTGCAAGACAAACAGCTTGAAATAATTTGTCATGAAATATAAATGGCCAATTTCAATCTGACCACTTTAATAATCAAATGCAATCTGTATAGCAATAAACTACACATGCTAAATTGGCTTTTCTGGACCTGTTCATTGTCGGTAATTGTTAGCAGTATTGGGGGGGGGGGGTCCATTACGCGCAATATTTTCCGACAACGTTCAGCAACAAGCTAGGGTCTATCAAACATGTATCTTCACCACATATAAAATTAAAATAAAATTTCAGTTTAAGAGGAATTACCGTTCGAAAATGTTCTCGTATATAAAAAAGTGACGGGGCGCATCACATGCAATTTTTATGCAATTGATCTCGGTGTTAATAATCGGACATCGTTCATTAGTAAGAGGGGAGCAGAATGCGAGATATATACCCAACCAGATTCCCCGAGGACATCGACTCGTAAAACAGGTATTTACACTATATATCTAAACAACACAATAAAGAAATATTGCAGTTTCATAGGAGTTGTTGTCTGTTATCGTGCAATTGTAAAAGAAGCGCAGCATGCTCAGTTTTTATACGATTACATTCAGCAACATACTCGGCCTCTAAAACAATAGTTTACACCACATACCAAAATAGGGCCCCAGAGCCCAGTAATAAAGACACGTGGACTGCACTTGGACGAAATGACTTTGATTAACGGAATGCCCAAACTATCCTCGTTTCTACATACGGGTACGTTAAATCTGGGCAACAAAAATTTAAGAAAGAAAACTCTATAAAAATCAAACTGCAGAAATGAAGAAAATGTCGTTTTGCACGTTTTAGACATAAATGCAACTTGAAAAGTCTGAAGTTAATGCCGTTGTTTTCATCCGTTCCTTTCACACATAGTGCTTTTCTCTTTAAGTAAAAATTCGCTTTTTCGAAAACTCGAACGTTCTAAAGATGCAAATCGTGTTTCTCCTTAAAATAACGGTGGCGAAAAATCCTTTAACATTTATGATTCATATCGCAAGAAAGCACGGAATGTTTTTACCTGAACTTGTTTAAAATGGCAAAACTTACAGCATGCACGTGATAAAAATGAAAGGTATTCTGAGATAAACCAGAGAAAGAACTTTAAGAATATTTTTTTAACTCAACATTTCAATCATGCATTCAATCACGCATCTCAATAGCAAAACTGCAATGAAATTCTAAATTCATAAAATTTGAGAGCATTTTGTTTAGCTGACACGTCTATCATAAAACCATGCAATAAAATCACTACACACACACACATATATATATATATATATATATATATATATATATATATATATATATATATATATATATATATATATAAATATATATATATTTTATATATATATGTGTTTGTTTGTGTGTAGAAGGGAAAACTTGATAACAATTCAATATATTTATATCAAGAACCAGATGTTCTAATGTATTCTTTTCATTTAAAAGTATTTCTTTTAATAACTGTTTTTATGCAAAACTACAGTTCAGTAAAATTTTTAAAAAATAATAACAAAATCGTGTATAATAAAAAATAGCTGTCTTGAACTACATTCTGGTGTACAAACAAATCATTCGCAGGCAACTGCATACGAAAGTAATTATTCGAAAGTAATTTGGTGCAGAAGTAATTGCATTTTTCTGTACATATATGCTTTTCTTCCCCTTGAAGGATTTAAAAACAAATCACGTCTGAGGTGCAAAAGCGTTTACTTAAAGTTTGGTAATGCAAGTCATTATTTTTCACGCTTAGAAAAGAAATATATAATGACCGCTGAAAGCCTTTTTATTTTAAACGCAATGAAAATATGATTCTACAGATATCATTAGGAGTTATAAACCTGGCGCAATCTTTTGAAATATAAACATCTCTAGATGGTAGGGACATGCAACTTAAGAAGCTTCATTCACAATTATAATGACCGCTTTTAGAGGAGAATTTCTGAGAATCGTTGTAAAATTTTATTTTGAAAGAAAAATGGAGATGACATGCGCGAAAAACATTTTGTTCACTTTTCGTAAAATTTTGAAAAATGTTTTATACGATGAAGAAAAAACATTTCATTTTCTAAAGTATATAGTTATGTTTTGTTCCTATAACTACTTGCAGGAGGAAGTTCTGAAATTCGAAATTTTATTCTTTGGGACAGATATATTAACTTCTGCAACATTCTCATTAAAATAATCATATTACATTTTTTCGAATTATCATTAAATATATAACGTGGTATGTAATTCAGCAAAACACACGTGTAAAGAGTATAGTGAAATATTTTAAATAAGCACTGACTGTATTATTTTGAGCCTTGCAGGGGTTAAAAAGCAACGAATAGAAGAGAAACACGGACCTCAGAAAGATTCTATAAAAATGCCAGACTGAGTGCAGACTAATATAATTTAAGTAATTTGGATATTTGTTCAGACTCTGCGTCTTGAAGAAAAGACAATAATATGCAGTGGAAATTACGACATCGCAAAAAAAAAAATTTAATGCTAATCAGCTTCAAAATAAACCAGGGAAAAAGAACATGGAGGCCACATAATGAAAGAGACAAGCCTATAAAAAGTTGCCATCTGACCGAAGAAGCCCACTCCAACAGTTGTGAATTATTTGTGTATTATTATTGCTCCAATTGAAACGCCCTTAACGAAGAATTTCAAAAGTTAAGCTAACGAATTAGACAAAGCAAGATAGAATAATAATGTTAATTACAAAGTTGTAGACGATTATCTAGTTGGTAGGAATCACTACCAGAAATGCCCGAAACGAATATATGGCAGGTAATATATACCTGTCAAAAAGTCGTGTCATCCAGGACTACAAACGGTGAAACCTGCAATGCCTGTCAAAGTGCGCGGCAATATTCTTTCTCGAACTCCATTGTGCATTGTTGCTGACGGAGAACCTTTTAAACAGACTTAACACTAGATTTCCATTCATGTATAATGTTTATTGATATATAAACAGTTATATTGTTTGTATTGTTATATATTGTTTGTTTTGTTATAATTGTCTATATTGTTATAATTGTTTATGTTGTTTATATTATTATAATTGTTTATATTGTTCCTATTATTATACATTGTTCATGTATATGGTTTACTGTATGGCAGCAATTCGCCAATAATCATATTTTGTCGTCAAATCAGTCGTCAATGTTTGTAACAGTTTTGTTGTCAATTCCAACTAATTAAATAGACAATGCTTTACAACTTTGTAATTGTCTTCTTTCGTCTATCGCGCTTTGTTGCCGAGTTCCTTATCCTAACATTTAAAATTTTTCCAGTATGGCTTCTGCAATCCCTTTTATTCAATCGCATATGATCACTTTACTATAGATAGTTATATCGTGTACACGCACGTACGTACCATTCCTTGTAAAGTTATATTGCTATTTAAGGAGACTTTAATAACACTAAATATTTAAATAACATATTTTCGTTTATTATGAATATTAAATATTTAAACATATAGATAATATGTTATTATTACTGTGACATTTAAAAGATAGATGAATACTGAGACTGCAATAATTGTATTCAAGCATGATATTTTAATAAAGGCATATCGACACTAGACATTAAAACAAAGTTTTCAGTATTATATTTATATGATAGAAAACTATTATAGTGTGAAATAAACATAACACATGAACTATCTTTAATAATTATTACAAATAAATAACTGCTTTGATATTTCACACATTACATGTTGAAGTTTGATATGGAAATATTTTAAGTACTCATAATTCCAGACGTGAGACCGAATTATACATTTTGAAATATTGGATGAATATAAAGAATCTGGAAGTTATGCTTCAGATGTGGTGTCTGTAAATTAATGTTATTATTTTCCTTATATGCATAGTATAATGTATTACTTTTCTTCTATACATGGTATAATATATCGGGAAAGTATTGTGACGGGGTCGAAAATTGGAATTCGAGTTTTGACGGGAGAGCACGTTTCAAGCATCCCTAAACACGAATCAGATGTTTTCGAGGTGATGTGTGTATGTGTGAAAGTATGTGTCTGCGTGTGTGTCAGTGAGTCTGTGGAGACGATATCCCACGAACGAATGAAGCAATTCAAACGAAATTTAGTACAAAAATTGAAATCCGTGAATGCTGGAAGCCTATAGATTTTAAACGTAATCGAATGTTCAGAATCCCCCAAAATTTTCGAGTGAAACTTTGAAAAAATCATAAAAAAAATCAAAACCTTTAATAAAGTTACATATGTCATCATTACTTATGTAATTTTTCATTAGAAAACGATTGACATAAACTTTAGAACGCTAGTACGAACTGTTCTCGAGATATTGCAAATTTCCCAAATAAATTTATCAAAAAATCACAAATGAAAAAAAAATCTTAATTATTGTGAAATACATTACATTGCAGTGAAAATGAAGCACTAAGAAGGCGTAGGCAGAAAAATATGGAAATTGCAGGGTAGACGCAGTTCACCGAGCTATGTAAATGATGTGAAATGCGCAGCTGTCCCACGCACGTTGAGTGAGATATAGGAGAAGGAACCTGCAGAATCGGCAATAGTCGCGACGCTCTATGTGCCAGGGAAACCATCTTGCAATATTTTATTGTCTCAGAGGAAACGTGTAGTAGCAGGGAGTGCAAGGCTGCCGCCAACCGAGGCAGTTCCAGCAGACAGACGATTTTACTAGGGGTATGGTGACCGGACTCAGAAGGGCAGGTTGGTCCATACGTCAAATCTCAGCAGACAGCCTCCTACATGCTTCCACGGTGCACCGGCTGTGGCGAAGATAATTGGAACAAGGGAATATGGCACGTTTGAGGGTGCTGGTACGGCCAGAGCGACGTCAGCAGGCGTGGACCGCCCCGCTGCAAGCGTTGGCAGCCCTGCAGGCCACTTCCGTCGCCCTTTTGCAGTATATGCAGGGCACCCATGATGCTCCCATATCGACCAGGACCATTATACTCCGGCGACCTGAACTCATGGTGCCCGTTAAAGATTGCCATTAACCCAACAGTACAAACGCCTCCGTTTAGAATGGTGTCAGGATAGAGCCACGTTGTTGTTGAGACCCAGACCGTCCGACCTACCAGAAAGGTGTAAGGTGATAGAGCCACGTGGACGGCGGAATAGCACAGGGTCGTGTTCTCAAACAAGTCACGCTTCTGTTTTAGCAATGACAGTCGCAGTGTACGAGCCTGACGCCAAAGTGGTGACAGGTCCAATCCGGTCGCATCTGTCGAAGGCCACACCGCACGACAATGCGGCATGATGGTTTGGGGCCTACGATAGCAGGTCACCTCTGGTCCGTATTGAGGGCACTATGGCTGCCCAACGATACGTGGATGACGTGCTGCGGTCGGTGATACTACCCGTCCTCCAGGGGGTGCTCAATATCATTTACCAATAGGATAACGTCCGACCACACACGGCACGTATCAGTCAACATGCCCTGTAAGGTACCCATTTCCCTGCCACCAGTTTCCCCTGACCTCTCACCAATCGAACAAATCTGGGACGTGATTGGACGTCGCGTTTAGAAGACAAACTCTGGAAAGTGGTTTACAGGGAATGGGCAGTCATTCCTCGGGATACTATCCGCTCGCTCAATAACTCTGTACCTAGACGTGTTGCTGCCTGTATCACCGCCCGCGGTGGTCCAATAATTAACTGATTAGGCAGTGTTATCGCTCAGTGTATAGATGTATCATGTTGCAATAAACATCACTTTTCGTTAGTTGCTTTCTCTCTCTGTTTGCCGATTTTCATCACTTTTCGCCCACTCCTTCTTGGTGTCTTCACTTTTAGTGTATGCTCACTTTTTATATGTAATAATAATATGGCAAATTTGTTGACATCATTCTCGTGGATCTAACGCTTTCCATTCATGAGAAAAGTACTCTGGGTAATAATTTTGTATTTGGACGCCACTTGTCATTTAACGACTATAAGAATAGCCTATTTCTCCATCCATAACGCTTGGCGGTATTTTGGCCACAAATTTAACCGAATTTAGCCACTTGGCGACTTTTTAAATGGCGCCAAATTATCGAAACTTTCGCCAAATGGATAAATATAACGCTAAATGAATTAAAATGTCGACTAATTGATAAAAATTCAATATCTTTAGTGGGATGTCGCCAACTTGGCGACTTTTTGATTTTTGCAAAACTAACGAAAGTGCCGCAAAATTGATAAAAATATCGCCAAATTGATAAAAATTACGCTAAATGGGAGGTAATATTTTGAAAATTTTTAATTCCGTCATATGACGGGCATATCTTCTAGTATAATCCTATTAGAAAGCTCTTCTCCCCATTTTTTTGCAACACTTATCGTACATTAAGCGAACTCGGTGAATAATCTAATGACATATCGTCAACTTATCAATATCTAGCCCCAGATTGACGAACATATCATCAAAATTGTAAAAATGACGCCAAGTTAATGAAAATAACGTCTTATTGATGAATTTATTATTTACATATTTTAAGATATGGACTATATTGCTGAGGATGAAAAAAATCTGATGTGCGCAGCACATGACTTTGCTTATATAATTCAATGAATTTATTACCTTTACAGTAAGTATTTACATTTGTCGAACTTGGCGAATAATCTAGCGACGTATTGCCAATTTTTGCGATATTTCACCCCGATTGACAAAAATATCGTCAAAATTGCAAAAATGACTAAATTAATGAAAAGGCGCCTAATTGACGAATTAGTCGCCTTAGTTCATATAATAAATATTTTAATATATGAACTATGTCTCTTATTGAGGATGTTATCAATATTGATAATTATTCATTTAGAGTTGCGCGAAATATAAGTAAATTGGGTACTTTGAAATATTTTACAAAGTGTCATCCGGAAAATCACCAAATGTTCAATTCAACGCTCAAACAATTCAACGTTGAACACAGTACCGTGGCTCTTATACATTATTTTTTTACTGTAAAAGGAGTAAATTCATTTCATAAGGAAAGTCATGTGCTGCTTAAATTAGATTTTTTTGTAATATCGAATGCATTTAGCCAAATTATATTTATATATCGATAGATGTGATTAGCCTAATTCTACTATATTGGTACAGTATATAAGGCTCCAAGGAAAGTCCTTAAGCACCCTGATAAATTTGAAAATAATGATCTATGAGTATTGTGGTCTATGAGAAAAATCTATAGGTACGTCACAGCGTATATGCTTATACTGTGACGTTTCTTGTTGACAGTATCGTACCGGTCGTGTGACATATCTTGTTATGACAGCAATGTAGCAGGTTTCCTAATTTAGAGTGTTTTCTGCATGCCGCATGGGAATAGGTTGTGTGCGCCGTACTAGGTTAGTTAAAGTTGCATGCAACAGTTGGTTAGAGTTGCATGTCAAAAGGAAGCATCAGTTAGTTTAAAGTATTTAAACGATGGATTAGCAGTGAGAGGTAGTTTTATAGATCTTTGGTGACTGGAGAACGTGAGCTTCGTTGACAGATCAATGTGTGTTTTTCGGAATTCAATCGCACGTTCTGCCGCGGTCTTGTGGGAAAAGCGACGTGAAATAGCTTCAAGTATTTGTGTTGGAATAAGATGTCCAAGACCATCTTATTACTAAAATGTCTGAAATCAGAAATAGTAACCATCTTATTACTAAAATGTCTGAAATCAGAAATAGTTCAGATATAGATCAATCAGTATATAACAGCTCATTCTCCTCGGAAATAGCTCATGAACAGCGTTGTATTACCCGACGCAGTCTTTGTGCAGTGACATATCTAACCATCGTGAGTTTTAGCCAGCGTCCTGTGTTCTCTGCATATGTGAAACTATTAACCAGAGGTCGCTGATCTTTCATGAGGTTGCTTAACCCAAGGGAGTTGCCATCCATGCGACATCAGTTAAGTCACTCGAAGTAGAGAGACTGGCCCTTTCACATCTTTCCCTGTACGAATCGGATCGGTCTTGTCCTGAAGTCGGAATAATCCATGTGTAGTCATGTGATCGACTTGTGTTCCGTCGGTATGGAGTGGTATGTTGAACTTTCCGTCGGACTTGTGAATCAAATGTTAGATTGACTAACTCTATCTGCCTAATCCTGACTGTATTTCAAAAACTGTAAAATTCTTATTTTTATGTGTTATTTCATGTGATGCTTTATCAATTGTTAATTTGTATGAAAATTTAAATATTATTACATGGATAGTTATTTGAGTAGCAACTTTATACTCAACACTAGAATCCGTTGCAACAATTGTATAAGTAAAATTCTGTTGCTTTAAACATCTGAGGTCTCTTGCCTTCGGACATTGGCAACGATAGGATTATCTATATTAAAGCGACTAGGCCTCATCAAATAAAAATTATTGTCGCCCCCTAGCGGAGAAGTTAGGAAAGCGAACTCGGCAACAAAGCGAAATGTAAAGAAAATGTCAATTTCAAACTTGCAGAGGAATATCTAATATGTAGGAATTGGTACCAGGAATGCATGAAGTGCATACATATATAAGGCAATATGTCTGCCCAAAATTATATCAAAAACTCAATGACACCTCTGAAGTACGCAGCTATAATTTTTCTTGGATTTAAATGTGTATTGTCGCTGACAGACTGCATTTTAAACTGGAATTAGACTAGATTTCAGTACAGGAAAGCATTGTGTATTATATTTTTCTTTAATATAAGAGCAATTTATCTATAACCATATTGTGTCAAATAAACAATGCAACTTCTGTAGCTGATTTCTGCAAATTAATTTTCTACTAATTTCTACTAATTAGATAATGCTTTACAACTTTGTAATTCATAATGTTATTCTATCTCGCTTTGTTGACGACTTCTTTATCCTAACTTTTTTAACCTTCCACTAGGGTCACTGCAATCACTTATTCAGTCTGGCTCTGTTACTTTCGTTTGGATAGATTTAACGTGTATACTTATGGACCTTTCTCTACAACAGTATTGGTAGATACTATACAACGAATACTGTATAATTTTGTTCAAGTTTCATATATTTCATAAAATACTCTAAACGTAAACAGTTCGAATTCTTTAAAAGTATCGTAAGATGCATTTTCTGACATGCTGGAATTCAAGGATCTACTATTTATTTATTCATAAAAATATGTCTAAGATATATCTATTGAAATGTATTTCATATTTTATCCATGCAAGGGTATCAAAGGCCGTTTGATACAAAGTCTTAAATTTTATCATATTCTTCCTATTTCATTATAATCTCCTTTTGCTTCTGAAAGACATATTTTTTTGTAGCAAGATGCATAAAATACATTGTATGGATACATCACACAACCGGTAGGGGCAGTGATATACCTGAGCACTAAAAACAAGGCTCGTGACTAACTGTCAGACCCGTCCGATTGAGATTTAACGAAAATGTGTTCAACAATAACTATAAAAAAAAACTATTTTTTTGGCTGGAGAGGATTGTGGTGAAATCCACCATGAAATAGAGGAGAAGGAGGAGGAGGAAAATGCAAAGTGTTTAACATGAACATTTCAGTATACTTTAATGCTAATCATAAGCCGTGGATAAGATTCTCGATAATTCATTGTGATTTTAAGTAAAATGAAGTATAACGTTCATGAACACTAGCTATACTATCAACAATTTATTCCCTTAGTTTTTGAAATTAAGGTCCAAGAATATAGCGTACACAAGAAAAAAACATGAAAATCAGTTCGATTTATACACTAGTCAAACTCTAAATATAATGCTTTATTGCTCTTTTTATATGTTATCACATCAAGCATGTCATCACATTCAGGTTCCACCCACATGATTGGAGCCAGCGCGAAAACGAATCACAGAAAGCCAATGGGAAGAAGGGGGAAACACATAGAGTAACCCCGTACAACATTTGTGAAAAGGATCAATACGTTCTATGTTTTCGAAAAAGATTCTGCTATCAATTTAAGTACGCTTTATGTTTTAAAAAAGATGCTGCTATCAATTTGAAGTACTCTTTATGTTTTAATAAACTATGTTGCTATCAATTTGAAGTACGGTCGATTTTTTCGAAAAATATGTTGCTAGCAATTTGAGTAACGTTCTATGTTTGCAAAAAAGATGCTGCTATAACTGCCAGTATGCTGTTTGACTTCGATAAAGATGTCTTTAGAAAACGTGTAGAGCGCAAAATGAGCAGTTGATTTCGAAATGTTATCTCAAGGGAAAAGTTTGGCCTTTTGAGAAGTGTGAAATAAGATGCTTCTTAGTGTTTCTTGAAATGATCAAAGAATTGTTTTAATATATGTGTGAAACGTAATGAGTCTGACTATAGTCAGTAATAAGTCGCTGTATCACATTTTAACGGCTCTAGGTAAAATTACCTGTAACTATAAAGTTAGTAACTGAGGATTTTTGCAAATAGTATATAATGATAATGTTAATATTGAGCAAATTTAGTATGAGTAATAATAAAAATATAAATTTAATAAATTTTAATTTGCCAAATTTGTCTTGTCACTTGTGTGAATAAAGTTAATTTAAGTCTATTAATCAGTTTGATTTTCAGGAACACCGGGTCATACAGCAAGTTAATCTGACAGGTTATCGCTTCGGCAAATGTATAATTTTATGATTCACGACCAAATAAACTCAACCTAATAGATAAGTATACGACAAAATCTAAAAACTCTACATAATGGACACCTTTCTAACTTTAAGTATTGGCAATAGTTGACTGACCTATGGTCATCTTTCATAAGGGTGTATCCAGAATAACTAAACCTTAAATCATATACTCATTGACTTTCTGACTATAGCACCAATGTTTCCCTGATTGTTCAGTTTAAAATATTTAAAGTTGGTCGATATTTCCATATAGATAGCATTTTTAGAATCTTTAGAACATATTCCTTATCTTATTGATAACAGTCTTAACCTTTAGATGACCAGGCAAAATTTTTAAACATGAACAGCCAGTTGGGGTCAGTAAATGACCCCACTTGTAAAAGCATTAATTTATTAAAAATAAATCGAATAGTTATCTTTAATCACATTAAAAAATACGTAAAAATGTTGTATACTACAAAATAAAATACAGTTACAAAAAATATTTCAAAAACAAAATAAAATAAAATAAAATGCAATAAGATTATGTTTTCAATTAATAGTTCCTTAGTTGAACTTCATCATTTTGATTATTAAATGAATTGCATATTGTTGTTTTTATGATAATGACACGATTATTATAAACAAATCGATTACACATATTACTTGTTCACTTATTGGTATTTTTTTTCAAGTGTTCTGGAACATAACGCACTAATTACTCTTGATAAAAGGTTCTGATTCCACTGCAGGATAATTGAGTTCTGCATTTTCAGTTTTCAAGATCAACCTAATGCGACTTGTGATGCACTTTTGATAGTTATTCAACGCGTTGTGTAGATATTAGTGGCTTTACCAGATATTTCTAACTTCTTAAGAAATACTCGTCTTTCAAGTGATTTAGTTTCACTTTCTTACGACGCCAGAACTTTCATGGATAGTCGCCTACACTCTTTTAAAGAGGAAGAAAACTAAATGCTCTGCAAAAATATTCTGGCTTCAAAACAATTTTATACAGAGGCCTTCAAAACAATTTTATATCACGTACCTTTTTCATATGGGGCTAATTAGTTACACCAACTCAAGAATCATTTTTAGAGGATTTTTTTTTTCTTTTTTTTTTTTTGTGTGTGTAGGTGGGGGGAACAAAACCTTACAACACATTGTAGTACTCAGCAAAAGTATAACGAAAGTATTGAAATTTTGACTTAAATATTTAACAAAAACTTAAAAAGGTTGTGGGGTCATAAAATGACTTCACCTGGTCATAGAATAACACTTCATATAATCACACATAGAATAACAATTTTGAAAATTAAGCAGCTAAAAATTTTAAAAAGCTGGAGAATGCAGACTTTTCAAATCTAACAATGTTTAATTATTGTAGGTTTCGTTTTGTATTTGTGTTTTATTAGTGAACTGCTAAGTTTCTTTTTAAATACTTTTGTGAAAATTATTTGTTATTATTAAACTTTCTATTTGAAAAAATTACCTTCTGTTATTTCATTCCTTGTGAATTGTTTAGTACGCACAAATTAGTTTTGAAAAATGATTTCAAGTATTGTATACTGCATTTTGTAGAAAAAAATTACATTGTTATTGTTCTGTATTCAGTATATTGTTTCATTAAAATGTTTGTTTTTATACAAAAATTCCAAGCTTTAAGCAGGCACAATCAATAAACTCTCATAATTTACATGTTCGTTTCAGCTTTATGCTTCCAACATTACTCTGCTTAAATTACTGCCTAAAATTCCTAAAAATCTGTAACTTATGTATTGATTCCTAAGCAGTATAAGTTTCTGAACTTTTATTGTATAAAAATGCATTTATATCTTCAAATATGATATACAAAAAGGGAATTGTCAATGCACGCTGTAAAGAACCTTGTTACCGTAATCGGATCACGTATCACTGTACTGGCCACCTGAAGGTCTACCGTTGAGCTAATGAAATGGAATTTGTAAGCTCTTATTGCTGAAGTGAACTCTGCATTATCCACCCTCTAATGTCAGATTGATGTGCAAGTTGACACTTTAACTGATCACCTCCTGCTATTTTTAACTCTTCAATAAATGAGGCTTCTTGCTGCTATTTTTATTCTCCAGGCTAGCTTCCTGTGTGGTCGTTGACTTCTTGATTTGAAATCTGCGTTCAATATTCCAAAGTCCACTAAATCTGTACTAGTCACAATACGGTGACTTTGAGACCACCAACATCTTTTCCTTAACTTACAGTGTTGATTTGCTTGGGCGCCATTATAAAGAACTTCCTGCCCTAACCGGGCATCGAACTACAGATCTTCATACTGACCAGCCTAAGCTCTACCGTTGAGCTATTGAACTGAAATTGCAAGATCTTGTTATCGAAGTGAACTCTGAAGTGCTTCTAAAGTAACTATTTACTCAATAACGCATTGAATTTTGGTGATATTTTCCAGTTATTGAGGCTGAGTGCGTGTAATATTCTGATATCAGTTTTATCCTCCCACAGCGTATTGCAAAATAATGAAAATTAAAAACCTGTTTTTGTTTGTCTGGCATGGGCTTGAAAGCGGCTTAACGGCGGTACATACGTTTTTCATCGATTTGTTAAGCTTAATACGGAGCAAATTTATGTCTAAAACATATTAAACTTTGTTTCATATTAATATAGTATGAAAGTGAAAATTTGAAAATATAACTATAAGATGTTTTTTTAAATGCTTGATTGATTACGATGAAACTTTTTCAATAAATGAGACTCGGTCAACGAAAAAATTTTGGTTTAAGTTTTATTCGCCTGCATCTGCCAGAGAAGCAAAGTAAATTAAAAAATATTTTTATCTGTCTATGATGGTCACTTATAACTAGATAGCGGCTCAATAGATTCAATTTTTTTTCACAGTTTCTTTAAGCTAATTGGGAACATGCTTCCGATTAAAAAATTCACATTTTATGACTTAATAATTTTATTTCAGTACTATTTCTAGCATCTTTGGGTGTTTCTGCTAGTAGTATATATATATTTATATATATATATATATGCATTAGGATATACTGAATAGTGCATGATACCTCAATAGATCTATTAAACTATCAAGATATGTAGTTTCATTCAAGTTGTGGGCAGTTGTTTCGTTTTACATAGCAGATCAATAAAGAAATACATCTTATATTCTTTTAGCGTAAGAATTCCCTAAAACTACATTTAAAAATGTAAATGTGATAGAATATTATTGGATGTTTTTAACATAAAATTAAATTTACATATTAAATAAATAATTGACTGTAGTAAAAAATGAGAAGAAAAATAAATTTCAAAATATAAGTGTTAAAAAAGAAAATTTCCTAATACCTAAAAAACGTTTAAAGTGATAAAAAATATTTTCTCGAAGATGCGAAAAATGTGCCTTAAGTAATAACTAACGATTCTTGCTTAAAGTCAGACGCCCATATGTCTGAAAAGTCGAAAAATCTTCTTTTTGTTTGGAGAGAAAATCAATTCTTTGAGAAAGAGGAAAGTTCAATTGTCAGTCGAAGTAAAATAGAAAAAAAAATATTTATATAATCCGTTGTTATACAAGTGTTTCCCAAATCTACAAGACTTGGGAACTCTTTAAAGACATTAAACTGATTGACGCACCCTTTTATAAGATTGATCTCGATAACATACCCCTTCTCTGGGTAATGTTTTCTCTACCCATTTTATACTTTGATTATAAATTTTTGTGAAAATGTATTGCAAGTTGCAAAAAACATTTTCACAATAGAAATGTATGAATAAATATACACTGACTGGCCGAATTATTATAGCCCCCTGGTAGGTTTATGCAAATCTTCTATTCCGCAGCAAATGCTGACGTAGAATGCCTGAATCGGTATAAAAACGGAAATGGGAAAATGTTCAGAGACTAATGCCGTGGAAACTCATAAATCAATGGGCAAATGACGCGATCTAACGACTTTGAAAACGATTTTGAAAATGGAACGAGTGCGGGAACTTGGAGCAACGATGCATGCATCAGGGGGTTCCAGTCCCGGGAATGACTGAATTTTTTTTACTGGGCTTTGCTCATGTGATGTCACGGGAATAGCAAACATGGGCAGTTAGTTTTTGGGTTCTCAGGAGAGACCGAACTTCTTACCTGCAACGATCGTTCTGCCCACTGACGTTACTAAACCTATTTGGACGTCACCGGGGAAGGTATTCACAGTAGTATGAGTATGATTAAAATTCCTGTGCAAAATACTTACGTCTAGACATTGCTACTTCAAAATTAGCAAACAAGTGTTAATTCTAATAATACAAAAATTTGATGTGTTTCGGCAACGAATCTCAAAGTCCTTCCTGGTCCTTGGCGCCACGAATCACGAAATACTAAGCTCGTCGACATCAAGTTGACAACAGTTTGATTGGTTCCCGGGCTATGTACCCAACCTTATATTAACCTTATATTAAAGAACCATTGATGCATGCATTTGACGGCTGCACAGGTTGATGGCTGCACAGGTTAACGGCTGCACAGGTTGACGGCTGCACAGGTCAATTGTTCCTGGGCGGCGGTAGTTAAAGTGTACACAGAGTGGATCACCAGACAAAAAATTGGTTCTGAGAGTCGTGATCGTAAATGACGATCAGTTGATGGTCAAGTGGAACGTTGAGTAGAAAAGTTAGTTCGATCCAACAAATGATCAACATAGCAACAAATTGCGGATAATTTTAATGCAGGGTCAATGCATATGGCCTCTTATTGAGCAATACACCGCACATTACAGCGTATAGGCTACAGCAGCAGAAGGCTTGTCCGGACGTCATTGCCATCGGCTTCAAACTGGATGAAACGTCTCAAGTTTGCCCAGGAACACAGAAATTTAACATTAAATGATTGAAAACGAGTACTGAGGTCCAATGAATCACGTTTCCATTTACAACATATAGTTGGTAGAGTGAGAATATTTAGACAAAAGCACGAAAGCATGGGTCCTTCTTGCATTCTTGCGACACTTCAAGCTGGCAGTTGCAAAGTTATGGTGTCGTCGGTAACGTTTGGTCTAGGTGCTTTCACAAGCAAACGGAACCAAGGCCATATGGACCGTAGGGCGCATGTGGAATAATATGCATGTTAGTAGAATCCATACCTAGTAGAATTTAAGCCGTTTTACTAACATAAGGTGGCCCAGCAAGGTGCTAACACGGTGGCACTAATTTGGCCACACAGTGTAGTAGTTGTATAATAGAAGTTTATGGATAAGAGAAATTTGATTTAATCATTATTTATATTTTATTCCAATTCAATTGAATCAATAAATGCATTACATATGAGTGCATGGATATATATAATATATAAAAGGTGTCAAGAAAAGTCCATGACCAGGCCAATAACTTGAGAAGTAATAGGGTGATCGTATGTCTTTTATACAGGTGTGTAGGAAACTTCCATGACGTTATATGACGAAACAACTTTAGGAGAACTGACGCTCTTTCATAAAGGGGTAGGGGACTATTTCGTTTTCTGTTAAGGATACGTAAAAAATAAATTATAAAGTTGGAGAACACTATAAAATTAGTTCTAAACATCATTCTTCAACAACGAAAGCTGCAAAATAAATCTCTAATGGTTGTAAATGAGACTAATTTCTTAATCTATATATGGCAGTGTTAACGTAGAGACATTGGAAAACTCACTGGAACATCTTATTATACGTGTGTGCATTAATTTTTGCTGAGTCTAAACATTTCGTATTTTGTGTATAATAAAGTAACTTTTATCCTACTGCATTGTTTAAAACCTCGCTTGTTCTGGAAGATAATTAAATTGCATACAATGGTTTTCAAGGCTCCTGGCCATCTTCTTCGTGAGGATATAAATAAATGCCTAGTAAAAATTTTTTAACGTTCTACAACTTCGCAATTGAGTTTTCTCCCTATCTCTAAGATGATGCGAAAGAGACCCCGATGTACATGCCGATATAAAGCAGTCAGTACTCCTAAATCTGCATCGTCGTCAAGTGCAATTGTGGTTTAATGTACATCTGTATATAAAATATACGATAACTCTAATTCTTGAGTATTTGACCTGGTTCATGACTTTCTTTGGACTCAAAACTACCAGGAATTAAAACATGAAATTTAAGATAATTTTTTCTTTTTCATCTAATAAATTATAAGTATGTTAATTCATAATTAGTAAAAAATATTGTTTTCACAAAAATGTTCATATTCAATATTTTGATCGATAATAACATTTTAAGACTCATGAGCGCATTTCGAACACTTTAGGAAATATCCTTCTAAGTGTGCATATGTGTGTTTATATATGTATGTGTGTGGTGAGGTGTGGATATTATAACTCACGAAAGAATACTGGTATTACTATTAAATTTTACGTGTGTTTGCGTAATGCAAAACAATTTTCATATTTAGCAATTTTTATATTTAGAACTTGTATTGTTACAATTTAAAAATCTGTTAGCATTATTTCCTGCTCCACAAAGAGAATAACTCTCTGAACAATAACAGTCTAGTCCAAGGGTACTCAATCTTTTTATACTCAATACTTGTATACTCAATCTGCGCACCACCCACACAAAAATTTATAAATTTCTGTACCACCAGTAGAAATATGTCTTGAATACAAATAGAAAGTTAATATTTAATTAAATTACTGTCACATATTTTTATTTTGTCCCTAATAAAAAATGTGAACAAAGATAATAAATATTAGAAAAAGCGATCAATAATGTTTAGCAAATAATGCGATTAACAAAGCTATTTCATGGTATACTTGTGTTTGTTTGACAGAAATTAATTCCTTTCTTTCTGATCTATATCTGGTTTACTTAATTTTAATCATTAATTTATCTTCAAGTCGAATTTATTTTATTTTTGCTTTCTAAGTACAGCATTGAGGAAAATCCTTCTTCACGTAAGTACGCCGAACAAAATGGCATTAAAAATACGTATAATTCTGCGTTTTTAAGTGTCCGTAATATTTTGTTGTTTATTTCAGAAGCTGACTAAAGCATTATTTTTTAAGTCATCCATTAAATTTTGTCACATGAAATATCATGATATTGTCGCGAACGTTTTGGTATACTCGACAGAGAAGACAAAGTTTTGAAATCAAACACATTTATTAAACATGAAATAACCAGGCAGTTGATCGAAAACAGTGGAGTACAAGCATTTCTCGCAATAACTCAGAGTTACACTCGGTAGGGTGACCATTAAGAACACCCCTGGAGGAAGAGGAACCAAGAGAATACACATATTTTCTGATACATAAAATAAACACAATATTCCTCATATTATACTTGACATTTATATATCACATTTGTATACTTTGAACATATACGACATTTTCATATAACATCATCAATGACTTGATACTCACGAGGATTTGACAATTAACACTCTATTCGTTAGGTGGAAGACTAAATATATATAAAACTTTACCTCGTCTCTTTTAAATATAACATTTACAATTCTGTACCTTGGGAAAGGATATCAGGATGGACTCTCGGCATAAACTCATCGAGATTCTTGCGCAGAACAAAATCCATAATGGTCGGGAAACTTGACTACACAACATCATGCTGGCGGAATTCGACATCTTGGTTGGTTACGGAGATTGGTTGATTCGTACCTTAGGACACAAGGAGGAGTCAGGCAAATACAAATCGCTGTAAAATGAGCTTTCCCTCTTGCCCTATTAGCGATTCAAGCCGACCAGTGAAAGAACCATTTTCTCTTTTCACAAGACTCATTATTCCATTACTACCAGGCTGATTCATTTAAAAACACGAGTGACTCATCTCTGAACCGAGCCAAACGACTCTACGCACAACTTGTCGAACTATGTTACATATTTTAATCACATCCTTCCACTTTCAAAATTAATCCACCTTTTCTTAAAATTCGCGATCATACGCGAATCAAACACACACGTCTACATTTCTCCACGACTCCTTCCACTCTGCTTCCCAAAATCCTTTTTCAAACGCGCGCGTGCGCAAAACCTGCAAGTTCCCAACCAGCGACTGAGAAGCGAAAATACAAAACTATTACTATTTTTCTGGAACATAAACACTTTTGCGATTTTAGAGTTCACTTCCCTTAAAAGTCAATGTAATTGAAAACATGTAGAAAAGACATTTACATTTCGAAATTGACACTTTCAATCACACAGAAATAAAACAATACTTTAATATACAATTTTAACACAGAGGTGTGAAAGCCTTATCACAATATGCAAAATCTTTGTCTTGGAAGAAAGGTATTCGGCTATACAAATTATTCATATACCAGAAGTCATCTTCTTGAGTACCATCAGTGGTACACGTACCGCTGGTTGGTCAACGCTGGCTTAGTCAATACTGGAAAATGATAGTTTAAAATACACTATGAATGTAAAGGATATTTAAATACATGTATTTATACAGTCAATTCAAATGATCTTTATTCATCGCCGTGATAGACCCCTTGCCAACTTAAAAAAGTATTTAACATAATTATTATTACAAATTATTATAAAAGAATAACTTGAGAAGAAAATTTAATGACACATATTCTTGTGTTCGTATTCTAATGTAGATATAAGGAGTATTTAATAGAAAATAAAACTCCAGCCATTAAACTTTGGTTTCATATTTGTTGCAAGTTTGTGTTACAAGTTTTGTTACATTTCTGTTAAAGTTCTTCAATTTTTCTGTATTACATCTAATCCTTTCATTATGTTTTTCACCTAGTAAGGGAACATTCAGTGAAAGTAAAACCTTCGCTTATAGTGAAAGTGAAATTGTGCAGGATTAATTGGGACGTTTGTAAAGAACCTTGCTGCACCAACCGAGAATCGAACCCTGGATCTCTGAACTGGCCAGCCGACGATCTATCGTTGAGCTACAAAGACGAAATTCCAAGCTCTTACTGCTGACGTGGATTATGCATGTTCCACTCTCCAATGTCTGATTGGAGTGAAATTAACAATCTCACTGACCACCTCCTGTTATTTTTAGCCTCCTGATGTTATATTTATCCTTCAGGTTAGCCCCCTGATGTCATATTTATCCTCCAGGTTAGCCTCCTTATGCTATATTTATCCTCTAGGTCAGCTCCCTGCGTGGTCGTTATCCACTCACTTTGAAATCGGCGCTTTCAAGCTCTTATTGCCGAAGTGGACTCTGCACGTTTATTTAAAGAATTTTTTGATAGGAAGAGCATTTAAATAATCAGAATTTTTAATATGAGCAAAATGCACTTAAAATATAGGTTTCTTGAACTGACAATAAAAGATTTCTTGTAGTATGAACAGCATCACCCGTCATTACAACCTCTCAAATGAAATGCAGCAATTTTGAATGAATACTAGATATTGGACTACATTTCAAAAATAGTTCTAGGACACTATAAAAATTTGTAGATGAGTTGTATAAAATTTAAGGAAATGTAAAGAGTACAATGAACTTCAAAAGATAGATAATTGTATAATATGTTAAGTTGTTATATCGGCTAGATAACAGTGCGTTCTTCAGATTCTTATCTGCAAGTATACTTTGGTATTTAAAATTGGTTACTTGTTCAATCATGGCACAAGGACAAGAATCAAGAGGGAGCACATGTACAATCATCGAGTAGTGTCTAACATCTAGAGAAATGTCTCTAAATGTTAAACAGAAAATCATATACTTACTTTCTCATACGATATAGAGAAAGTATTGTTTACACTAAAATTTACGATTTCGAGATTTTGATGCTAACATATGTTTCAGGACCTCCTGAAGACATTTTGGCTGTTTTTAGAATGATGCCCGCCTGTCCATGGTCGAATCTCTTGTGTACGCTATAGCTGCCATAAATGTTAATGAATTTTCAAGAACTTTATATCCGGCTTTGCTATCGAAAAATCTAGAACGAGAAGGATTTGCTTTTAAAATTCGAGTGAAAATTTCGAAATTTAATTGAGATTTCATATTTCCTTAACATGTTAACATTCTACAAAATTTGGCATAATTATGCATAAAAGGTATTATTGATGGCTCAATGATCACTACACTTAATAGTTTCAACCACTACAGTGACAAATAGCCACGAAACAATTTTTGTGTTCATGACCTTATTAGCTTCCGCGGGTAGAGTGGGGGGGGGGAGGAGTTGTCCCCACCAAGGGGTGCATATTGTCAATTTTGGTATCAATCAATAGATTTTTGCAAGTTCTTTAAAATGAAGGATAACATGCTATATTCGTAATCATTTGGACTAACGATACATATTTTTCATACTTTTCTTGCAAAATTTGATAAAAAAAAAATAAATAAAAAAAAAAAAAAAAAAAAAAATTATAAGCTACTTGAAAAGAGATTCTGGTATAAAAGTGTCGAGTCCAGCCACATTTCTGTTATTTGGTTTTATAAACTTTGATTATTCACTTATTTGCAAATAACTAATAAGTCGTTTTATGCATGTCTTTATTCATGTTGTGCTGTAATATATTATAATCCGCTTCATAATAATATATTAACGCAGCGCTGTTAGATAAATGAGTTGAATTGATATAATGTTGGTGTAATAAATTGGTATAATGTTAAGATGGCCAAATATTTAGAAATTATAAATTATAGACGGTCTATATAACTAATATATGTTTATTACATTCCTTATATACATAATGTATAAGGAAAGTATTGGGACGGGGTCGAAAATTCGAATTCGAGTTTTCGACAGGAGAGCACGTTTCAAGCAGCCCTGATCACGAATCAAACATTTTTGAAGTGATGTCTGTGTGTGTGTGTGTGTGTGTGTCAGTGAATCTGTGGAGACGATAACTGACGAACGAATGGACCGATTCGAACAAAATTTGGTACAAAAATCACAATCCGTAAACACTGGAAGCCTATTGCTTTTATACGCAATCGAATGTTCAGAACCCCCCCAAATTATCGAATGAATTTTGAAAAAATCGTCAAAAAATCAAAATCGCTAATAAAGTTACGCAAATAGACATTTCTTATGTAATTTTTCATTAGAAAACGATTGACATCATTCTCGTAGATCTAGCTCGTTTCATTCATGAAAAAAGATACTTTAAGTAATACTTTTGTATTTTAACGCCAATATTCACTTATCTGCTGTAAGAATAACTTATATATTCGTCCATAACGCTTGGCGAGATTTTGCCGACGAATTTGGCGGCCAACTTGGCGACTTTTTGAAATGTTGCCAAATTAACGAAAATCTCGCCAAATGGATAAAAATGACTCTAAATCAATGAAAATGAACTCATTGTCGAAAATTCAATGTCTTGGAAAGAATATTAGTATCTACTATAAGAAAAACCTTTTTTTTTACTGTAAAAGTAGTATATTCATTACATTATATAAGGAAAGTTATGTGTTGCCCATATCAGATTTTTTATTATTGTGTGATCCTACTGCAGTATTTCATACAATTTTTTTTTTCAAAACAGACGAGGGTTTTCTGTTTTTCCAGACAAAAGTAATTCATTTTTTTAAAGGTACATTATCTTTGAGGAAAGATAATACAATTCTTAGGAATTTGAAATATATTTTGATAAGCACGAGCAAAAGTTTCTATTTTTAATATCATAAAATTAAATTTCTTTTGTAATTCCAGAAATAAAATAATCCAATTATTTGGAGAGTAAGGAACTTTGAGTGGCAGTTTATCTCTTCTGTTTTATTGCTCTTTGTCTGCAATTTTTATTTTCTCATACTAAAGAAAGTAATATATAGAGGAAGTATTGTTTTGCAGAAAATTTTCGATATCAATATTTTGATCGCAATATAATTTTAGAACCTGCTGAACACGTTTTGAATATTTTCAGTTCAGGGTGATGTCCGTCTGTTTGTCTGTCGTCTGTCTGTGGTTGATTTATTGTGTGCACAATAGCTGCAAGAAATATTTATATCTCTTAAAGATACTTTTATCCGGCTTTGATAACGAAATATATATAACTAGATAGAAGTTGTTGAAATCCGAGCGAAAACTTCGAAATTTTGCATTTTCTCAACATGGCATCATAGCACAAAATTTGACATAATTAAGCATAAAACATAAATGGGATTATATATGGTCAATGATCATGAAACTTAACAGTTTTAATCATTGTAGTAAAAAGTAGCCACAACACAATTTTTGTGCTCGTGACATCATTACCCCTCAGCGGGGGGTGGGGGACAAATTACCCCACCAAGGGGTACATAGTCAAGCTTGATATCGTTCGAAGGGTGTTAAGCCTTTTAAAATCAAGGTTAACATGCTATAGTTGTGATCATTTCGATCAACGATATATATGTTTCAACTTGTTTGGTAAAATTTGCAAAAAGTAAATAAATAAATAAAAGAGAAAAAATAGCAAGCTATTTACAAATGGATTATGGTATGAGAAAGTCGAGTTGAGCTGCACTCTAGTATTTATATATATATATATATATATATATATATATATATATATATAAATGCTAAAACCGCTATTTTGTGTTGGGATAGTGTTCTGTATCCAGATGAACACATACTCGTAATTATGCATTAATGTAGCTTTGCCGTTTCGATCAACAAGATCGTCTTTTACAATATTTGGATAATTCAAATTCTGATTTTTAGAATTACTAACATTAGCCACCTTAAAAATTGTAAATCCCATTTTGCTGTTAGTGTATTTGAAATTACAATATTTGTTTGTTAACAGCATAGACAGTTGTATCTAAGTATTAACCTGTTTTGGAGGGAAAAACAGCCTTCTTGTGCAATATAAAAAACAAGCTCAACCGCACCTGCAAATGTAAGAAGATGCCTTTTAATAAATATGTGCGTCATTTGATCTAGGAAAGAAATAGTTGCAAATTAGAAACAAGTATAAAAAGAAATCTAGCAGTAAGAAAAGTTAACAGTAGAATATTTCAAACACTTTCTCAATGAATAAAACTGCAAACTTAAGTGAATTTTATATGTTTATGCGAACGTAAGTGGTCTAATATGCTGTCAGTTTGAGCAAATTTTTATATGCAGATGAAACAGACTAACTTCCATCGCTTTACTACTGTAAATATCCAAATGAAGAATCAAATTAATATTAACGTGCAAGTTTGAAATACGTTTAAATAGATAGTTATTTTATAGCTAATTTTGTTCGATAAAACCAAAGTACTGCATTCCATTAAAGATACTTGGAAAATCAATTTAGAGATGCTAAACAGAGATCCTATTGTAAACTCCTTGATCTTAATTAGGCCTTAATTGATAGAACAGTGTTCCTATAGCGAATCCAATCCAATACATAATACACGATAATGGACAGTTACAAGCATAATAGTGTTTATTGTTCCATTATAGAATCGCCCTCTATTGTTTGGAGCAGAGAAACGAAAGATTAAGCTTGGAACTGGACCTGAAGAGCGGATTGTAATGTAATTTGTGAAATACTCACATCTGATATTTAATTCTTACTAATAAATTATTACATAATAAAATATTTAGTGAAACTATATAATATAAAAAATAATATATATTTTGAAATTTTATTTCTGTCATAAAATGCGAAAAATCAAGTTGATTAAAAAGCCGAGATAAATATTTGTCTCTTTTTTTTATTAACTATGTTAAGATTTTTTACTTTTCCACTCTCGAAGCTGAGAAAAATGTACCTTTAACAAAAAACTAATGGCGCTTGTTGAAAGTGCGACACCCACGTTGTCCTGAATAAAAAAAATGGCCTTGTATGTTTTGGGGTAAAATCAATTACTTGAGAATTAGGATTTTACGTACAACTACATACTTAATGCATGAAACATAAACATACAGGATGCTTGTTTACTTATTTATTTGTTTATCATTTTCTTTTTGTGTATTTATTATGAGCATGGGGGAAATATTGGGAAGGAGTCAGGAATAAGATATATAAACATAACAATTTTTTATTGTTCTTTCTTATACATCAAGTTAATTTAATTGTTGCCTTATTATTACCTGTCCCTACATACATGGTACAATGTAGTATATGGGAAGCACTGTGACGGCGTTGAATTAAAGTTTTCGACTCAAGCATCTCTGAGCTCGAATCGAAAATTTTTGAGGTGATGTCTGTGTGTATGTGCGTGTCCAAGCCAGTGGATGCAATATCTCATGAAATACTAGAGCGTTTATAACGGAATTTGGTACGATTATTAGAATCGGTAAATACTGTAACCCTAATCATTTTAAACATAATCAAGACCTCTAAATTTTCTAAAGAAAATTTTAAAGAAAAACATTATAAACCTTCAAATATATTACATAAACAGTCATTTCTTATTAGAAAACAAATGATTTTTATTAGAAAACAAATGACACAAATTTTAAATCGCTAGTACACCCTGTTCAAGTGACGTTGCATGTTTTTCAAATACATTTATCGAAAATATTACACTAATATAATAAAATCATTAAGTATCTTAAAATATGTTCACTTTTCATATACAATATTACGCGACAAATTTGTTAACATCATTTTCGTGGACGTAGTTAATTCCATTCACGAGAGACGCTGCTGTGAGTGATAGTTATATGTTTTGATGCCCAGCAATTCGCCAATAGCCATTTGGAAAGCACTTCTCCCCGTCTATCTATAAAGATTGGTGATAAATGTGTCGAACTGGGGGATTAATTTAGCTAACAATTATCGCCAACTTGGCGAAAAAAATGGTTGCAAATCGACAAATCGATTTTTTAAAATGGTTGCAAATCGACGAAAATATCGCCGAAATTGTAAATTCGACACTACATTAATGAAAATGGCGCCAATTTATGAATTAGTTATTAAAGAATTTTAATATATGAACTATATTGCTTATTATGAATGCTAATAATGTTGATGACTGTCTAGTAAGATTTGTGCGAAATATAAGTGTGGTATGGAATTCAATTATTTTTTTAGAAGGAATTGACAAGGCATAAAATTAGGCACAAGCTTATTTGGATAAAGACAACATTGAACTTGTACAACAGAACATTTTAGCAGGATTTATGATTAGTCCAGAGTCTATGATGCCAAAACAACACGCCGTCGCTTTGCCCCAGGTGACAGAGGGAACAAACACTAGCATGAGCGTGTTAGAAAAAATTGTTCTTCGAGCAAACTAATGGAAAGCAAGCGACATAACCAATCAAAGACCATGGTGTGAGAACGTAGCCCCCATCATGGAACACAGAAGTTCCCTTTTCTCCATACTCGTTCCTTGTTGAAATTTTTTATCTGTGCACTGGTGTCTAAACATTGATGTTGTAGAATGATAATGAGAACCAAGCTGTTCAAGAACGCCAGTGATATTGAGCAGCAATGATAGTGCTCGCTGCTCTCTGATTAGTAAAAGGTCCACCAATATTTCCTTATATCTACCTCATTCCTTGCACATATCTTGTCATTCCCTCGAGACGGACATAATTGCTGATGAAATGTGAAGTGAGGTTAATGGAATTTTGAACTAAATTCTAAAGAATAAATTCTAAAGAATAAGGATAATATACTATCAAATGTAGGAATTTGAATGGATTCGAGTATACGAAGTATGCGAGCTGTGAAAGACTAAAAAATATGTAAAAGATTAAAACAAAGTTTAACAAATAAATATGAAATAGAAAGTACAAAAAAATCGATTTCAGTATTTGAAAATCCTAATACAAAAGAGAATATAAGTTTTTAGCATTTGAATATTAAATTGAACAAATTAGAATACAGGAAAACAATGAAATGAAGGTAACGCATTTAAATCGCAAGAACGTATTTAATATACATGGGCACATTTAAACCACAAAGCATGCTGGTGCACGCGCTTGGATTAGCTGTTTAAAAGTTGTTTACTTGTCATTTGTAGGAAACGTGGTGAGCATGCGCAGTTTGAAAACTATTACAGTTCGTCTTAATAATTGAAATTGTGATACTACAAATTTGCGTGCAATTTCACGTATGTATGCAGAATTTCATTATCTACCTATTATAGTTTTCGAATAAAAGAATAACAAAATTCAGACAATTGTTCATTTCGCTTCATTAGGAATGGAAAATGAATTTCGCTTCGCTCGTCCATAATATATGTAAAATGATATTTCCTCTCTGTAACCAGGAACTCTGCCAGACAGAACTAAACAGACATAACTAAAATATCTATACTAGAATTAACTATACACATCGTGACTAATATAACATTTTCTACATAAGTCATTTATCAAAATATAAGGAATGTTTTCCCGCTGTGGTTTGAAAACTAATCATAATTAATAGCACCAGCAAATAGAGTTATGGTTCATGAAACATTAAAACCTCCTAGTTCTTCCATTACGGTGGAATTTTGTTTTGACTCTCGGAAAAGTCTGACGATAGAGCGCAGCGGTCATTCTTTTCGCGTAATTTAAGATGGACTTTGAAAAAAAAAACTTTTTCCTGGACCAAAGCCAGACAGACTCTTTTCTGGAATGGTTTCAAAAGATAACGAAAGCGCAAGAGTGATCTTGCTTTCAAAACATATTTAGTGTAAAACTCTGATGAAATTGTGAAATATGTATACGTATTTTTACTTTTATTATAAAAAACGTAGTATATAGAATACAAAGTAAACACTGAAGTCATATGAAATAGATTATCTTTAATAGTTTTTATAATGAATATAGTAGAAAAGCAAATTGACTTGTAGATTCAGTAAATATATATGATATAACTAGCATGTGATTTTGAGTAAAATTGACAAATATTAGTTCTTTGGAAACCAATAAAAAGGAACATTTTCGTTATCTATATTTAAATGAGATATATTTATACCACCACACAGCAAGCATTATATATATATATACGAGTATATATATATATATGTGTGTGTGTGTGTGTGTCTGTGTGATATTTGACTTGAATAGTCCAAGGAAGATACAATTTAAGTTATAAAAATCTATTTTATTCGATGCTACTAGGAATAAAGATAATTACATGTTCTGGACGACTCCTGGACTCCTGATCGTCGACCAGCTCTCACCAAATCTGTGTGCCGTCTGCGTAGTTCTTTACAAGTGCAAAGTACATTTTCATCAGAGGGGGAGGGTGTATATGAAGCATGGGACTGCTATCTTAGTGGTTTTGGCTTTAAAAATGTGATTGGGAATGCAATTTCAATGAGAACGTTTACATAGGGTTATGTTTAGTGACCATATATGGTACGATAGAGGAAGCGTCTGCAGACTTATTAATATTAGTGGCGTGGGATAGAATTTAATGTAGTTGCAGTATGTGCTGGATATGAGATAGGAATTTAGAATAATAAGATAACTGTGAAAGAAAGGGCGCGTTATTGGGAAAGGCTTAAAATTTATGTATCATATATATATATATATATATATATATATATATATATAATATAAGATGGAAAATGGAAGTTATTAAAGATATTGAAGTGTTATAGCATATATGCGCAAAGCAGCTACAAATACTATACACGATATAAATATAAAAAGTATAAAAAGAATTTAAAAATTTAAAAATTTTGAAAAAAGAAGGAAGGCTTAGCGAGAAGCTTACTTAATGGCGGTAAGGGGTTGTGACCTTACACCCCAGTTGTCAACAAGCTTGTTATAAATGCCGCGGCATTGCACTCCTGGACGCCAGCCCTGGCTGAAGCCAACCCCCGGAGTGACAATAACAATTAACACAAGACCGTTAAAAAAGAAAAGTCCAATGGTAATATGAAGACCATCACTGGATGAGCAACTATTCTTTTAGACCACAATGACCTGTATATAACTTCCTGTTATCGTTCTGCGGTCCTGTTATTCATAGTATGCGAACCTTCATCTGCTAAATGATATAAAATAGATTTTAACTTTGAACAATAAGCATTATTGTTACTGTATAAATTATCAATATAATGTAGCATAAAAGGAATTGGGTATTGCTGTAGATATGCTTGCTGTAGAAATGTCCGATCAAAATCAATACGGATGTCTTCATTGTAGATAATTCTCTGAATTCTAGCCAATCCCCCCAAGAATACATTCCTAAATATATTCAAGTGAAGATTGGAATTCCAATTGCATTATATTGATAATTTATACAGTAACAATAATGCTTATTGTTCAAAGTTAAAATCTATTTTATATCATTTAGCAGATGAAGGTTCGCATACTATGAATAACAGGACCGCAGAACGATAACACGAAGTTATATACAGGTCATTGTGGTCTAAAAGAATAGTTGCTCATCCAGTGATGGGCTTCATATTACCATTGGACTTTTCTTTTTTAACGGTCTTGTGATAATTGTTATTGTCACTCCGGGGGTTGGCTTCAGCCAGGGCTGGCGTCCAGGAGTGCAATGCCGCGGCATTTATGACAAGCTTGTTGACAACTGGGGTGTAAGGTCACAACCCCTTACCGCCATTAAGCAAGCTTCTCGCTAAGCCTTCCTTCTTTTTTCAAAATTTTCAAATTCTTTTTATACTTTTTATATTTATATATATATATATATATATATATATATATATATATATATATACATATATATATATATATATATATATATATATATTATATATATATATATATTGTTTTATGTCATACTAGAGAATGTAGGGATTAAATGAATTCATTAATCTATAAGAATAGCATAAAAATAGCAAAATAAATAAATTTTATTTATATAACTTGCAGTGAAAATTGTATACAATCGCTTTGCATGCCAGCGAATCGGGCATGATACGACTCCCTTCCTTCCCCCCAAGTGACCGGTAAGCAAGAAAAGAAACAGTATTCAAAACTGAATCTTTTCTCCGGAGAGAAGACGAAGCTTATCAGAACCGCGACAAGATAACAGCGAATATTTTCGAAAATTCACGAGATTTCGTCAATTTTTGAAAATATGTATAAATAAAATAAAGTTTTCAAAATTTTGACCCATATATTATTTAACGGAGTTTGATATATATTTCGATATACATACGATTTATATTTAGCTGAGGTGTTTAAAAAATGTAGTTCGTTTCACAAAAATTGTATTAGAAAATAGATTTTCAAGATAGGTATCTATTTAAGTTCATTTTAAGAAGTTTTGCATCGGTCCGGAATTAAAAACTCTGTAACAAAGAAACTATCGATTTTTTTTTTATTTTCGACACTTGAGCAATATTTTTTCAGCTTTTGGCGTGCCACTCAAGCCATCCTTTCTCCCAACTAATTAGGCCTACATAAGGTTTAAATAAAAATACAATCATCTTCAGTTACATAAAGATTTATCACCATTATATGTGTCTTAGAGTCACACATGAGAACAGCGCATGTTTGTAACTCACAATGAAAATGTAATTTGTACAATTATAATTCATTGAATTTGCTTTATAATTATATGTATAGTTAAGTTTACTTTTGAACAAGCAAGAAAAATTAAATTATTCGAATGGATGTCAGTAAATTTTTGAATGATATTTATTTTTAATTGTTGTCATTACTGAAATCGATTATTTGCTAACTTAAGTTGATTCAAACCTGCAGCAGTACCTCAGTAATAATTCGTGCAAAAGAGAAAGATCGGGAACCGGAAAAAATTTCCGAAATTCATCAAAATGTGAACTGGCAGAAATGAAAATAATTTCAATATGTCTGCTTTTGAGTGCAATATTATGTTGATGGTTAATCATTTCTAATTGCTAATCTGTCTGATAATGATTTAGGTGTTAATCGAAAACGGGTTTATAAAATGTTCAATATTTTACTTAATTTTCTTGTAGTGACAAAATCTTATGTAAAGCAGACAAAAGAATTATGTAAAACAGATATTAAGTGTTTGTACCTTTCGTGATTTGGGGAATTTTCAGATATATTTTTAATTGTTTTAGCATTCGAGAGAATTAAGATAATTTGTTTTAAATAAAATATTTGGAATAAAGCAAAAGTTTAGTCTATAAAAATGATGCCAAATATACCAATATTGTGTAAAAAGGCAGTATTTTCTCTGTGTAGGTGCATTAACTGTTCAGGGCACATTAGTTCCGTATGAAATGGCAGATCCCATAGCCAGGTTATATTTTTGTGCGAGCATTCACTTTTGAGTTAGTTGTCCGCCCCCTTTCAAATACTATGTAGCCGGTTCCAAAATATTTCCTTCCAGAGGCTATTCGCCAATGCACGTTACAATTAAGAACCAATTCACCCACTTCTGTCATGTTATATACATAATACATTTGGAAAAATAACCTGTTGGCTATATTACCTTTCCTTTTAAAAGTAAACTAGCATGATGCAGGAAATTGGAATGTCACTACATAATAAATATTCTTTCTGAACAAATATTAGGTTTTTACGTGCCACACAACAAACCTCCGTGCGCCACAAAGTGGCACGTGTATCACGGTTTGACCACCACTGCTCTATACCCTCCAGACACCACCCTTTGACTCAAAAATCTGAATCTTTATACACTTATAGTATTGACCACGTGACAGAAACTGTTCTGTCCAGACCACATGGCTTACTCGATGGTCTAGAGCAGCAACATATGTGACCGGGGAAATGGGGATTCTCCAACACGAGGCAAGTGAAACTGACCGCCCAGCCCTACTGGAAAGGCACCCAAGGGACAACAGATCCACAACCGCCCCGCCGAGTGAAGCCAGACACCGTCAGCACTCCTAAGAAGAAATACGCGACAGGGACTTCCAGAGCGGCCATCTAGCAGGTCCGACAGAACATAACAGTGCCAGATTTTCGATTTTTCTTCTGGAAACTCAGTAAAGGAAGAATTTTCGAAAAGTCTGTAAAACCCTTCAGAAGTCTCGCCGGTGACTCACACGGCTGTTTTCTTGTACACTTATAATATCTGCCATGGATCTGACCCTAACGGAGAGAGACCCCCTCTCAAGAAGCGAAGAAAAGTGGGGTTATTCAAAATATCTTTCATGGCCTTCTAAAACTTACTCGATAGCCTTAAACGCTGAATCTTTACATACTTACAGTATAATCCACGGGACAAAACCTAACGAAGCCAGACTTGCCTTTTCCTTCCCAGGGGCAGACAAAGAGGGTTGGAAAAGCTTTCAGATCCTCTAGAAGTCCCTAGGTGACCTAGAAGCTAAAACTTCACATACTTTGTAAAAAAACTGCCCCAACCGGTAATCTAATCCTGGATCTCCGAACTGACCAGCCGACGCTCTACCGTTTAGCTATCGGAACAAATTCCAAGCTCTTATCGTCGAAGTTGACTCTGCAATCTCCACCCTCTAATGTCAGATTGACCGGCAACTGGCAATCTGACTGACCACCTCCTGCTACTTTTACACAGGCAAGTATCCTGCGTGGTTGTTATCTTCTTAATTTGAAATCGGCGCTCCATCTTCCAGACTTCACTGAATCCGTAGTAGCCGTACTAGGGTCATTTTTAAACTTCCAATATCTTTGCACTAACCTAGAGGGTTAATTTGTTCTGGCGCCATTGTAAAGTACCTTGCTTCCCAAACCAGGAATCGAACCCTGGATCTCCAAACTGGCCAGTCGACGCTTTACGTTTAGGCTACTGGGATGAAATTGCAAGCTTTTATCGTCGATGTGGACTCTGCATCTTATAGTATGGATATCTGGCCAAAACCTAACAGAGATAATTTCTAGTTACGAGGGCTATATTCAACACTACTCATTATGCATTGTTAGAAAATAAAACTTCAAGAAAAATTATTACTTAAATATTTTAAAGTATTAGTTTCCATGTCCTTGACAGGCCTTATTACTAGTATTATAATAATTTTTTGCATTAGATCGTGATATAGAAACTGTGGAAATTCAGTTGCACCAAAAACAAGACCATCAAAATCTGTAGTTAAAGATTACGGTAAGTATTTCTACACATTCCTTTCCCTTGCTCAGTATAGATAACAAGTTAAGTTTAATGAAAATTTGCAATTTATTTGTTTTCTATTAATTTATACTGTGCAAGTTTATTCGATGTGGAACTATATGGACAGAAAATACACATAGTCCTTCTGCAATACATCTTATTCGAGTGTAATTGTACAGGATGTGAAGTATTCCTGCTACTCCATAATAAATTAATTCCATTAATTTCCCTTTCAAAGTCAAATGTCGGATTAATGGGTTTTATCAAATTAACTGACAACCATTTTGCGTTATGGTTCTATTAATGCCAAGTCATCAGGTTATGTGAACTGTATTATATGATGATGCTATTTCACTAAACAGTAATTTAAATCCTTAGAAATATATGATTTTACTCACGAAGAAGGAGCTTCTAAGTCATGGGTCTTTCTTTCAACTCAGACCGTCCAACCAATCCAAAATTATAAGGTTTGGGCAGTCTGGAGAGTCCCTAATTTAGACCGAAATCCAATGGGGGTTTCAACCGCTGTGACTGTGCCTTATTTTCTTGGCCCATCACCTCTTGGAAGGATATTCGGATTTGCAAATTTATTGCGCCCTTACTCTGGGTAGACGAGGGTAGTTTTAGGTGGCTTCAAGGATTGAACTCGAGTCCTCTTTGAGCTATCCTCTCGCAAAAGCCACTGGGCTACCCCGGCCTCTTAAATCAGGGATCGGAAAATGGGGATTTACTGGATGGATTTATTGTGCACATATTGTTTTCTACTTTTATATGAGTTTGTAAATTCTTATATCGCAGCTATTCAGGATGTTTAAAAAATATTGCTAATATAATTGACTAATATATTGAGTAAATACCTCTGGAACGTTTGATCACATACTCATGGTTTCAAATAAAAGTACTTCAAATAAGATAGAGTTTCAGACTATGACACTTATTGTCATGTGTAGCATTCAATTTTTATACGTGCCCCTAGAAAGAAAGTTCCATTTAACAAAATTTTCCTTATTTATTTAAAGATATTTTAGAAGGGGGGTGGGGGGGATCGTGGTTCTCTAATATACAAAATTTGTCGTGAAAAATTGTCAACTTTGTAGAGCTTAAACCACTGTCAGCCAATCAAATGAAATGATGTTTTGCAAACCAGATGTTTTGCAAAAATTGAATTTCGTAAGTAGAATTGCATCCAAAAACTTACATGCAAACCTATCATTATCAGAAATTTCACAGTCCCCTTATACCCATCGAAATATTTACTAATATCTTGGGTAATTTTGATCGTATGAGACTGAAACACTTTTGTTTGGTTAATTAAGCTATTGAAAGTATTTTCATAATTGAGAATTTTCTGGGAAACTCGGGCGAAGTATCAAATTTTGCACGTTTTTATTAAAAAATGTTTGCTGATCAAAGTTTGATACGATGATAGCCTACATTAATTAAAGCATTTTTTAAATTTAACCATGGATATACAACCAATCGCTTAAGAGATATTTAATCGTGCAGTCGCAGTATTTTTAAACACCTTTGAGAGATAAACGAAATAAAAATGTGAGAGACAATTATTGCTATTTAAATCTGTGAATAAAATCTTGCTGTAAAACATAAATATACAAACATCCTTCATATAATGAAGTAGAAAGAAATGATTATTTTTCTCGAAATATTTTATTTATTGATAATCATCATGCATATTTTTGCCATCAGGATAGTCAAAACAGTATGTTGCCCTAATCAAAGCGACAAACTGTGTGTCTGAAACGGAAGGGGGGGGGGAGCAATTGAAGATTCGAAGAACATTCCAAATGTTTTATGTAAATATGATTGTTAAGCCAGAGTCGCTTATGCAGTTTGAATATGACGGAAGAAAGGCCAAACACAATGGATATTTTTGTAAAACATTTTAAAAACTGTAAAATTATTGTAATATTAAAGTAATCTTTAAATTAATCTGAACCCAGAACTTATGTGGTTCAACAAAAGACAAAATATTTTAAAACATTTGTATATTTAAATAAACCAAATAATATGAATATTATTGAAAGACAAGTACCGATATGTTGTAAAAAAAATTATGTGGGCAGCACATGACTTTCCTTGTATAATGCAATGAGTTTACTACTTTTACAGTAAAAAAAAATAGATAATTTTTATAGTTGTTATATATTATAGTTAGTTGTTTTATAGTTGTTATTATTATAGTTATTCTTTCCAAGATATTGAATTTTCTTCAATGAGTCCTCATTTTCCATGTCATCATCATCAATGAGTCATCAATGATTTAGCGGCATTTTTATCCTATTGGCGAGTTTCTCGTTAATTTAGCAACATTTAAAAAGTCGTCAAGTTGGCGACATCCCACCAAATTCGTCTCCAAAATCTCGCCAAGCGTTATGGACGAAGAAATAAGTTGTTCTTACAGCAGATAAATGACTATTGCCGTTCAAATACAAAAGTATTACTCAAATTATCTTTTTTAATGAATGGAACGAGCTAGATCCACGAGAATGATGACACCAAATTTATCTCATAGTATTACATATGAAAAGTGAACATGTTTCTCAATAGGATATATATTTTTTTATTTTATATGACTTCGGTTCTAAAGTTTATGTCAATCGTTTTCTAATGAAAAATTACATAAGAAATGTCTATTTGCGTAACTTTATTAGCGGTTTCTATTTTTTGACGATTTTTTCAAAATTTCACTCGAAAATTTAGGGGGGTTCTGAGCATTTGATTGCGTATAAAAACAATAGGTTTCCAGTTTTTACAGATTGTGATATTTGTACCAAATTTCGTTCGAATTGGTCCATTCGTTCGTCAGTTATTTTCTCCACAGTCTCACTGACACACACACACACATACTTACACACACACACACACACACACACACACACAGACATCACTTCAAAAATGTTTGATTCGTGATCAGGGATGCTTGAAACGTGCTCTTCCGTCGAAAACTCGAATTCGAATTTTCGATCCCGTCACAATACTTTTCATATACATTATGTACCAGGTGGTCAGAATTAAAACACCCCTACTCTGAGCTTTCTATACATCGAACTACTCAGTGTAAAGGCCTAAAATTGTTGAACCTACTATTCAAGACATAGGGAAAGAGATTACGCGAAAAAAAATTAGTTCCAGAAACACCGATAGGTGGCGCTGTACAACAGAAAATATGCTGAAAAGACACAAAATAATTACAAAAAAGCAAACACATGCGATATGGAATTTTTTCTTTTAAATTTCTTTTGCTGATATGAAAAAAAAAGAAGATAAAAAAGTGAAGAAACTTAAACTGTCATTGTAACTGCAATTTCGCACTGTAAGTACAAAAATTTGCAAACACCCTTGGTTTGCAGCTACTATGTTCTGGGCATAAAAGGGGATAAAACTTGGAAATTGTCATTCTTATCAGCGAGGGCTGTCACACTGCCAGAACGCGTTTTGCTTGTGAAGCTGCTTTATTAAAACAAAGGACATGCTGCAGCTGCACCTCGAGAGTTCGTCGACTTAAGAATTTGCGCAAAGGACCATTACTTCCACAAACTCTCAGGAGAATGATCGTTCGATTCGAGAAAACTGGACATCTTGGAGTTCAGCCGGGTCGAGGACGCAAATCGACTCGTTCAGATGTCGTTGACGATGTTGCCACCGCTATTGTTGAACAATCAATGGATAACGTTATAGGCTGTAGTAGTGTACGTGGAGTGTCACGACACTTGGGTGTTCCCTACAGCACAGTGCGGAAAGTACTGAGAAATATAGTGCATTTTTTCTCGAACAAAATTAGTCACAATCACCACTTGCTGACCATCGACAGGGAGAAGCGACTGACCTTTGTATTGACATTTCTGGCTAGAGTTGAAGTGGATGCATCGTGGCCATGGCAGATTCTATAGAGCGATGAAGCGCATTTCCATCTAAGTGGAACAGTCAACACCCATAACTGTCGCATTTGGGACACGTAAATCCTTCGTACCTTCCAAGAGATTCCACTTCACTCACCGAAAGTTACAGTCTGGTGTGGATTCGCAGCCACATTCATTCTTGGACCTTTCTTTTTCGAAGCGGCTACTCCCAATGGCCCTGTGACATGCACCGTGACGACCAGGAGGTACAAAAACATGCTCGAAATTTTTGTTGTATCCCAACTGCAATAGCACCAATGTCTTGATTCAATTACCTTTATGCAAAATGGAGCGCCTGCACACATTGGACTCTGTGTACAGCAGTTTCTTCGGCAACATTTTACTAATGGTAGAGTAATTAGTCGTGCGTTTCCGACAACCTGGCCATCTCGTTCTTCAGATCTTAATTTCTGTGATTTTTGGCTGTGGGGATACCTTAAAAGTCTTGTTTATCGAGGATGTCTGGTAACCTTGGCAGATTTGAAAGACAGTATCACTCTGCATGTGAGAAGCATCTCAATTGACCAATTACGATCCGCAGTTGAACAAGCTGTTAGTTCACAGACTGCAGATTTTACATCTTGAAGAAGGGAATCATATTGAGCAGCATTCCCTGCATCGATAAGATCCTTGTGATATGAATGTTTGGTACGTTCGAATAAAATGTGTATTTTGTGTCTTTTCAGCATATTTTCTGTTGTACAGCGCCACCTATCGGTGTTTCTGGACTAATTGTTTTTAGCGTAATCCCTTTCCCCATGTCTTGAATAGTATGTTCAACAATTTTGGAGCCTTTACACTGAGTACTTCGATCTATAGAGAGCTCAGAGTAGGGGAGTTTTAATTCTGACCACCCTGTATATAAGGAAAGTAATATTGTAGAAACTCCTAAAATTAGTGAATGTAAAAAAACTAGAAAATAATATGTTCCCAGAGTTTGACTGGAAAGTAAAAGAGGTAAAATTTAATATTTTGGTTTTCGATTAAAATGAAAAAATAAGACAAAGTTGTTGGCAATTTAAAAATTAAGACATATTTGTTATTAATAATGTTACGTCGTATCCCCTGGAATCGTAGGTGTGCACGCGCAAGATACAAGAAGTCAAAATTTCTGGATAACAAACATGTTTATTCACTAGCATAAAGTAAATAGGGACAATATATAGTCAAACAGCAATTAAATGATCCACTAATTTCACGAAATAACTATTATTCTCAAAATATTGATGAAAATAATTTCACAAAACAGCAGCTGCTATTTATTCTCAAAACACTGTCAATAATCGTAATCCAATGTAACTTGTATCACATCAACTAACTTCGACTAAGTGCTGATTTCTTTTACAGACTCTCCGTAAAAACTTCTGTAAATCTCTCCTATCACGTAGAATAGCCGTTAGTTCGAGGTGTTTCTCAAAGATTCGGGAATTCGTCAAATGTCGCCAAATGGGCGATACATTATCAAATCTGGAAACCATTCTTCGGACTCGGAATTCTGGAAAAACTACGTTCACGTTATGCTTCGTCATGGCTTGTACGGGTGTTTCCTACGTCTGGTTTTCGAAAGAGATGAAAGAAAATAAGCCTGTGAGGGAATATTACACTTTCGCTACAAAAAGCAATCATGCATACGCATACAGCCTGCATATGGGTAGTAATCGGTAAAACCTTTATCAGAAACGATTTTTTTTTTTAAATTAGTTAGGATGTAATCGTTACATTTTTGTGAAAGTAACTAAATTGTAAAGCGAAAATATCAACAAAACAAATATATATCAGAATTCAAAATCCAAAAAATTCAAAATAAATTTGTTGATCAACTATCCACTGCTAAAATACTTTTCCTCTATGCAGAAAAACACATTGGGTCTTATCGCAGTTTAGTAAATTTTACACCATACAGATATTTCTTCTCTTCAAATATGTAGCCATATAGGTTTCCATATTTCAAATCCGTGCAGCAAGCCCTTTTATTAAGGTGACAGTTTGTTTACAATAATGGAAATATGAACAGTCATTGTTGTAAGATAGTTAAGAAAGAGTACAATATGCAGCTTAGTTTCCATAGAGAAGATTTAATGATAATAGCGAAGCTGAATATTGGACTCTTATTGGATATTTTTGGCCAGACACAAGAACCCAACTTGGGGCTGTCAGACAACTCGGGGTAAGGTCTTGTCACTAAAGTATTCATGCACCCTTTTGGTGTAAGGACCGAATACCTACTAAAATTTATCTTCCCATGCCTTATGGTATTTGAGATATTCTTATGGTGACAGAGGATTCCAACCCGGGAGGTAACATACCCTTAGGGCAGGGATGGGCAAACTACGGCCCGCGGGCCAACTCCGGCCCGCCAGAAGGTTTTATCCGGCCCGCGGATTTTAATTTGCTGCTCCGATGGAAATTAAACGAAAACATTTATTTTATATTTTATATCCATCGCCTTTTCTACTTTGTTAAATATTACTTTTGTTTCCTTTTTTTCAAAGGACTGATGATCTTTTTATATTCTTATTTTTGCTCTACAAAACATAAATCGACAAACATATCAATTACCGACAGCTTTAAATCGGTAAAATGTTAAAAACGGAAGTTTTTTGTTAGTTTTTGCTGTAGACTGGCGCCAACAAGTGTTATCTCTTTCTGGGGAACAGACAAGTGAGACTCCAATATAGTTGAATTAGACCTCACATGTGGCAGACTGCGCATGTTAAGCTCCAGCCAGCGGCTTTTTCTTTTGACGCAAGTTTTAATATTATTGATTGCGTATGAAAAGATTGCGGACATATAGCATCATTGTGAATAGTGGTGAAAGTATTAAAAGTATAGCGTAGCTAGGATGGTGATTGTTTGGGTTTATCTTAAAATTTTTCAACCCCAAAATGTCTACTAAAAACGTAAAGTTGATTCAGAGTGCCGTTCTTTTAATGATGAATGGACCTGGAATTATTTTTTTACAGTTGTTAAAGATAAACCAGTGTGTCTCATCTGCAATGAAGCTGTTGCAGTCTTCAAAGAATATAACATTTCCCGTCATTTCACATCTAAGCAAAATAATTCCAATTACGAAGAAATGTCTGAATATGAAAGAAAACAAAATGTAGAAAGTCTTTGTAAAAGATTATCAGGCCAACAAAATGTTTTCAAGAAAGTAAACACTATTCAAGAGGCAGCTGCACATGCAACTTACATTGTAGCATACAATATTGCTAAAAATAATAAAGCTCTCAGTGATGGGGTGTTTGTTAAACAATGCATGCTCCAAGTTTGTGATGTTTTATGTCCAGACAAGAAAAATAATTTTGAGACTGTAAGCTTATCTCGAAAAACTGTGACTTCTAGAATCGAAGCCATGGATAAAAATTTGACATCACAATTAGAGTCAAAGATTGGCCAGTTTAAATTTTGCTCTATAGCTATGGATGAAAGCACTGATATAAATGATACTGCTCAATTAGTATTATTTATAAGAGGTGTTGATGAGAACTTTGAAATTACCGAGGAACTGGCGTGCATGCGTTCTTTAAAGGGAACTACAACAGGACACGATATTCTTCGTGAATTTCAGGAGGGGCTTTTAACTATGAAAGTGCCTATAACAAATATATGTAATATTACGACAGATGGAGCACCAAATATGACAAGGAAAAAATCTGGATTTCTTGGACTCTATAATCAAAACTATCCTGGGAACAATGTTTTTTTTTCTACATTGTGTTATACATCAAGATGCTCTGTGTAAATCTGCATTGAATATGAAACCAGTGCTTGATGCAGTCGTGAAGCTTGTAAACAATATTCGATCTCGTGGGCTTACTCACAGACAATTTCGAGGTTTTCTTCAGTCCGTGCAATCTGAATACTCGGATGTACTGTATTACACGAAAGTAAAGTGGCTTAGCGCAGGAAGTGTTTTCGAGCGAGTTTGGCAGCTGAAAGACGACATTGTATCATTCTTTCATGAAAAACAGTGTTCTGCAGAGTGTGAAATGTTAGAAGATACAGAATGGCTTTTGGACTTTGCATTTTTCACAGATCTTCTTTGTCATATGAACAACTTGAATGTCAAGATGCAGGGGAAAAATCAATGTATTTACGATATCTGGGCCCATCTCAAAACTTTTAAACTAAAACTTAATCTGTTTGCTGGGCAGCTAATTAAGAACGACTTTTCTCATTTCTCGAGGTTAAATTCAATACCCTCAGTAAGTAAAGAGAAACTTAAGAATTATGAAGATTGCTTAAAAAAACTGCATTTTGAGTTCGAACGTAGATTTCAAGATTTCAGGGCTATTCAAACAGAATTGGATATTTTTACCATGCCTTTCAACGTAAATTGTGAAGCAGTGAAGTCAGATTTACAGCTTGAATTAATTGAGTTGCAATCTAATAATCATCTCAAACAGTTGTTTCTAAATATGCCAAAGTTGGAGTTTTACAAATCATTATCGAAAGTAAGTTTCCCAAATTTAATATCTCACGCCCAGGAAATCAGTGCTATGTTTGCTTCATCTTATATATGTGAACAAGTGTTTTCAACTATGAACCTTAGAAAGAGTGATCTCAGAAGTAGACTGACAGATGAGCATTTAGCCTCGTTCCTTAGAATCAGTACATCTCACTTCGAACCTCAATATAAGGAACTTTTAAAAATGAAATCGCAATTTCATTCATCTCATTAACATATTTAAAATGTAGTACTTGTTATTGTTTTTATCTTTTTCGAAAAAATTATCTTGGCCCGCCAAACTTTTTTTTCGATTTTTGGCCCGCGACCGAAAAAGTTTGCCCATCCCTGCTCTAGGGAAACTTTCGGGTCTCTAAGGCACTCATTTGACCTTCTGGGTAATAACTGTTTGCCTACCAAATTTTAGCTTCCTAGGCCTTACGGTTTTCGAGATAGTTTTGCCCGGACATTGGATCCTACTTGCTAATTATACATATAACTACCAAAAAATACAATATTATATCATACTATAAATATTTCATATCTATATTCAGTAGAACAAAAAATTCTGTCTTTTGCTGCCTTGTTCATAATATGATGCATTTTTGTGGAGGCGTAAAAGTTGACAATGTCACCATCCTCAATCTTTCCCCCATAAGAGTATTCCGAAAGGTATGTTGCCTTGGATACAGACCCGAAGCGTGTGGGAGGAAGGTTCCAAGTTAAAGATCGATCAACAGAACATTCCAAGTATTTACTTTAAGTAAATATGATTGAGAACCAACTAGATGTAGGGGACCAAATGAATTTGAGAGATGAAATTCAGTGTCTTATGTTTTTCTCTGTATTTCTGCAATTCATATTCACATTATCCTTGCATGAAATATCATGAAGGACATATTTTTGAAATTAAAGTTTCATTCACTATGCTTTTTAACACTTTACAGCGTAGTTGAAAAGTGTTTATGATTTTGTTCACTCTGTCTGTCTGTCCGTTCGTACGATAACTGCCGTAAAAAAGACTTTATCAAAATGAAATTTTAGCGCGTTGTTGAGACAGTCTGTGGGGCATATGGAAATGTAAGTGAATAATTTCACCCAATTAGTTTTGGATTGAACCCGGATGGAAAAAGTGAAATACACTGAACCTTATGGGACTTAATTTTTCAAACATTTTTTAAGCAATGTTAAAATTCACAAATTGCTTCAAAAATTTTAGAAAATATTTAAATTATCGCATAAAATATATATATATATATATATATATATATATATATAAAAGAATTTCATCAAAATATGATCGGTAGATTTTAAAATAAAAATTAAAATAATAATGACGCCTATATTATTTGAAGAGATTACGTAATCCACTTCAAAATAAAATATGGCATCCATATTTTTTCCAGTATTAAAATCGTGATTTTTAAAGTTCATTTAAATTTAATTTACATTTAGTGTTACATCCGTCCTAAAACTGCTTAATTTTTGCGTATATTCTGTAGATCTATATTCTGTACTAACGCAATTATAATATGTTTTAGTTTAAATGATCATTAAACTTTGATTATTTCTACAACAAAGCCTAATTTTAATGAATGCAGAATGTAAACAAGTGATTGTAAGATGATTTGTATAAGAATTGTTGAATTTTTTCACACAAAATTATTTAGCTCTGGAGTCTGGAATAAAACTGATATGAATGAAATATTCACTGTTCTTATATTGAGAGCCGACTGGTGTAAAATTGGATGATGGCATTTGAATAAAGTTAATTTTTTTCAATGAAGTTTTAAGCTTTCAAATATAATAAATTAGTGTAGTACTGTGATAATTTCAAATATATCAGCGCTGAAAGTATCGCATTTTAGAGATGTTTGAATAAATTGCATTTCAGTTGGAAAGGGTTTCATAATCAATGCTTTATGCATGATTGATTTTTCTTGTTATATACAGTAAATAATGTTTATTTTGTTTAAATGTATCCGTATGTGTTAAAGTACTTTATTGCTTAATAATTATTATTATTATTATTATAATGATATTAACGAAATATAATTATGATAATAATATATTCTTAGATTTATATTAACTGTGTGTAACATTTAATTGACAGAAGGCTTCCTAATTATAAGACAGATACTCTAAATAATTAGGGTGGATTATTGGGGCGCTACACAATCGATTTATTCACGAAGGTATAATTTTCAAAATATGAAGCCTTTTGACCACAAAGTGTATTTGTTTGTAACTATATACGAATGTCTGATTTTATTCATTTATATGAGAATTACGCAGAATAATAATGGGTATATTTTATTTTACTCTGCAATGACCGTTTTAAACAGGTATAGAGGTAAAATGAGCCGTCCATTTTACGTGCCTGCTTGTCTGCTTAACACTAAAAGTACCATGACCGGTCAAATGCCCGGTTGTAAACTTTTGATTAGAAAATTCGCATATAATGTTATCGCTTTTTCTCACTTGACTTCATGAATTCTTCTATAAAATGTATACTATCAATTTTTAACACTTTACAACATAGTTAAAAAGTGTTTATGACTTTGTTCATTCCGGTTGTCTGTCTGTTCGCCTGAGTCTGAGTCTACTGATACCGACGATGAAGAGGAGAATATTGTGAATATAAGACGTAAAGGTCGAAAAGAATGAGATTGCTCTCAAGTTCTAAAGATGAGAATGAAGAAATGAGCAGTATATTTCGATTGACGGCACTGTTTGGGAAGAAATGCAAATAGGTGCTACATTTGGGTGAGCAGTATTTCATGATATTTTCAGGGAAGAATGAAGTCTAACGGGAATTTCAAAACGTAATACAGTAAAACCTGTAAAGTTGGACACCTCTATATGTTGGACACCTGGCTATCTTGGACACAATTCGGTGGAACGGAACGAATTCCTATGTTTTAACATGTATATAATACTGTCTAACTTGGACACCTGTCTATCTTGGAAGTTGGACGCTGTTTACATTACTAAGTTGGACAAGTTCCTAAAAATTGGCGTTTGCATAAAGGAAGTAACCTACCACTTTTGATCTTTCTTATCTATCCCCAGGGATTATCTTTTGTTGTTGATCCCTAGAAGTATTCCATTTTTGTTGTTATCACTTCCAGGAAGCTCTTATCTGCCCACATTTCTTTCTTCTTGTTGCTAAGGGGTCGTCCCTCCCCACCATTCCACAACCCTCAATTATGTATCAGAACCTTTTTGTTATCACTTTGTTTACACACACAACAACAACACACTTGAAGAATGGACATTTGTAGCTTCCCTACCCCATCTTTGCATTGTCCAATTAGATTTCTGCATCTTCTGAATAAAAAGGGGTTTATCTACCCTCAAAAGTCACATTTGTTTCTTAGTGCATTCTGGAAAGGTGACTGTGATTTTAGTGACATGCACATTAGTTTTTAATAATGAGTAAACGTAAAGTAGTTGAGCTAACTATTGAAAAGAAAAAAATAATTCTTGATTGCCTAGACAAAAGTGACAGCTGCAGAAGTTGGCAGAGGAGTTCGGCATATCAAAATCTACTGTTTCCAATATAAACAATAAGAGATCTGATATGATACATGCATGGGAACTGAACTGCTCTGGAACAAGAAAAATATCTGTATCATAAGTATTTTGTAACAGTAATTACAATATTTAATTAAAACCATTGGCTTATTAGTATTTTCTATATGTTAAAAATGAAGTCTTTTGATGTGCTTTATTGAAGGATGAAAATGAAATTTTATCATACTGTCTATGTTGGACACCTATCTAAGTTGGACGCTTTTAGGGGGAACCGTGAGTGTCCAACTTAGACAGGTTTAACTGTATTATAAAGGTCAAAGTGAAGACTGCATTTTCGTTGATAATTGACCACTGTATTATGAAACATATAAGAAGATGCACAATAGAAGAAACAAATCGAGTTTTAGGAACTGAATGGCGTCTATTACCTTAAAGTTCATTTGTTTAACATCTCCTTACTAAAGTCAATATTATCTCGCATTCAATCATAAAAAAATAAAATTTTTATCTAAAAACCGGTCATTTGACCGGTTACGGTACTAATAGGTATATATTGAGTGTTGGTACATTTAGTGTTAAATGGATGTCTCATAAAAAATCCTTTTAAGCAGGTAAGCAAGTAGGTAGTAGGTAAACAGGTGCGTAAAGTGGACTGTTTAAAACGGTCTTTTCCGTGTAAAATAAAATATACCAATTATTTGCTACTACTAATATACTTTATATAATATACCTATTAGAATTCATTTGTTTAACTCATTTCTTTAAATCTCTGAAAACAATAATAATACTATGCAAAAATCAGGAGTGTTTAAAAAATGTATCTCGCTGTTTGTCTTATTGTTTCCAATATTTCATCTTTCGAAAAATTATATACGAAAATATTTTGACTGAAATCACATTAAATTGCGTACGAATGTTCGCCAACTGTCTAAGGAGTACGCGTAATTCCTCGTGGAAAAACTAATCCTAAAACGTCTTGTGTTTCGGCATCTGTCAAGATGCACCTGCCGAAAGTTTCATTACACATAATCGAGCGTTTGAGAGAAACTACATTTTCGAATGTTTTTTATTGAAAATATGACATCCAAAAATGTTAAGTAATCTTTTTATATGTTTTCCTTAAAAATTTAATGACGGCCATTTAAGAACGATGCAGGATCCGTTTTCGAGACATTGCATATCTCTCGAAAAAATAAATTTAATAAAAAATATAAAGTGCTACTATGCGACAAATCTATCAAAATCAATCCCGTGGATCTAGAACTCTCTATTGAAAACACTTACAGAACATGACATGTTTTGTTTTTTAATGCTAACAAATTCGCCAACCGTCAAAGCGACTATATACTGAATTTGATGCGACATCCAATGGTTTTCGTCTGGAGTTTAAAGGGAGGAATTCTTCCTCTCCTGGGCACTCCGCTAACCCCGTCCTTGAGACATCCAATGGTTAACATTTGCTTTAGCATGAAAGTGCTCAACTGACCACACATGGGCCACAGTTTTGGAGCCAATGCCACTCGTTAGCACGATGCAGATGAAGTAGTGTTGACTTAAGTAATCTTTTCAAAATTAAATTCTAAGTAATCACAAAGTTCCTAAAGCACGGGATTTTAGAATTTTTCTGGTAGAAGTATTGTAACATAGAATCCCCCAACGGTATAGATTGTTCATAGCCAGGATCAAAATTAATTAAATTCTACTGTCCCAGGAGTTCATTGATGCAAATCCTATTCTATAACAGAGCTCTGCATACAACCAAGAATGTGGTTTGGACCTAAAGTTTAAAGTGGATTCCAAAAAAAATACGGTCAGGCATGTGCACATAGTATCAAAAATTCTAAAACCATCCCTAATGTATGTGAAAGAAAGAGTATAAACTTATTGACCCCTGGTGGGTCTTGTAGCTCGTAAAATGTCATCTATGCGCAGAATAAGTATTTTCGACTTTAGTCTAGAGCTTTCTAGCTGCTCAGAAATCAGTTTCTTAAAAGTAAACAATTTACTTTTTCGAATTTTTCTTTATCCCTAAAATGGTTTACATTTGACACTATATATGTGTGGCAAACATAGTTAGACCATAATACACCTTATACAGTTTCTACTTACTAAGCGGTGCAAAAGTCGGGAAGGGGAAGGATTGGAAATAATCATATTTTCTTTAACTTTAATTTTCTTCGTTTTTTTTCAGATCTTTTAGGGTATACATTAGGGTCCCATCGGTCAGAAATCCAGGGTATACATTAGAAAGATTTATTATAGAAGGCTGCAGCTTAGCGGACTAAAATTATTAATTTTTGTGGATGTATCAATACGGATTTTTGGCGAATGTCTAATTTATAGAAATTCGAGATTCAGTTGGCCTCTGCCTTAATTATTTTTTTGGACGTATCTTAAGGCGCACGTTAACAAACCAAGGACTTTTGAACAGATGAAGGAAAAAAAAATGAGATAAAATACGGCAGTTAACTCCAAATTCTTCAAACGTTCGCTGAATGACACTGTAAAATTCCATAATAAATCTCAAAGGTGTATAAAGGACCTTGCTGCCCCAATCCGGAATCAAACCATTGATCTTCCTATTGGCCAGTCGACGTTCTGGCGTTGAACTATTAGGATGAAATTGCAAACTCTTTTCGTGGAAGTGGCCATCAAGGTTTCTCCAGCCTCTAATGTCAGATTGACGTGCACGTGACAATCTGACTGACTACCTCCTGTTTTTTTTTTACCTCAGGTTAGCCTCTTGATGATATTTTTATTTTCCAGGTTAGCTTCGTGCGTGATTATTGACCTCCCGATTTAAAATCGGCGCTCTACTGAATCCATGCTAGTCTAACTAGGGTTACGTTCAGACCTCCGTAATGTCTGCACTAACCTACAATGTTGACTCGTTCGGGCCCCATAGTAAAGAACCTTCCAGCCCCAACCGGGAATCAAACCACGGTCTTCTAACTGGCCAGCCGACGCTGAACCCTTAAGCTACGGAATCATCGAAAAGGACTCCGCATGAGTACTCTAAAAGATATTGAAAGAAAAGACAGAAATAATTAACTTTACAAAAATTATGAATATTTCCAATTCTCTCCCTTCGCGAATTTTGCAACACCCTGTTTAAGTAGCATATCTGTACTTGTGGCTCTTAGAATTCACTTCAGTGCCTTCTTGGCTCGTAAAGTTGTCTGTATCTTATAAAGCAGACTTTTCAGAATTTTCTCTTCACAGTAAAGAAACATCTCGGAAATATTTTGTGTACAATACAAAGAAACAAGCGGGACATTAAATTAAAACATCATTACCAAGAGAAAGATCGTTTAACGCACAATTTCCACAGCGTAATGAATGAGAAGGAAATTAATGGGATGCAATTATTTCGAGTACATTTTTTTTTTACATTCATCAGTGCATGTAAAGCCTTTTCACTAAAATGAAAATAAACACAGCCCTGAAAATTTTACTTTGCGCCCCATTTAGCATGTCATCCTCACTGTGATAATTGCATTTATTTTTGTAACTCGAAATGCTGAGCAATTAAAACTCTCTCAAAACTGCTGCCGTGAAATTAAAAGGCTCGTTTCGTAGGTTTTTCTTAGGGAAATTATCTGACCACAAAATTAGAGAGAATATGCAGTTAGATTTTATTTTGAGCGTAGAATATTTCGTAGGAAGTGAAATCGTAAATGTTGGCATTACTCACGTTCATTGAACAGTATTTGTAAAGAATATTCTATCATTTGTAATAATAAAGGGTGATGTTTGTTGGTCGCGTAACCGAAAATCTAAGCGATCCACAGCTGCAAAATTTGGTACAGAAGTACATCGACTCCCGAAAAGAAACACACCATCGAGATTTTTTACAATTCGAATTAGCTAAAAATTTAGGAATGAATTAAATTCGATCTAAAGCTAATACAGCGGGTAATTTTGATCGGAAGCGCCATCCAATTCAAGGTGATAAAACTAAAAATATTATTTTATTTTATGTACAGCTCAAAAGGTTCATATCGGCCCATCGTATACACATTATTGATAAGGACAAAAATTAGTGAATTCTGTCCTGGCCTACCTGGAAATCTTCAGCCAGAAGTTTCTGGATATAGCTTTTGCTTCTAAGACTTTTCGTTTGCCAACTTTTGTTATTGTTTTGAAATTTACTGGTGGCGCCATCTATAGTGTTATTTAAAGACGAAAAAATCGTGGTTCGAAATTTCATATTGTAACGATCATAAAGGCTAAAGGGAGTCTAGTCTTCATGTAACGACGTTGAATTTAAAATATTCTGATTAAAGTTTTTTTTACCATAATTGTTTTTGACATTCTGGGTATTCTTTCAGACCGATTTTAAATTCCAATTAGCTCATTTTGAATATTTCATCAAATCTTCTTGTCATCAGAATGTGCGCAATTGTTTTTCTAATGATATATCTTTTTCTAAAGTTTTCTTAACTCGCTAAGAAATTAGAAGCTTATTGCGTCATCTTTAAAACTAAGTTCTCTATTGAAACGGGAACTGATATTTTTATTTCATTAACATCATGCTGGGGTTTGGGGCGAAAAGACAGACACCTGAAAAACCAAACTGTCAAACTGAGAAACTAAAATGACCCGCAGTCAGGTTTTTATATATTTAAAAACAAAATCCATTTCCCGGTTTTTGACAGCAAAACAGTGTTCTTTTTCAGGACAAAAAAGAAGTGCAACCTCACATATTAATATTTATTCAGCAACTGTGGAAGACGGTTCATTGAACTAGAATAGCTGAAGCTAGTAGAAAAGTTTTATTTCTCAAGGAGAAATATAAAATTATAAACCAATGAGGAATGTAAACCTTTTTATTTTGTTGTCTTTATTTTTCGTTCCTTTCTTTTTTCCTCCGTTGTTTATACCGTTTATTCGTAGTTTCCTGCCTCTCGTTGCTACAGCAGTTTCAAATTAACTCGAACACGTGGAATTTTGCTACTTGTTCTTTCGAAATAAGATGGTTGTTTTTTTTCTTAGGCTTCAATACCCGCTATATACACACTGTAAAACATTTTGCAACCTTTGCTCAAATTTTTCAGCTACTTTGTTGATAACATCGGTAAACTGATAAGAGAAGCCACAATTACAGGTGTGTTTAAAAATTCCAGTTTCATTTCTTAAATATTCAGCTAATCATCGTCTGCCGAAGCGTTATTTTGGTATTTATACACACACACACACACACACACACACACATATATATATATATATATATATATATATATTGTAAGGAATTTAATTACTTGTATATTTTAATTACTAACTGTGTGACTTATCCTTTATTGAAAGTTATATGATGAGCACATGTAAAAAAAATCTGATGTGGACAACACATGTCTTTCCTTATATAATGTAATGAATTTACTACTTTTACAGTAAAAAAATAGGTTTTTCTTATAGTAGATACTCATATTCTTTCCAAGATATTGAATTTTCGACAATTAGTCGTCATTTTCATTGATTTAGCATCATTTTTATCCATTTGGCGAGATTTCCATTAATTTGGCAACATTTCAAAAAAGTCGCCTAGTTGGCGACATTCCGCCAAATTCGTCGCCAAAATCTCGCCAAGCGTTATGCACTAAGAAAAAAGTTATTCTTACAGCAGATAAATGACTATTGGCGTTAAAATACAAAAGTATTATTCAAAGTATATTTTTTCAAGAATGGAACGAGCTAGATCCACGAGAATGATGTCACTCAATTTATCGCATGGCATTACATATGAAAAGTGAACATGTTTCTCAATAGGAATTTTTACTTTCCTTATATACATAATGTATAAGGAAAGTATTGTGACGGGGTCGAAAATTCGAATTCGAGTTTTCGACGGGAGAGCACGTTTCAAGAATCCCTGATCACGAATCAAACATTTTTGAAGTGATGTTTGTGTGTGTGTGTGTGTGTGTGTCAGTGGGTCTGTGGAGACGATAACTGACGAATGAATAGACCGATTCGAACGAAACTTGGTACAAAAATCACAATCCGTAAACACTGGAAGCCTATTGTTTTTAAACGTAATCGAATGCTCAGAACTCGCCTAAATTTTCGAGTGAAATTTTGAAAAAATCGTCAAAAAATCAAAACCGCTAATAAAGTTACGCAAATAGACATTTCTTATGTAATTTTTCATTAGAAAACGATTGACATAAAATTTAGAACGCTAACATGAACCGTTCTCGAGATATTTAACAGTTTTCAAAAAAATTATCAAAAAGTCATATAAAATAAAAAAAATATATTTCCTATTGAGAAACATGTTCACTTTTCATATGTAATACCATGCGATAAATTGGGTGACATCATTCTCGTGGATCTAGCTCGTTCCATTCATGAGAAAATATACTTCGAGTAATAATTTTGTATTTGAACGCCAATATTTATCTGTTATAAGAATAATTTATTTCTCCGTCAGTAAAGCTTGGAGAGATTTTGGCGACGAATTTGGCAGAATGTCGCCAACTTGGCGACTTTTTGAAATGTTGCCAAATTAACGAAAATCTCGCCAAATGGATTAAAATGACGCTAAATCAATGAAAATGACGACTAATTGTCGAAAATTCAATGTCTTGGAAAGAATATAAGTATCTACTATACGAAAAATCTATTTCTTTTACTGTAAAAGTAGTAAATTCATTGCATTATATAAGGAAAGTCATGTGTTGCCCACATCAGATTTTTTTTTATGTGACTTTTTCATAATTTTTTTGAAAAATGTACAATATCTCGAGAACGGTTCATGTTAGCGTTCTAAAATTTATGCCAATCGTTTTCTAATGAAAAGTTACACAAGAAATGTCTATTTGCGTAACTTTATTAGCGGTTTTGATTTTTTGACGATTTTTTCAAAATTTCATTCGAAAATTTAGGGGGGTTCTGAACATTCGATTACGTATAAAAACAATAGGCTTTCAGTGATTACGGATTGTGATTTTTGTACTAAATTTGGTTCGAATCGGTCCATTCGTTCGTCAGTTATCGTCTCCACAGACTCACTGACACACACACACACACACACACACACACACACACATACACACACACACAGACATCACTTCAAAAATGTTTGATTCGTGATCAGGGATGCTTGAAACGTGCTCTCCCGTCGAAAACTCGAATTCGAATTTTCGACCCCGTCACAATACTTTCCTTATACATTATGTATATAAGGAAAGTAATAACACAAAAAGTGTTAACAATGTCATATGAAACTGTGGAATGGAATGTAGGAAGCGTCTGTGAGCCAACTCAAAATTGGTTACAGTTAAAGTTATAGTCTAAGATTGTAACATGGTGAAATGAAACATGGTGAATACAAATTTGCTGAATCATCTAAGTTCCAAAAAATTAATTAATTAATTAAATAATCAAATAATTTATTGCTTTAAATAGTATTCCAAATCAAGTGTAAGAATGATTTAAATCACTGAATTAAATGATAACTGTATCAATAATATTTAATCACTGAATTAAATGATAACTCAATTCCAAAATGAAGTTATACTTTTAGATGATGCATTTATGCGTAGTGTGAACTTAATTGATTATTTTAATTATTCAAAAGATGTTGAGACTGGCCTTTCAATAAGTTGCTGTAAATTGAACATGGTATTGGATTTAAATTTGAAATGTGTTTTTATAAATGAAAAAATAAGATTTGGCTGGTAGTTATGCTTTATGTTGGTGGTTATTAATTTTTGAATATTTTCGTCAAAGTAACATGGTGAACTTAACTGTTTGATTCGTAGTAACTGATTATTAATGATATTTTTAAAAACTGATTTTGAAAGTTTTGATGAAAAATGTTGAAGTTTGTTGACTTTGAAATTATACGAACATGTTTTGTCATAAATTTTAAATTTGAGATTATCTTCGCTTTGAATTAGTAATCTAACGTCAAGGTAGTCGACCTAGGGTGATGAATAAAGATTTTCAATAAGCTGTAGATAGAGAGGATAAAATTAAAAGTTTAACATCGGTGCATCTTTAGTAATCTTAATAATAATGAGATCATCAATGAATCTGTACACAATATGACTATGGAAGTGGTGCTTAATTTCGTAATATTGTAGATATAAGTTGGCCAAGATGAGATACCTCCCTGTAGAATTCCATTTTAAATTTATAAATGCTATTACTCTGATATAAAAATTGGTTGAATAAATACAATGAATTTAAATATTTTGAATAAAGTTTTAAATGTTGTTACAGTTGTGTTTTTAAAATGAACATCTTAGTCACATAAAATTATTATGACTTTATATAAATCATGTATATATATATATATATATATATATATAAACTCAAAAGACAATAACCCTGAAAACCTTACGATCATGATGTAAACAAGAACGAAAGGAAAACATACGGGCTAGGTGCAATAAAATGGCCAATGAGGGATAGTGACCTCATTTAAGTCCCGGTTACCAGCCGGCTGCGCGGTCGCGACACCACTCCCGGAAGCCTGCACGCATCCGTAGTTAACCTCATTGTGACCACGAATAATGAGCATGAAAGATCCAAAAGTCAAATGTATCAAAATTCAAATTTTCAAAGTATAAAATCTCGAAGTGAAAAGTCAAATCCTTGTCACACGAAAATTATTTAATAAATCTGATCAACAATTCTAAAAAACCATTTATATTTACTTTCACGACTCATATAAAACATTAAAAACATATATACAATAAAATCGGCATTATAAATTTACAATAAAATCGGCATTATAAATTTAAAAACATATAATTCAACAATGCCATTAAAACTTTTTTAATTATCTATATCACAACTTCAATCAATATTAAAAACATTAAAATAATACATCTCACTTAAACCTTCCACCTTTACATTAACTCTCAAATGATCAGCCTTCTCAATGTCAACTTCAACCTCTCTACACCGCCAGGCGAGCAGATACAGTTATGGTCTATTTCTCTTATATTGCTTTTCCCAGTAAGTTTGCGTTGCCAACTTCATTGTAAGTTATTCAAAAATACCCAATATCTCGTTCAAATGAGATCTTTCTTGATATTTACATGCAAAGCCTACTTGTCCCTTCAGGAAAAGACGTGGATATCCTTTCTCGATTGCCAACTCAATGAATGCCATGTCTCGCTTTTTTCTTATTTCCTCGTTATTAATAATTCGTAGATCTCTCATCATTCCATTTCTAATAATATTTCGAAAAATTTGTTTATGTATATTGGAATCCCATTGCATCAAGTTGTTGATATTAAACCTGAAGGTAGTACGCTTATCATATATGTCGATCTCAAGTTTGTTTTCTTGATTGTAGGAAATGTTCAAATCTAAGAAATTAATGCTTCCATTATCTTCTAAATCTGTTTTTATCAATTCCAAGTTTTCTGGGTATATGCTGAAATCGAAGTTGTACTTGGGATCCGTTGTTGCAATTAACAAATCGTCTACGTAACGAAAAAAGATAATTTCGTTATTCAGATGTGAAATACTTTCATATTTATATAAATACAGGTCTGCCAATGCTGATCAGCTACCTCCCCCCATGGGGATGCCTGATTTTTGTTGATAAAACTCGGTTCCGTTGTACATAATGTTTTCATATATGACCAAGTTTAGCATTGCTTTGAATTTATAGCGATCCATTAATGAATGCAATTCGAATTCTTAAAATAGTCGTAATAAAAATTCAATTTTTATTACGGTATTTATACACGGTATATTTATATATATATATATATATATATATATATATATATATATATATATATATATATATATATATATATATATATATATATATATATACATATATGTATATATATAGTACTTATAAAGGTGTATAGTGGCATCCTCGATTATCCATTTCTTCAATAAATCCCTTGTTTAGTAAGAATTTTCATCCTTGCTTCATGTTCATATTCCTTTTTGCTTATACGCGTAATAGTCCTGCCTCCTGCTCTTACTCACTGGACGTGTCTGGAAGTGTAGCTGTGGACGTTCGCACTGCCTCCCTGGTTGTATTTCGACTTGTTCATTCCGGTGCTTCTAGATAATTTAAGTTGTTGAGGATGATCGCGTATACACGTTGTGAAAGAAGAAGGGTTCATGCCATATGATAATACAAATTTTCTTATATTCACTTTCTCATCTTTTGATGCCTGTAGTCTGATTTTGAGCATTTATAGTAATGTACTAATGCTCAATCTGAAACAGGCATATGTTTGGGTTAATTAGAATTACATACTCAGACCTGAAGATAAATTTAATTCTGATTAGGCGTCGAATTTGGACCGGTGCTTTTTTTCCTCTTATCGGCATTATGGCCGTGTTTTTCCTTCTATGGTGATGTTAATATTACTTGAATTTTTTATTATTGCATTTTTCTAATATATATATATATATATATATATATATATATATATATATATAATAAAAAGTTTTGAAGGTCCAATGAAAGAAAAGTGAGAAACTTTTTATTATTACATTTTTCAAATATATATATATATATATATATATATATATATATATAATCATTTAATCATCATAACATTGTTAAAAAATCCTTTAATTATCCTAATGAAGACCATAATATTTATAATTTCTATACCATTCCTAAAAATAAATCAAAAAGAACTAAAAGAGCAAATAAATATAATAAAAAATTGCCCTCATTATCTGAACTAAAAAATGCCATCCTACAGCAACATGCAAATTTCAAAATTAATTTTGATTGGAAGCAATGTAAGAACTGGATTTTCGCAATTAGAAAACAGCAATTAAATATGGTTTATAACCTTTTTATAACTACTGTATGATAACATTCATTTTAAACATTTATTCTATGATTTGCTCATTATCAGAAGTAAAAATCTTAATGTTTATTTATACGTCACGAACTTAAATACTAAAATAATCAAAACAATATATTAAATAAACGAATATTGTACCATGAATTTCATTAATTATGTCTTAAATAATCTGAAGATAAATAATTTTTTAAAATCGGTTTCCAATTACTTTCCAGTCAAACATGTAAATCCTAAAATTGCATATAAATATGATAAACCGCTAGGACGTTATATTTTCAATTATAATAAATAGCCAAATCAATAAATATTAATAAAATTATGAATTGGATAAAGAGTCATACTGCCACTGTCATTTAGATAAATACAAAGACTTCGTAGATAAACACGATGGGCATTTTTAATGGGAAATCTAAATATTATTTATTATGATGCACTGAGATCACTGATGTTACTTGGTACTATGATACTAAGTACTGTATACCTACTAAATTTAAACAAAAGTTAATTTGCAAAGACTTATTTCTTGACTTAAATAAATTTATATACAAAATCAGCTATAAATATCAAATCCCTGTAGAAGCCTTCAAACATTGGTGTGTCTTAATAGAGCAATACTTAAATCACTATATATACTATAATCAGAAAATTAATAAATCATATAAACTTAACTCAATTAAAAAGGATATTAAAGAAATTTAAAATGATTTTGTCATTACCTATGTCGATAAGGCAAATAGTAACTACTCAGTCATATGTAAATATTATTATATAAGTACCCTCCAGTCACACTTACTTAATAATCAAATCTATAATTTACATAATACTAACTTTAAAATCTTATCAAATAGAATATTTGCCAAATATAAGCAAATTCACCTTAAAAATAGTTGTAATAATATTTCATATATTGTTTTAGTACCCAAGTTTCATAAATCCCCTGTTACTTTTCGAACTATTAGTAGTGGGCATAATTCTTACATTACTAATACTGGTAAATTGTTATTAAAAATATTAAATGAAGTATCCTTGTCAGATGAGGTCTCTAATAATTGTCATATTGTGAAAAACAGTTTTGAATTAGTTAAGAAATTAAAATCTATTACTAATATTCATAGTATTTATACTTATGATTTCAAAGATTTGTTTAATAATATTGATATAGATGATCTGTATAGAATTATTTTAGGAATTTTTGAAAACTATAATATCAACCTAAAATATTCAAATTTTCTCTTTAAAACATTACTTAATTTCACTCTTTATGAGAATTATATTCAACATGGTGGTACTTTTCTTTAAACAACAGTTTGGTATCCCACAAGGGGTGTGTGCCTCATCATTGTTAGCCAATCTGTATTTATTCTTCCATGAAAGAACATTAATCCAAGCTTGCATAATATGCACATGTTTAGATATTTAGATGACATATTATGTGTATCTCTTAATAATATCCCTATAGTATTTAACGTTTATCCTAATAAATTACAATTAAATGCAAGTAATAATGGCTCTAATGTTGCAAACTTTTTGGATTTAAATTTAAATTTACAAAATTGTAATATGGTTATAAACTTGTATGATAAAAGACAGGATTTTAAATTTACGACATCTAAAATTCAACATTTTGACTCTTGTTTGCATATATCAGTTTTTAGAAATATTATAATAAACCAGGTTTTTAGAATCAATAAAACTTGTGACGAAAATTATAAATTAACACATTTTATGGAATTATTGAGTACAGCGACTTATAATGCATGTACTCCCAAATTCGTTATTAAAATTATCAACTCAGTGTATCAGCTTCCACTCGATAACATTCAAAACAACTTTCCCAATTATAGTGATTAAGAAAAAATTATAATTATTTATTAATTATATAAATAAATAAAAATGAAAAATAATAAAATAAGCTAAAAACCCTAGAAAAATCAAAAAATCGGAAAATAAGATACATTAATATTAATGTTTTGAATTTTATTTTCGCTAAAAATTTTTAACTTTAGTCAGTTTGAAACGATGATTTGACAGCCCTTATAATGGTGTATAGTGGCATTATAGTTATCCATTTCTTCTATTTCTTCTATGAATCACTTGTTTAATAAGAATTTTGATCTTTGCTTAATGTTCATATTCTGAATTGTTTATAATGTCTGAATGTATGTTGTCTGAATTGTTTTGTTTCTGAATTGTCCTGTCTCCTGCTCTGACTCACTGGACGGGTCTAGGAATGTTGTTGTGAGCGTTCGTACTGCCTCCCTGGTTGTATTTCGATATGCTCATTCCGGTGTTTCTAACTAATTCATTATATTGAGGTTGTTCGCGTATACACGTAGTGAAAGAAGAAGGGTTCATGCCACATGGTAATACAAATTTCTTTAATATTTCTTATCTTTATTTTTTCATCTTTTGATGTCTGCATTCTGAGTTTGAGCATTTATAGTAATGTACTATTGCTCAATCTGAAACAGGCATTTGCTTGGGTTAATTAGAATTAAATACTCAGACCTGAAGATGAATTTAATTCTGATTAATCATCGAATTTGAATCGGTGCTGCTCTTTTCTCTTATCGGCAATATGGCCTTGGTTTTGCTTCTATGGTGATAAAAATAGTTTTTACGGGTTTTAGAGTGCTCAGCATGTGTAGTTACGTTAAAAATTTTGTCGATTTTTTCCACTATTCCAATACATTCTCTAAACAGGGTGCCCCAAAAAGATTGAAACGAGCTTTAATCCCTTACCTGTTGGAAATAAGTGAGCAATGTAAATTACAAAAATGTTAAAATAAGGTAGGAAATAAGACTAAGTTAATGAAATAATCCTCTCATTAATTTTCAAAAAGTTACACTTTTTAAATTTTTATACGACAGTCTTAGACGAATTTGGTCAATCAGAAAATTTTTATTTTTAATGCAACAAGATCATTAAAGAAATCGCATATCTGTATCTTTAAAATCTACTGAATTATGATAAAGGAAAAAAATATGACTTATGCCACTTTTCCGAACCAAGTGAATGGCTATTTCATCCGTGAAAATAGGGATCATAAACAAATTGACGATGGAAATTGTTTAGATCAAAAATACTTTAATATGTGTCAAAATTTTTTGTCATAAATGCATCTAAATGAATCATTACACAGACAGAGATCATATAAAGCAGTAGTACTCTCTACGCGGTTGGGTATCCTATGTATTATCATCCAGTTTTATCTTTTTTGTGATATGTCACAAATTTACATTTCTAATTTGATATATGGTTCTCATTCACAATGTTCAATTTTCAATTAAATGGAACTCGCTCAATTTTAAAGATACAGGTATGCGTTTTTTAATGATCTTGTTGCATTAAAAATACAAATTTTCTGATTGACCAAATTTGTCTAAGGGGGTCATATAAAAACTTAAAAAGTGTAACTTTTTGAAAATGAATAGGAGGACTATTACATTAACGTAGTATTATTTCCTACCTTACTTTCAACATTTTAATATTTACATTATATATATATATATATATATATATATATATATATATATATATATATATATATATATACATATATATATATATATATATATATATATATATATATATATATATATATATATATATACATATATATATATATATATATATATATATATATATATATATATATATATATATATATATATATATATATTAAAATAAGATATAAATAGGATACAAATGGAATAAAAATGGATGGGAAGGCTAACAGGCATTATGCTAAAAAAGCCTAAGTGGGGATTGTGACCCCTTAAATCCCCGGTTTCAGCATGCTACTAGGCTGCGGCACACTCCCGGTATGGCAACAATTCCCGTAGCACTTCTCCAGTGTAAGTACTTCGAAAGAATAGACCTTGATATTCAAAGAAAAAAAGAAGAAATAATACCTAATTCCTATAGAACGTCGTCATAATCCAAAGAACAATATGGAATAAGAATTCATCCTTCCCCTTCGTTATTTTAAACAGTCATAATCCATACTGTGTTTCACGTACACATATATCAAATCATTACAACATTCAGTTATTTCTTCTTTCACCATGAGTGAAAGTAGTTGTTATAAAATCGTGATCCAGATCTTTATTTCTTTTTGTTGCCATTTTGTCATTACAAACTTCCATGATGTTATGTACTTGTGAATATTTATTTTTGTAGTGAACATTTAGTTGACGTTTTAAAAAGGCCTTAGGATACTTTTGCCGCAATGCTTCCCCTATCACAAACACATCTCTATCTATCCTTTCCTTTTCATTATTGATGATTCGTTGATGAATTTTTAGATGTTGTATAATAACATTACGGTGATTTTAGATGTTGTATAAAACCATCCATTTTTATTCCATTTGTATCCTATTTATAAATACAACTATATATATATATATATATATATATATATATATATATACAGGGTGTTCCATAAATTCCGAATCAGTTTAAAAATTCCTAAAAATTGAAGGACTCGGTATATTTGAATGCGGTTTGCGAGAAAGTTAGTCTCATGAAGGGGGATTTTTTTTGGTGAAGAAAAAAAATTAGTTCAAAATTTTGTCAATAGAGGGTGCTGCACGCAAGCAATCACAGAATTCCGTGGAAAACTACGTTTATTTGCATGCAGGCAAATGTTTACAAGCACATTACAGCACTAGAGTACTTGTTCTATGTGTCTGCCATCACCACAAATGATAGTTTGCAAGCGAGTGACAACACCGTTAACTAACTGCAGCATGTAGCATATCCGGACGGATGCAGGAGATTTCGTGGCGAATGGCATCCTTTAACTGCACTAAAGAAGATGGGCTGTTGCGGTACACTCGGGACTTAACGTAATCCCAGAGCCAAAACTCTAGGGGTGTTATGTCCGGTGAGCGAGGGGTGAGCATTCAATTGTACAGTGAAGTCTGATTAATCGTTCTTCAGTAAAGGTTCTGCTCCGGAATTGCTTTATTTTGTTTGCGATATGAGGAGGTGTCCCGTCTTGCATGAATGTCACTGTGGACACACACACAATTTCAAATTGGACATTATGTTCCAATAAGCACGGTATATTTTTCTCCGTTAGCATTTGCAAGTGGCGTATTCCATTAATTGAGCACGCCTGTCAGCCTGCTTTTGCACTGGGCTGTTCAAAGAAAAAAGGGCCCACAATAATGGACGCAGTGAATCCACACCAAACAGTAACACGTAAGGAATGTACGGGCTCCTCCGGGGCCGGCGGGATTTCTTCTTCTTATCGGGCATAGATGCAGGTTTCGTGACGTCACAACTTACATCCCATCCACGACGTTTACACTTTGCTCAAGTTCTTAATCAGCGTCGATTATGGAGTCGATATTTTAGAGTGATAGAAGTTGGTTGAAGTAAAAATGTTTTAATTGAATAAATATAACGAAAACAAATTATATATATAAATAAGATTGTAAAGTAAAAAAAAATACTGAATATTTCCGTAGTTACGAGGTTTTTTTTTTTCTTTTCTTCTAAAAGATTCAATGCCAGGTTTTAACCTTTTGAATTTTATTTTTTCATAAAATTCATTTACTTGAGAAATCTGGCTTTTGTTCTTAAATAACCTAATGCACAGAAACACATTATGACCTCTTATATGTATATCTATATATATATAATAATGCTTTTGGGCAGAGTTAATTAAATTTCTAATTACATAGTTCTCCTAAAACATTTTTGTAATAAGGTCTTTTAAAAGTTTTAACTGTCAGATTTACATAACATATATCCTAATATACATACATACTTAATAATATATATATATACTTAATAATAATACATAATAATATACATATACTTAATAATATGCATACATACTTAATAATAATATACATACATAATAATGCAGGCATTAGATTTATATTTTAAGCGTCAATAAGTGATCACGCACATTATGAACGCCTATTTCGGAAGTTACATTTGTAATTGATAGCAGGGTTGTGATATAAACATATTTATTTTTTGTTATTGTGCACTTTCAGTTTAAATGGAAATCCCTGGTTTGGTAAAATGAAATGTAGAGATTAGCGTGAATGACAGGAAAAGGCAGTAGTCTCAAATAGTAATAATTTTTAAAAAACTAAAAAATCGCTTTCGGGTGATACGCTTTTTTACAACAGAAATAATTTAATAAATTTGAATAAATCGGTTAAATATCAAATATAATACTGTATTACAATGACAAACTATTTTACCAAACTTATTTTAATAGCTTAAATCTTACCTGTTTTTTTTTCAACGAAAATAATTTTAGACGTTACTTATTGACAGACGATTTTCAGCTGTGATGTGAAGTTTTGAAAATTCAACTTTTAACACTTTAAGGTTGCTGAGTGTTGTCATCTGCATTTTAATGAAACAATAATAAGCTAAATAATCCACGAAAAGTTTTCGTAGCCAATATGAATTTCAGTTTTTCCAAAAAAAAAATTATGAAATTCAGATTTTTTTTTTTTTTGTAATTACAAAAATGCATGAGTAAGGGAAAAAAAAAACACCAATGATTTGTGTATTTCACATTTTTATATTTAATACACATGTGCATAAAATAAATAAAACCATTGGTTTCCAGTCTCTTTGGAGGTCAGATGATTGAAAGAATAAAGTTACATTATTCATTAATTGATAGTACTGTAGCAAATTCTCAATTTTAATCTTGCCTTTTGCTACGACAATATGACAATTGCCCATAGACCATTTACAAATTGCAGATCAATGATTCCTTTTTGACTCACTAATAAAAAATCAAAACACGTACACAAAAAGAACAAGATAACGTAAAAATTTCATTTACATGAAATTTTCTGCACATTTACTTCTTTAATTACTTACACCAAAAAATTTGAGGGTGTATAATCCATGAATTTTTTTTTCTTTTTTTTTGGGGGGGGGGGGGGGGGGTACCAAAAATTTCAAGGGGGTGCAACAACAATCCGCAAAAATTTCTAGCTCTACACTTTACATATATAAATCGAACAATTGTTTATATTGACAACAACAAATCTTACTAAGAAAAATTTCATTATGCTAATGCATAAATAAAAAAACATGTATTTGCATTCTACTTATTCCATTAAGGTATGTTTATTTATACCTGATTTCCAGCAGCTTCTTACGTAGCAAAAATACTCGTTCAACGGATGAATTTGACGTTGGATTTGAAAAAAAATACGCTGCCTAAAATCTTGACATCCATGAGTCTAGTTCTAAATCACTTCCAATCATGTTCTAGATTTTAAAAATACACTTAAAAGAAAACCCCTTTCGGTGATATCTGTATCTTCGTCAATATTTACACGATCATACTTTCAAACACATGATGTAAGTTGCAAATTGTGGGATATACTTTATGACGTCACGAGCTACAGCAGCGCCGCAGGCATAGGCCCGATAAAGAGCAGAACTAAGCCCGCCGGCCCCGGCTTCTCACTGTAGGCATGCGGGTTTTCCTTTGCCCAGATTCTACAGTTATGAGTATTGACTGTTCCATGCAATGAAAAATTAGCCTCGTCTGTCCACAAGATATTGAGCAGACATTGTGGATCTTCGTCGATTTTCGACAAAGCCCAATTTGCGAATTGCACTCGCTTAGCTGTGTCATTTGGTAAGAGCTGGTGCAGTGATTTCAACTTGTAGGGGTACAATTTTAATACACCATGAAGGATGCGGAATACCGATGTCTTCGGTATACCGCTTATTCTTGCCAGTTCTCGTGCGCTACTTGCTGCACTCGTTGACTGTTCCCTTAGAATAGAGTGTGCATTTGCGAAGCCACAGCAGAGGTATGAACCTCTGACAAACGTGGTCTACCACTGCCACTTACACAAACTTCCCGTTTCTTCGAAACGTCGTACCAGGGAAACCAGTCTGGCAGGAGCGATTGGACCAGAACCTTTCTTCAATCTCTTCTGTGTCCGAAACCTTCGTAAAGTTTCAGCCGGCGATTCGTGGCTGAGGTAAAACAACTTAACCAAAATTGGTTTATTCACCAATGTCAACATCACAATGAAAGCCAGTAACAGGAAAATTCAGAAATGAGCTTTAAATCATACACCCAACATTTTATAGGACTCTGATTTACATATTTCCTGTGATTGCTTGCGTGCAGCGTCCTCTATTGACAAAATTTTGAACTATTCTTTTTTTCTCTACCAAAAAAATTCCCCTTCATGAGACTAACTTTGTCGCAAACCGCATTCAAATATACCAATTCCTTCAATTTTTAGGAATTTTTAAACTAATTCGGAATTTATGGAACACCCTGTATATATATATATATATATATATATGTATATATATAATCATAACTATCAAGAGCCTTATTCAACATTACGGACTGCTGATTTTCTTGAAACCTTCAGTAACATGCTTGCAAATGTTTTACTGTGATACTCACACTCGTGTGTATTGTACTGTATTTATGAAGTTTTTATATTATGTAGAAGATATAACTGATTAATTCAGAATAAACTGATTTTTTATTTTATATTTGTCATTTTTGTTTTTGCAATATTTAACGAAAATAGAAGCTATTATTAAAAGAAAAGATTTATATCAAGAGTTTAGGAATTAGATGAGAAAGATCCGCAAAAAAATGTTGGGAACATAAATTATATGATCTATAGATACTAAAGCGAAATAAATAAAACAGCCATTTCACAGCGAGTGTTCAACATCCATTATGATGAAGCGATGAAACGTAATAGAAAGAAAAATGTTTATCACATTGCTTTTCTTATTTCTTTAGAAACATATGAAGTCCGATAAGTGGACCAGTATCGTACATTTCTTTTCCTCTTGACCTCGCGGATTCTGATGAACAAATAACATTTACGTTTACGTCACAAAAAGCTTTTAGATTAGTTTGGGGAATAGCTTTTGAGGCGGAGGGGTATATAATGAAGACGTTGGAGAAGAGGCAATTATTGGGTTGAATAAGCAGTAAATGCGAAAATACATAAATGTTTTCATATGTGAATGAAAAACACCATATATTTTAGATTTCGTGATTTATATACTTGATATACCGAAACATGGGAAAAAATCAAATTCGAATTGTGTACTCAGGCACAAATTCATTTTTCCATTGAATCTAGGAATTAAATTACTTGTAATTAATGGCAGACACAATATAAAAATTCTGATGTGGGCAGCACATGACTTTCCCTGCAGACTTATATACACATTCTCTTATTTTAATTAAAATCATTTCACTATTAATTCAATTTTCGTTTTCATTTGGTAACTGGACTCAGTTTCAAAGGTGGCGTGGAGAAAAAAACAAAAAACAAAAATATCTCGCGAACGGCTAGTCATAGTGTAATGCGGTTGGTCTTATTCTTTTCTTCGTTAAAAATTACGTATAAAACAAGCATTTATTGGATCTATTTCAGCATACGTAGTTTTTTATTTTAGATTTTGTCGATTTTTGCGGGCCATTTTGCAAAAAAAGGCAGGTTATTTTTTTCCGAATCGTATCAAAATCTAATCAGCAACAGGGTGACCCACAGGCGACTTATCTACCAAATTTTGTGAAATTCGGTCCATTAAATTTTCAACTAGAGGAGATACAAGCTTTTGCGGACCATTTCGCAAAAAAGGCGGGTTTTTTTATCCCGAATCGTACCCAAAACTAATCAGCACCAGATTCGCCCACAAGTGACTCACCTACCAAATTTTATAAAATTTGGTTAATTACTTTTATAGTTAGAGTGGATACAAAATCTGCACACACAGACACACACACAGACGTCAGGCTAAAAATTGTTTTTTCGTATTCTAGAGGTCTCGAAACGTGTGGATCCGTCGAAAACTCGAGTTGTGATTTTCGACATGATTCCAATACTTTCCCTTTACATTACCATGTGTTTCAGGGAAAGTAAAAATATTATATGATTATAAAAACAATTGTGTACATTTTGTAATCACATTTAATCATGTATGTAGTCAGTGATACATGTCTACTTAAAAGACTTCAGTTTTGTATATCTACGACTATGCTTATAAATGCTTAAAGCATTGTAAACACTGTTGTTTTTGTATCGGCGTTCTTATAGGAATCAGTGCGTCAAAGTTAACTGGAGCATTGGACTAAAATACCGTTGATTTCATTGAAGAATCTTTTGTATTTTCATCGAATTCGTCAACTGAACTTCGCCATCGCCATATGACCATTGTGGAATTTTCTAATTCAGAGAGCAGCAGAATAGCAGTAGAAATGCGTTAATTGTCGCTCCGTACACAATGAGAATGCTAGTGAAATCTGAAGCTTACTTTGCAAGTGTTTAACAGCAAAAGAATCTTATTACTTTCCCTGCAATACATGGTAATGTATAGGGAAAGTATTGGAATCATGCCGAAAATCGCAACTCGAGTTTTCGACGGATCTACACGTTTCAAGACACCTAAATACGAAAAAACAATTTATAGCGTGACGTCTGTGTGTGTGTCTGTCCGTCTGTCTGTGTGTCTGTCGGTGTGTCTGTCTATGTGTCTGTCTGTGTGTCTGTCTGTCTGCGCAGATTTTGTATCCACTCTAACTAAAAAACTAATACACCGAATCTCACAAAATTTTGTAGGTAAGTCACTTGTGGGCGAGTCTGATGCTGATTAATTTTGGGTACGATTCGGAGTAAAAGAACCCGCCTTTTTTTGCGAAATGACCCGCAAAAGCTTGTATCCCCTCTAGCCGAAACACTAATAGACCGAATTTTACAACATTCGGTAGATCAGTCACGTATAGGTTACCCTGGTGCTGATTAGGTTTTGATACGATTCAGATAAAAATAACCTGCCTTTTTTTGTAGAATGGCAAGCAAAAATTGTCAAAATCTAAACTAAAAAGCTACGTATGCTCAAATATATCCATTAAATGCTTGTTTAATACTTAATTTTTAACGAAGAAAAGAATAAGATCAACCCCATTACACTAAGACTAGCCGATCTAGTGATATATTAGTTTTTTTCGTATTTCCTCCACGCCACCTTTGAAAATAAGTCCAGTTATCAAATGAGAACGAAAATTGAATTAAAAATGAATTAAATTTAATTTAAATAAAGAGAACGTGGATATAAGTCTGCAGGGAAAGTCATGTGCTGCCCACATCAGATTTTTTTTAATGCAGACAAAAATCCTATAACCTTTAAATATAAGGTAAAGAGGCAATTAAAGCAGATAACGTTCCTACACTTTATCCGTTCCTTCATTATATTCTGCACCAAATGTCATGAAATTTTTCGTGTAGCCTTGGAATATGTCCACTTAAAATTTAGTTCATATTTCAATTTCTAGATCTGGGGATTGTACAGATATTGATAAAAAATGAATTTAAATAAAATTGTGAAGACATTATACAGGGTGATTAAAGTTGCGATTTTAAAACGCTGTAATGTGAGAACTACTGGTCAGAATGAGCTGAAATTTGACCTGAGTATACGTGAAGCAATGGAATTTTGTTTGGCGAGAAAAAAATTACTTCAAAAATGTACCAAAAAATAGCAATGTATGAATCCGACATTGGATTTGCTTGACGAAGAACGAAAAAATTAGCCACTAGGTCGCGCGTGGAAGCACACCTCTAATCTGGAGGTATGCTAATTAAGACTCGGCATGCGCACAGCACATTACAGTTGTGATAAAAACGAGGAGCACATGCAATTCTCATTGAGTGCCTTGTCATGACTCTGTCACTGAAGTATCGTGCTTTGCTCGTAAAACTTTTCTACCAGAACGGTGAGTGTGCGTTAACTGCTCTCAGGCGGTTCGACGAACTTAGCTGACTTAAAAACACGCATTATACACAACATCTGCAGCATCACCTCTGATACACTCCGATCTGTTGTGGAACATGCTGTTTTGCACTTCCAACTCGCAGCCGAGTACGGAACATTTCTTGCGTATTAGGTGTTTGTTTCATGTTTTCATGATATTTCAATAAATTATTAAATTAAGTGATGTTGATTAAATTGTTGTTTTCTTCAGTTGACTATTGGTTTCTTTGGGCTAACAACACCCCATGTTTGAAAAATACAGCGCCGTCTATCGGTACATTTTTGAAGTATTTTTTTTCCTTCTCCAAAGAAAATTTCATTGCTTCAAGTATACTCATGTCAAATTTCAGGTCATTCTGACCAGTGGTTCTTACTTTACAGCGTTTTAAAACCGCAACTTTAATTATAATCACCCTGTATTTTTAGCAAATGTATTTGAAGAAAAATTAATCATATTGACAAAACAACGGAATTAAATCCAGTGTGTTTAAACAGCTGACGATTTTTATTAAATTTTTTCTGATTTAAAAAATAAAAATGTGTATAAAAATAAATTTAATCGCGATTGCATGTTGGATTATATCAATTATAGCCCTCCGATTTAAAGATTATAAGAATTGCTGATATTTTCAATTTCTTACGCCATCTGTTTTATTTTAGAGATATTTTTCAAACACATATACTGTCTTTAGCTAATTAACTCATATATTGTACCTAGTCAATTAACAAAAATATTGTATTTAAGCAATTGTTAGGACAGAATAAATGTAGTACGGACACTAAATATCATTTTAGCGCTTTCAATTTGACATATATATATTCGACTGTATATATTTGACATATATATATATGTATATATATATATATATATATATATATATATATATATTCCTTTCAAAGAACGGATAGACTGCTAAACAGAAACAAGTTTTCCATAATCATATGCATGTAAATAAAAAAGAAACACAAGAAAAGAATAAAATCGTTTGTGAGTTTCTTATCACGTTCTGTAACATTATTGATAAATTTGTAAACAATTTGTTAAATAACTCCACTAATGATTGTAAAGGAGGCCTTGTATTTTACTTTTCTATTGGAGCCCCGCAAATGATACTGTAGCCTTGCTTCCTGTAAGGAATTAAATAAGCTGGAAAATGTTGACAATTATGTTCAATTATAGAAATTTATTTACGAACTATCTTTATGATTCCATTGTGAATAGCCATACATGTATCACTTTCGTATATAGCCACGCCCACAATTGTCCACTCTCATTTTTAGGATTTTGAGTATTTGGGGGGAATGCACTGAAATAGTGTCTATTTAGTATAAATATGATGGACGAGGGTTAATATTGAAGCACTTGATTTCATTTCAAATCACTATTTTCGCAGGTGATAAAATGGCCAAGGAAAAATCCCGGATATGAAATGGTTTTCATGTTGGCACTAATTCAGTCATTTTAAGTCTAAATTTCAATTTATTTTATTTTATTCATACATTGATCGGTCATAGGTAAATTTTTTGATTATCGCAATTTCGACAGCTCTTAGTTAAGTCCAAAATGGATAATAAATTCTCCTTTCCGGCAAAGTAGGAGATTACAAGAAATTGAAAGCGATTTGATATATATCTGATTTTTGGATAATGTCTACAAATACCAGTAAAATTTTAAAAATGTATTGTATAAAAATAAAAGTCGTTTAACTACGGGATTATAATCTATATTGAAATCTACTCCAGTAAGCTGCGTCGAATACGGCCGCAGTCAATTAAAATTAGTAGCAGAAATAACCACAAACCATCCCTTCCGGAGCACATTGTCTATCCATGAGAAAACATGTTGTGCAGCATGATTGTTTATTGTGTGAAGTTCCTTGAAATTTCGATAATGGTTATTTAAAGCAATTCACTAGAACTTTGTTATATTTTAAAGACCTTTAACTATTATATATTTTTACTTTCCCTGCAATACATGGTAATGTATAGGGAAAGTATTGGAATCATACCGAAAATCACAACTCGAGTTTTCGACGGATCTACACGTTTCGAGACCTCTAGAATACGAAAAAACCATTTTTAGCGTGACGTCTGTGCGTGTGTCTGTCTGTCTGTCTGTGTGTCTGTCTGTCTGTCTGTGTGTCTGTCTGTCTGTCTGTCTGTGTGTCTGTCTGTCTGTGCAGATTTTGTATCCACTGTAACTAAAAAACTAATGGACCGAATTTCACAAAATTTGGTAGGTAAGTCACTTGTGGGCGGGGCTGGTGCTGATTAGTTTTGGGTACGATTCGGAATAAAAGAACCCGCATTTTTTTGCGAAATGGCCCGCAAAAGCTTGTATCCACTCTAGCTGAAAAACTAATGGACCGAATTTCACAAAATTCGGTAGATAAGTCACGTATAGGTCACTCTGGTGCTGATTAGATTTTGGTACGATTCGGAAAAAAATAACCTGCCTTTTTTTGCAAAACGGCCCGCAAAAATCTTCAAAATCTAAACTAAAGAACTAGGTATACTCAGATATATCCATAAAATGCCCGTTTAATACGTAATGTTTAACGACGAAAAGAATAAGACCAACCCCATTACACTAGGACTAGCCGTTCTCGAGATATTTTAGTTTTTCGTACTTTCCCTACGCCACCTTTGAAAATAAGCCCGGTTACCGAATGAGAACGAAAATTGAATAAAAGTGAAATAAATGTAATTAAAATAAAGAGAACGTGGATATAAGTCTGCAGGGAAAGTCATGTGCTGCCCACATCAGATTTTTCTTGAATGGAAGGAGCTAGATCCACGAGAATGATGTCACCGAATTTATCGCATGATATTACATATGAAAAGTGAACATGTTTCTCAATAGGAATTTTTTTTTTCTATTTTATATGACTTTTTGATATTTTTTTAAAAAATGTGCAATATCTCGAGAACGGTTCATGTTAGCGTTCTGAAATTTATATCAATCGTTTTCTAATGAAAAATTACATAAGAAATGTCTATTTGCGTAACTTTATTAGCGGTTTTGATTTTTTGACGATTTTTTCAAAATTTCACTCGAAAATTTAGGGGGGTTCTGAACATTCGATTGCGTATAAAAACAATAGGCTTCCAGTGTTTACGGATTGTGATTTTTGTACCAAATTTCGTTTGAATCGGTCCATTCGTACGTCAGTTATCGTCTCCACAGACTCACTGACACACACACACATACTTTCACACACACACACACACAGATATCGCTTCAAAAATGTTTCATTCGTGATCAGGGATGCTTGAAACGTGCTCTCCCGTCGAAAACTCGAATTCGAATTTTCGACCCCGTCACAATACTTTCCTTATACATTATGTATATAAGGAAAGTAAAAACTAATGGACCGAATTTCATAAAATTCGATAGGTAAGTCACTTGGGTGTGATTCTGGTGCTGATTAGTTTTTAGTACGATTCGGGATAAAAGTGCCCGCCTTTTTTTGTGAAATGGCCCGCAAAAATTGCCTGTATCCACTCTAACTGAAAAACTAATGGATCGAATTTTACAAAATTTGGTATATAAGTCACTTGTGAGTTATTCTGGTGCTGATTAGATTTTAGTACGATTCGGAAAAAATAGCCTGCCTTTTTTTGCGATATGGCCTGCAAAAATCGTCAAAATCTAAAATAAAATACTACGCATGCTCAAATATATCAATTAAATGCTTGTTTTACACATAATTTTCAACAATGAAAAAAATAATACCAACCCCATTACACCAGGACTAGCCGTTCTCGAGATATTAGTTTTTTCGCATTTACGCTGCGCCACCGTTGAAAAAACGTCGAGAAAGAACGAAAATTGAATTAAAATGCCAATTCAATGTCATTTTAAATAATTGTGGGCTTTATTTTGTCCAATTAAGCCATTGTGAAAGCCGTTCTCGATATATTTTAGTTTTTTCGCCTTTTTGCTATGCCAATGTTGAGTCTGTTATTTATATGTGTTATTTAGTGCGATTAAACTAAATTTAATGAATTATTAACGAAACAAAGAGACTATGAATATTGGAGTCTGGAGGGAAAGTCATGTGCTGCCCACATCAGATTTTTACTTTCCCTGCAATACATGGTAATGTATAGGGAAAGTATTGGAATCATGCCGAAAATCAGAACTCGAGTTTTCGACGGATCTACACGTTTCGAGACCTCTAGAATACGAAAACACCATTTTTAGCGTGACGTCTGTGTGTGTGTCTGTCTGTGTGTCTGTCTGTGTGTCTGTGTGTCTGTCTGTGCAGATTTTGTATCCGCTCTAACTAAAAAACTAATGGACCGAATTTCACAAAATTTTGTGGGTAAGTCACTTGTGGACGGGGCTGGTGCTGATTAGTTTTGGGTACGATTCGGAATAAAAGAACCCGCATTTTTTTGCGAAATGGCCCGCAAAAGCTTGTATCCACTCTAGCTAAAAAACTAATGGACCGAATTTCACAAAATTCGGTAGATAAGTCACGTATAGGTCACCCTGGTGCTGATTAGATTTTGGTACGATTCAGAAAAAAATAACCTGCATTTTTTTGTAGATTGGCCCGCAATAATTGCCAAAATCTAAACTAAAAAGCTACGTATGCTCAAATATATCCATTAAATGCTTGTTTAATGCGTAATTTTTAAGAAAGAAAAGAATAAGACCAACCCCATTACACTAGAACTAGCCGTTCTCGAGATATTTTAGTTTTTCGTATTTTCCTACGTCATTTTTGAAAATAAGTCCAGTTTTCAAATGAGAACGAAAATTGAATTAAAAGTGAATTAAATTTAATTTAAATAAATAGAACGTGAATATAAGTCTGCAGGGAAAGTCATGTGCTGCCCACATCAGATTTTTACTTCTACAGGGCTGACCAATTGTGTCCCAAACCATGGGCCACATCAAATCTGAAATAGTTTTGTAATTTGTAAGATCAACAAACATTTAAATAAAATATTTTAAACAACTTTAACTGAATTTCCTTACAGTTTCTGATTGAAGTTCTAACACAAATTTATAACATTTAAGCATAACTTTTAACAGGATTGAGTTGGCATGTTTCGAATGTAATTCATATCCATAAAATATTGGTAAAAAGTATTCAAATTTTAACTTATTATTGAATTGTCATTTTAATCTATATTTAAAATATATCTTTTATTTATCTTTTATTAGTTTTTTTTTATCAAACCTGCAATACTCTCAATATTAAATATGATTTCATTAGTACTGCATAAAATTTTATGAAAATTATTCGAATCTAAGTAATGAAAATCGTTAAAAATGGAATTGTTCATTAAGTATTGATTATTAAAATTTGTAATCCATGATTACTTTATAAGCATTAATTCGAAAATTTTCATTAACGTTTATATTCTTGTTCCTTTTGTTATCTGCAAAATCCATGTTAACGGAAACGTTAATTTTCAATTTCTCTTTTTCTTTTCTTATATTCTTCAATTTCATCTGTTGTAAAATTATGGCATTCTTCATTAAGTATTGATTTTTAAAATTTGTAATCCATGATTACTTTATAAGCGATAATTAGAAAATTTTTATTAACGTTTATATTCTTGTTCCTTTTGTTATCTGCAAAATCCATGTTAACGGAAATGTAAATTTTCAATTTGTCTTTTTCTTTTCTCATATTTTTCATTTACATCTGTTGAAAAATTATTAATCATTTTTTAATAATATTTGCAAAATCTCTTAATATATTTGAAATAATATATGATGTGTATTTTGTCCTTCATTAGGATACGATGATGTCCATTCCTTTTGTTTATTAGTACAAAAAAATAAGTCCAGTTTTTTCGAATATTCTTTAAAGAGTTGATTCGTTAAAATAAATTACAAACAATTTTTTGAAGTATCCAAAATTGTTTTTGCTATTAATCTGATTTTGTTTCGAAAACTTTCTGACTCTAAAATACTATAAAATGCTTAAAGCACATCGACATAAAATGCAATACTATTTTATTACCAGTATCAAATCTCCCAAATATTTTGTGCAACATTCGATCTTTCGCCCACTATCTTGTTTCTCCCATGATTTAAATAAATGTATAATTACTTATTTGGCGCCACGCACTGAATTTTTTCTTAGGTTCTCGAATGAAAAATGCTTATGTGTTTAAAACTCCAAATACAGTAATTTCTTCGGTAGTTTTTGTGTTGTATCAATACTTATTAAATGTAAAATGTGTGCATAACACAACGTATGAATTTGGCTATTTGCATTTTTGTCCAATCATGCGTTAAAGTCTTTTTAGGGCTCCTGCATATTTACATACACTCTCTTATGCATTTTGGAGACATTATCCAGTTTGTTTAATTAATATATTACACGCTTCATTGAAAATAATTTATTCTGTTATCGATGTTCAATTTATGACATATACTAGTAGTCGTCCATAAATACAATCACTGACATCTCTAACAAAAATAGAGAACTGATTTTTAATACTAATACCTTACGTAATATCAGTTTGTATGGAAGCCCCAATTTAGATAACCTGGAGCCATAAGAACAACATTTTTTCGTATATATATATATTTCGTATATATATATATACACATATATACAAGGTAGGATGAAAAAGTTCGGAGACTGAGACTGTGCTGATATCTCTAACCCTGATTAGAGGAGAGGGGAACTATTTTACCGTGGAGTAGAGGCACATGTGATGCGAGATATGAAAAGGAAGATGCAGGTCCGCAGTGAAGGTTTTTTCCAGACAATGCATGTTAGTGAACTGTAGTTATTCGCGTTCGTCAAAATTAGAAATGGCGTTCGAAGAACAACGTGCGAATATCAAATTCTGCCAACGTTTACCGAAACCGCCGACAGAAACATTGCATCTGCTGTAGCAGATGCAATGTTTCGAGGTCTTTTGACTGGCGTCTGATAGCTAGCATTTAGGACGTTTCATAAGGACGGTTTCACGGTTCATTAGGACGCTTGGGTAACCGCGTTTCCTAGCAAATCCCAAATCCCAGTGCATTGGGACACCGCAGTATACCGTTAATCCCAGTACATTGGCTGATCTCAATAACGTGTTGCTTGTAATAATCATTGCAAGAATGCCTCAGAGGTTTAAAGATGTTCCGCAACGCAGTATGCACTGTCATAGTGATCCTGAATGTGGCCCATATACCAACTAGGCCATAGACACAATCACCCATAAGTCGGGCCCTGAGTTGCTCGCACTATTGCTTTGGATCACGCTACTATCTAGCAAATGTATTGAAATTGGGTAGTAATGTATCTTCATGTTACCTTACTGTTGATTATATTTTGGCTTATTTGTGGAAAATAAAACTGACAATTTTACTCAAAATTAACCGCGAAAATTCACTCACTAGTCACATAGCTAACCCGTTATTGACATATTTATTTCGAATTCTTTTATTTGAATTTTAGAGACTTGGCGTCCTAGAAATATATGACAAGTCGCCGATTGAATTGGAAGTGATTTTAAAACTGTAGTGTTTACTACTTTTCTGATAGCCGTATTTTAACAGAAATGCACATTACATGCAATATTTTGCATTGAAAACATAATGTACATAGATGAAGAAAGAAAAACATTCGAATCTATAGGAAAGTCATAAAATGTCTAAATGAGATTATTGAAACACACAACCTTAAAAAGGCTAGATTTTTTATTTGATCAAGAAGTTTTTTCTACAGCAAAACATATGACCGCTATTGTGGAATATAAAAGGTAACCATATGTTTTAGCAACGTGTTGTTGTTGTTGAGACCCAGACCGTCCGACCTACCAGAAAGGACGTTTTAGCAACGCGTGCAAAAGTATGAAATTATAAAATGAGCACTGCACAAACATTAAAATATAAAATTTTCATAAAACTGAGACATAGGAAATATTAGTAATTCATTGGCATATTTAAATTTTAAATGAGGTAAAAGGCGCCCACTATTATGTAAATATGCACTGTCGCAGAAATTATTTTTCGTAAAACTTCGGGAATCTAATATTCATAATCCATAAAAATTCTGCAATCACTGTCTTTTGAGGGAACATAATGCATATTCGAAGAGCTTAATACTAATAATAAATAACATTAAAAAAAAACTCAAACAATTATTAGCATTTTTCCACGACAGAGATAAACAAGGAAGATCATCAATCATGCTTAAAGCGCTGATTATGAAATATTTTCCAATTGCAATGCAATTTTATTTAAACATCTTTAAAATGCGATACATATAAGGGTGCTATTTTCTAAATTATCACAATACTACAATAATTTATTTTACTTAAAAATTTATAACCATGGAGGTAAAACTACTTTCTAACTCCATGCTTCAAACTTCATCGAAAAGGGCAAAGCTATAAATTCATGTGCTTCTCTATGTAAAACCAATAAATATTTTATTCATATCACCTATATTCCAGACTCCAGGGCAAAATAATTTTGCGTTAAAAAATTGAGCATTTCTTATACATCTCATCTTACAGCTTGATTTGTTTACATTCTGCATACGTTAAAATTGAGCTTCGTTGTAGAAATAATCAAAGTTTGATGATCATTTAAACTTAAAAATATTGTAATTGCGTTGGTGCAGAATATAAATACACAGAAAATATGCAAAAATAAAGCGGTTTTAGGACCGATGCAGCACTAAATATAAATTTAAGAGAACTTTAAAATCACGATTTTGACACTCGGAAAAAAGATGGATGGTATATTTCATTTTGAAGTGGGTCATGTGATCTCTTCATATAATATGAGTATAATTATTATTTTAATATTTGTTTTACAAACTACCAAACATACTTTGCTGTTTTTTAATGCATTTTATGGGATAATTTGAATATTTTTTTTAATTTTCAGAGGAATTTACGAATTTTAATTTCGTTTAAAACATGTTTGCTTGAAAAATTAGGTCCCATATAGGGTTCAAAGTATTTCACTGTTTCAACCCGGGTTCAATCCAAAGCAAATTGGGTGATATTATTCATTTACATTCCCATATGTCCCACAGTCCGTCTGATCAACATACACAAATTTCCTTTTGTTAAAGTCATTTTAAGGTAGTTATGGTGCGAACGGACGGATAGACAGACAGACAGCCAGACGGACAAAATAACCAAAGTCATAAACACTTTTCAACTGGTATGTTGGAAAGTATTAAAAAAGACAAAGATTATCACTATTTTCCCGTGTTTAAAAATATATCGTACTATAACTGATCTTGCCGTACCCACAAGTTTTACATTCATTAAAAATGAAAATGCTCTTTCATTCTTAAAACTTTGAATTTTGTAGCTAATGGCTCTCTCAACATATTATAATAATTTAACTTTTCCCACAGACAATCAATCATCTGCAATGCACACGATATAATATGTTTTCGTTGAGTCAATTTAAAATTTAGCGTTTTCTTGTGGAAGCCCATTGCAAAATATTAAAATTCCCAATATTTTGTAAAAAATTAAAAATGAGGTATATTAAAAATGTTCAAAACCTCGTTAAACAATCATTTTATAACTTAACACTGTAATGGTGAGTGGGACATTTGCTGCTAGTTACTTAATACGGAAAAATATACTGAGGCAGTCAGACTTTATTTAATTTTTTTCCCCAATTTAGACCAAACTCAATGGAGGTGGCAGCCACAGGGCTCATACCCTCTTCCCCATGTTCAATTTCTCTCAAAAATACTTTCAGACATGCTAATTTAACATACTTATACTCCATATAGACACGGAGATAGTTTGGACAGCAGTGAGGATCGAAATCAGGTCTTCTTCGTGCGATCATCTCGCTTTAATTGCTGGGTTAACCCGGCCTCTAAACAGTATTAAATTCTTTTAATTATTAAAAACTCAATTTTTTCCGCATTAGATATCCATAAACATACAGTTTTGAGTTTGTTACTTGGATCCAAAATTGCAGTATCGAAATTCGTCTTATCTATTTTTTATATTTTAATAATAAATAGGCCAATTTGTTACTATGACAATTACTTTGCCAGTTTATGCAACGTCACTTAATGTGCGAATAAATAGATAAAGCTGATATCATGAGCTAATGTCTCATTGAATGAGCATTATATTAACTGAAAATTATTATGCTAAACATGCTCAATGAAATTCGATGTTTTCGACAAATTTATTGATCAAAACAGTATGATTTACGTACATTCACGCAAAAAATTCTCTTCAAAAGTACTATTGAAAATTAATACTACGTAAAAATAAAATAAATTTTAGCTAATTATTTGTCGTAGAAACACAAAACTATTAGAAAACGTATATTTTTTCGAGAATGGAACATGCTAAATCCACAAGAACAAATTTAATAGAATTATTACATAATATTTAGCAGAAAAAGCCAACTTTTCAACACTTTACTCTTTACGGCCGCCCAAATTGCTGCTCCCAGCCTTCGGATGAGTCGGTCGGCCTGGGCTTTCGACACTTTACTCTTTTTCTTTTTTACGTAACTTATTTGCAAATTTATTCGAAAAACTTGCAATATTTCGAGAATGGCTTATGTCAGGTTTTGATATGAATGCTAGTCAATTACCTGCATTAAATTACGTAAGCAATATGTATTTATTTAACATGATCAGCAGTCTGGATTTGTATGAGTTAAAATAACTTATTTGAAAATTTGAAGTGAGCTTTTTGCATGCTCGACTTTGTTTAAAATCAATTGAGTATTTACAGATTGTGTTAATCGTATGTTCGAAACACTTTATTCCTCCTTGAGATATCCTCAGATGGACACAAATATGCTCGAAAATTGTTTGATACGTAATAAGGAATGTTGAAGACGTGTATATCCGTTGAAAACTCGAGTTTGAATTGACCCGGTCACAATACTTCTCTTACTTACTTATAATATATGTTTTCCCTACTTGTTATACTATGTGTGTAGGGAAAGTAATAAATTGATAGGTCACAATACTTTCCCTACTTATACTATATGTTTTCCCTACTTATACTATATATTTTCCCTACTTGTTATATTGTGTGCGTAGGGAAAGTAATAAGAAATTATATTTTAAATTCAAAAGTTTGTCTATTTTCTTAAATCAATCTTATATATGTTTTTATTCATTTCATGCAATTCAAATATCTTATAAATCCTTAAAACTGTTCTATGATGGTAAAAAATGGAATTTGGTCGAAATATTCCAACTCCTAATATACGAAATAGTATTTTGTTCTTTATATATCAAAGAAATGGTATATAATACATCTATAAAGGAAGCAGAAAAAATTTCATCATGTTGCTGAATTCCTTTTCTCTAAAACATGGCTTCTTTCACTTCCACAATCCTCCGAACACAAATGCTTCAAGATAATGAAACTACGTGATTGCATTTTTGAGAACATGAAACTTCAGAAAGAAAATCATGTGACATGTGTAGTTAAACATATTTTTGTTAGAGTAGATACTAGATATAAAAGGACAAAATTTATAATAAATATATTATAAAAGTATTAACAACATAATAAATATTTATAATATTTTCATTATTATAGAAGAGAGGTAGCTATGCAGATGGGATGACCAATTCCCGAAAATTCAAGAAAATGATCCTAGATGGTGCACTAACCACGTAAGTATACACTGTATGTTGTAGTCTATACAATTTAACACTTTGAAACATAGTTGAAAGATGTTTATCACTTTGTTCATTCTATCTGTCTGTGTGTCTGTCCGTTCGCACGATGACTGCCGTAAAAATGACTTTATCAAAATTAAATTTTAGTATGCTGTTGAGACGGTCTGTGGGACATATGGGAATGTAAATGACTAATATCACCCAATTGTTTTGGATTGAACCCTGGTTGTAAAAATGGCATATATTGAACCCTATGGGACCTAATTTCTCCAACATTTTTTAAGCGAATTTAAAATTCCCAAATTGCTTCGAAAATTTCAATATTCGAATTATCCCATAAAATATATATAAAAAAATTTCAGCAAAATATGTTCGGTAGTTTTATAAAATAAAAATTAAAATAATAATTGCACCCGTATTATACGAAAATATCACGTGACCCACCTCAAAATAAAATATAGCATCCATCTTGTGTCAAAATTGTGATTTTTAAAGTTTCTAATTTTAAAACCTAATTTTCTCTTATGCAGAATGTAATCACATAAAGATGCAAGATGAGTTGTATAAGTATTGGTGAATTTTTTTAACGCAAAATTATTTAGCTCTGGGATCTGCAATGTAGCTGGTATGAAAGAAACATTCATTGATTTTACATAGAGAAGCAGACGATCGATTTTTTGTTGATTATTGCTTTTTTGATGAAGTTTTAAGCATGGAGTTAGAAAGCAGTTTTACCTCCATGGGTTTACGTTTTCAAGTAAAATAAATTTATGTAGTATTGTGATAATTTTGAAAATATCGCCTCTGAATGTATTGCATTCTAGAGACGTTTAAATAAAATTGCGTTTCAGTTAGAAAGTGTTTCATAATTAATGCTTCATGCATGATTGATTTTTCTTGTTTTCTTTTAGAGTAGAAATCGGATATAAAAGGAGGGAAATTATAATAAATATATCATAAAATAATTATAAACATATTAAATATTTAACAAATTTTTATTACTAGAGGGCTCCGCCCACTGCTCGTTACGCTCGCTGAGCTTGTCTTGCGAGCCCTTTAGTGCCACCTGCTATACATGTGTATTACGCTCGTTGGGACCCGTCGCTTATAAACTGACATTCACTAGTCCCGGAACTCGCTTCGCGAGCTTTTTCAGTCCTGTCGGCTCGCACAACTTTTTAAATATTTTGTGTTCACTGACGCTTTCAACCTTATTCTCGCTACGCTCACCAACACCCGTGACTCGCTTAGCGAATCGGTAGGCTTCGCGAGCACTTTAGTGCCGCCTGCTATGCAGGCGTAATACGTCTGTTGAGAACCGTTTCTTGTTAACTGACATTCTCCAGCTCTGGAGCTCGCTTTGGCAAGCCAGCTTTCGCACACGACCGACTACGTGTCCTGTGCTCAGTCAAGCTTTTAAAACTGCAAGATTTCGCCCTCCATCTTTGCCACTCATTAATCGGAACTCGCCCCCCCCCGGTGATGCCCCTCCCCCGTTGGGGCTTCGCAGTATGCTATGAAAATATTATGAACATAATAATTACTTATTACATTTTCTTTATTATACAGGAGATATAGCCATGCGGAAGGGTGGCCAGTTACGGAAAATTCAAGAAAATGATCTTAGATGGTGCAGTAAGTACATAAACCTGTTATATTCTGTGCTGTTTTGTTTTAGATAGCACGTTCATAATATACAACCAATTTATTTCAAAATAAATGGGTTTTATTAAAAGCACGTAACAAAAAGTGTTGGAAGAGGGAATTTGCCGGTGAGTATATTATAATTAGCGTTAGGATTTAATATTTGTATCTTAACGGTTTGTGATGATTGCGGTTGAAACCTAAATATTTGCTAACTGTTACCGAATAATAAAAACGATTCTGTCCCAACTTTTCCATACTGCTGGAGACAGATTATAATTTTAAATAGTGATTTTAATGGACAATTTTAAATAGTGATCTCGATGGATAATTTTAAATAATGGTTTGGATAGATAATTTTAAATGGATAATTTTAAATAGTGAATTTGTGCGTTTAAAAGAGCAGGAAATTGCTTTCTCTGAGCTTATCTGCCTGTCTGCGCCTTTCATTCCGGAAACGTTACTATCTTCTTGACGAATGTTAAATCGCTGTAAAATATGAGCTGCCGATTCTTCCCATTATAAGCGCATGATTTTAGCTTTTTTTTAATGTTGGTATGTTTTAACTTCATCTGAATGTTTTAGCTTCATCTTAATTTTATGATCAAATGTAAAATATCCAAGAGATTTCATTTTCATTTTAAATCATCGTTATTTCATTTATTGAAAAACTTTTAATATCATATCCAAAAGTTTAGTTTTACTTTATTGAAAAAAAATATTTATTTTTACTCAGTTCATACAGTAAAAAGTTATAACTATTCTAAAATACAAAAACAGTATAAAGTTGAAATATTCCAACTTCGAATAAGTGAAATATATATATATATATTTATTCTTTACATATCTATGGAAGAGGTACGCATTACATACATAAAGTAGAAATGTTTATATTATACTGCCAAAAGTACCTTTCATTTACGCTAAAATGGAATTCTAATATATATTTTTACGGAAGAAAGTCTTTCATTTCAGTTATGCGAAGAATTCAATTGCTTCTAGAAAATGAAACTACGTGATTGCATTTTTGATAACATGAAACTTCAGAAACAAAATCGTGACTCCTGTTGTTAAATATATTATTTTACTAGTAAAGGAGACAATGGGTGATTTAAATATTATGCGTAAGCCATTCTAAAACATTTGAAATGGTAATTTTGCTCAAAAATATCTTAGAAGATATAATACGATTTTTATAACAGGAATTTGTCTCAGATTTAATCTGTATCATCACCTGTGACACCATTTATTCCTCCGGAAATATTTAAAGGGGCCGAAATCGTCCTATATTTCCCATGTTAAATTTGCTACTTTCATGTTCTTTCAATAAGAACAAAACACTTTTTGCAAAGTATAAGGAAGACTTGTGAAAGGTGGAAAGTGTATTGTTGACCTAACCAAAAGTCGAACCTTAGATCTCTGAACTGGCCTGTCGACGCTCTACCGTTGAGCTACTGGGACGAAATTGCAGATTGGTGAATAATAGACAATTTGACTGACCACCTCCTGCTATTTTTACCTCAGGTTAGTCTCCTGCTACTACTATTTTGACCCAAGTTAGTATCCTGAGAGGTCGTTATCCTTTCAATTTTGAAATCAGAGCTCAATCTTCTAGAGTCCACTGAATTCGTACTAGTCGTACTAAGGTCACTTTCAGACCTCCGACATCTTTACACTAACCTGTGGAATTCATTTGTTCGGGAGTCATTGTAAAGGATCTTGCTGTCCCGACCGGGAATCCAAACCTGGATCTTCGAACGGACCAGCCGACGCTCTACCGTTAATCGATTGAAACGAAATTGCAAACTCTTATAGTGGAAGTGAAGTCTGAAAAAGTAGTTAATCAAAAAGAGGATAATAATGCAGCATACGACTGTTTCGATGATACGCTAGACCCCCTTCGGCAGTGCTAAATAACCAACAAGAAGGCGACACACCTATTTCGAAAAAACACAAAAGACAAAATACCTATTTCGTCTTTTGTGACAAAAAGGACGAAATACCTATTTCGTCTTTTTGACATTGGACTTGGTAGATGGCTAACATTGAGGATGGAGATCTAGCATATCGTCGAACCTGCTGCATCCTGCATTGTTATTTTATTTGTGCTTAAATAGATTGCTCAAATCTTCCTTATCTTGATGTTTCCCTTTCTCAGAAACCATAAATATTATTAGTACAAAATTGTCACAGTTGAAATATCTCATACCTTTACACAGTTCAACAGATAATTTTCATTTACTCCAGAGAAATTTTAAATTATGATATTTTCCCAATGATCACAATATTTAACAAAATTATTACAATATTTATTTAAAAAAACTTAACTACAAAATTGCGCATTAAAATGATAACATGGTCAAACACATGGTCTGTATAGTCCACGAAAATTACAAATGTTGGGGTGAGTAGTTGTTGAGAAATAGGTACGTAAACAATAAAAAAGGCTTATTCTGAAAATCAAAATCAAATAGGAAAACCTTTTTATTTTTCTGGAGTCTGAAAGTGGCATATAGAAACAAAGGAAAATTTCCAACTTCTTATTTGCGGATTAACTAATGTTAACACAGTTGAAAAGAAAAATTCTGAACCATTTAAATCGACTATAAAAAAGATCGACTTCATTTTACCAATTCTCCGGTTTTTCTTCAATCAATAATTTATTTTCACTTTCAGTTAGTCCAACATGAATGAAAATTAATTAGGCAGCATTTGAATGATCAGAATTTTTAAATGATAATAATACAATGAAAGTAAAGAAAAATGGAAATATATATTTTTTTATTCGATTCAAAAATTCCAATGGTCTCCACAAAATTATGGATAATTATTATGAAACCATGCTAGTTAAAGGCTACAATCTAATAACTTTAAATGTCTAGACCAGCGCTCTACTACTACTACTTAAGACCCTTATCTCCATAGAGACCCTTCCACTGACCAAAATTCCTTGGTCTCAGCAAATCTTTTGCTTTAATTTTTTTACACCTTTAACACTTAAAATGATTCATAGCACCTCCTGAAAGTTACCATTAAGTTATCGCTGAGATAAAGGTTATGCTTTTTAATGAGCACTTTAAGTCATCCAAAATAAACAAGGTGTAACTTATTAAATTTTGATGTTGAATTTTGTTTAATACATATTTATGATCATGGATTTTTTATTTTTAAAATATGAAACGTAATTTTTTATCAGTGAATTATGAATTATGATCATAAAATTTGTCATGCATAACATGTATTTTAAAGTATATATTAACAATAGGGATATTGGTCATTTATGTTTAGTTTGGTAGGTAGTTTCGATTTTTCAAGTTATTTTCTTTTAAATTTATTTGACTTTAACACGATCTTAAATTAAAACTTGAATTTCTTGTTGTACCAACTAGCTCATTTTTTTATAATAAAGAGATACATATGGAAATATAGACATTGTAAATATATGTGAAAATTTAAAATAAATATTGAAACATTTGGCCATAATCTTTGTCACTCTACAGCGAAAAGCTCAATTTATGAATTATGACAATAATGAGGTCATCCGTGATCAGAAAGGAACCTCAATCCGGTATTAAAGAAATTCAAACTGACAAGAAATCTATAAATGGAATTAATTTAATTATGGATGACACCAAATAATGTAACAAATATAATAATTTGAATAACAACAGACATGTTGACTCTATCGGAAAAGAATTCACAAAAATTATGAGATTTGAAAATTCAACACCAAAACAAAATTGACGTAACTGTTTGAAATTATTTAAAATTTTAGTGACCATATTTTATCTTTACGAATACAATTTAAAACTATTTAAAAGAGATTACTGAATTAAAATTATTTTGTGTAGGACTTATCACTTATGCCATTCAATCTAGCGATTGAGCTGAATTCTTTTACCCGAATCATATTCCGAATTGAAACCTGAATCCCGAAGATTAATTTTGGTTTGACGCCTTAATCGTCGGTATGCACCGGCACGCAGTAGGTTTGAATCCTGTCAGTGAAGAAATTCTCTACAGTTGTCAGGCTGGACATACGAACACGAAGCTTTCCAATATTTTCATCCTAGGTATATTCTTCACTATACGTGAGTTACCTCATTAACACTAGTCAGGTGTTACTACCACATGACCAACTCAGCGGAACTGCTCTTTCCATGCGATATCACATTTTTACACGCGCTGAAATCACCGACGATTATAATCAATTCTTCCCCACTGTCTCTGAGGAGAGGGGTATGTAGCGAACTGCTCAAGTATCATGCTGTTTCAGCCAGTGATTTAATCGTACTATATCACACAAAGTACATTCCGAATAAATAATTCGGACCCGAAGAAATATTTCCATTTAATGACATAGTCATAGGTTTTTAACCTGTTAGGTGCTGGTCAGGGTCATGCCAGTCAGTAAAAAATATCGAGTGTCATTAATATGTAAATAGGAAAACAATATACAAAATTGCTTTCTGCCTTTTTGTACCTAATATGGCCCCTTTCTTTAATTTAATTTTCAAGGAAATAAATGAGCCATTTTAGCAGCACTTCAAAGTAGAATTCATTTTATTAAACTCATTTATTAAATATGACCATCTACCTGGTGCACATTCAGTGTGTGTGTGTGTGGGGGGGAATTTGGATGTGATTTCCTTACATCCAAGTGTTTTTAAAAACTGAACTATTATTACTTTCTATATACATGATATAATGTATAGCCATGACTCTTGACTTTTTCTCTGGGAAAATACACGGCGTGTTAGCCTGTTCTCGAGCACCCCTTTAAATTACAGTAATTAAAATCATAGTAGAATGCTGAACTCAGAAATTTAATTCGCAATATAATATAAACACAGGCTTTATTAAAAATTCACATATAAAAAATAATAACCAGTCGGATGCGACAAAAAATGAATATTTCTGAAATCGTATTAATTATCTTACTTTTGTTTTATTTTTTTATTCATTAATAAAGTTTTATCAAAAATAAGACAACTTTCCAATTTTCAGTTTACTTTTTTTTTCATCTGGATTTCAAAACATCGCCAACTTGCTAAAACTTGAAAAAATAAAGTATATTGATGGCGTTTTATCTTAAAGTAATAGTATTGAGACTTTTATTCAACTTTTATATGCTGTGTCGAATCGAAGTTTTTACTTTACTTGCAATGGTATTGGTTTCATTCACTATAAAACATTACTATAAAACAAGCGAGGAAAGTAACATTAATAATGTAAAATCAACCGGGCTTTTTAAAATATTTTGAAAAGAAAAAATAATCAATCAGATAACGGTTAAAAATAAATGTAATCAATCAGCTGAATTACATTTTCAGCGTCTTAAATCTGTACTCAACAAAGTTAATGATCCGTTTGTTTGTTGCTGTTGATTTTGTCTCACTGTATTTACACCAGTCACATTCAGGCAGGTGTGAAGATATCGAAGATTCGAGTCGAACGCATTTGATCGATTGTGTACAGATGCAAATACATACATACATTCAATTCAAACACTGTGCTTACTTTGGGCCAACGGCCGTACCGTGCTGAAAACACCGGTTCTCGTTAGATCACCGAAGTCAAGCAGCATCGGGCGCGGTTAGTACTTGGTGGGTGACCACCTCGGAACACCGCGTGCTGTTGGCCATCTCGGGTGCGGTATCCCCGTGGTTTGCGCGCTAGATTTGCACGCTACCACAAATGCCGCCGTGTTCATGCGGAGTACGATCACGTTAAACATGTGGGTCCGTAAGTCCTTCCGAGAGGTTGGTGGTAGGGGAAGGAGGGTACGGTCCCTGTGGATGCCTCCCCCACTGGGTTCCGGTCTAAATTGGGTGGCACTTCCCGACCGTCCAAACAGTTACCTTACACCTTTCTGGTAGGTCGGACGGTCTGGGTCTCAACAGCAACAACTGTGCTTACTTTGGTGTGCGCGCTAATATATCATATACAGATATACAGAACAATGCTGCAAAAGTACAACGCTTCATATTAAATTATAAGAAATATCACTCATAATGGAACACTTTCCAATTGCAATGCAATTTTGTTTAAACATCTTTAAAATGCGATGCATTCAGCGGTGATATTTTTAAAATTATTACAATACTACGCTAGTTTATTATATTTGAAAACTTCAAACTTCATCGAAAAAAGTGAAATTTATTCAAATGACGTCATTGAAATATAAATCGCCTGGCTCTCTGTCTGAAAGCAGTGAATATTTCATTCAAACACTTTTATTCCATCTTTTCATTCAGACGTGATATTTTTAAATTTATCACAATGCTACAATAATCTATTTTACTTAAAAACTTAAAACCATGGAGGTAAAAGTACTCTCTAAACCATGCTTAAAACTTCCTCGAAAAAAGGCAATGGTATAAAATCATCTGCTTCTCTATGTAAAATCAATGACTATTTCATTCATATCAGCGATATTCCCGACACGAGAGCTGATTAATTTTGCGTTAAAAGATTTAGCAATTCTTATACAACTCATTTTACAGCTTGATGTGTTTACATTCTGCATACATTAAAATTAGATTTCGTTGTAGAAATAATCAAAGTTTGATGATCATTTAAACCCAGAAATATTATAATTGCGTTTGCGCAGAATATAGATGTACAGAAATTATGCAAAAATAAAGCGGTTTTAGGACCAATCTTGCCAAGTAGGACAAAGTAGGACAATCTCGCCAAAATCTTGCCAAGCGTTATGGACGGAGAAATACGTTATTCTTACAGCAGTTAATGAGTATTGGCGTTCAAATACAAAAGTATTACTCAAAGTATATTTTTTCTTGAATGGAACGAGCTAGATCCACGAGAATGATGTCACCAAATTTATCGCATGGTATTACATATGAAAAGTGAACATGTTTCTCAATAGGAATTTTTTTTTTTATTTTATATAACTTTTTGATAATTTTTTTGAAGAATGTGCAATATCGCGAGAACGGTTCATGTTAGCGTTCTAAAATTTATGTCAATCGTTTTCTAATGAAAAATTACATAAGAAATGTCCATTTGCGTAACTTTATTAGAGGTTTTGATTTTTTGACGATTTTTTCAAAATTTCACTCGAAAATTTAGGGGAGTTCTGAACATTCGATTGCGTATAAAAACAATAGGCTTCCAGTGTTTACGAATTGTGATTTTTGTACTAAATTTCGTTTGAATCGGTCCATTCGTTCGTCAGTTATCGTCTCCACAGACTCACTGACACACACACACACACGCGCACACGCACACACACACACACACACACACAGACATCACTTCAAAAGTGTTTGACTCGTGATCAGGGATGCTTGAAACGTGCTCTCCCGTCGAAAACTCGAATTCGAATTTTCGATCCCGTCACAATACTTTCCTTATACATTATGTATATAAGGAAAGTAATAGCTTTAAAAATCACGATTTTGATAATTTGATACTGCCGTAAAAATGACTATATCGAAATGAAGTTCTAGTATGTTATTGAGACGGTCTGTGGAACATATGGGTATGTAAATGAATAATATCGCCTAATTAATTTTGGATTGAACCCGTGTTGAAAACGTGAAATACATTGAACAGTAGGGGGGACCTAATTATTCAAACATTTTTGAAGCAAAGTTAGAATTCACAAATCGCTTCGAACATTTTAGGAAGTATTCAAATTATCCCATAAAATATATATAAAATTCAGCAAAATATATTCGGTAGGTTTTAAATAAAAAATAATTATACCCATATAATATGAAGAGATCACGTGACTCACTTCAAATTAAAATATAGTATCTAATTTTTTACCCTAGTATAATCTCTTTTTTTACCCTAGTATAATGATTTTTAAAGTTCTTTTTAATTTATATTTAGTGTTGCCTTCGTCATAAAACCGCTTTAATTTTGCGTATTTTCTGTGAAACTATATTCTCCGTCAACGCAATTACAATTTTTTTTAATTTAAATGATCATCAAACTTTGATTATTTCTACAACGAAGCCTAATTTTAATGGATGCAGAATGTAAATAAGTGATTATAAAATGAGTTGTATAGGAATTGCTGAATTTTTTTCACATAAAATTATTTAGTTCTGGAGTCTAGAATGAAAGTGTATGAAAGAATTATTCACTGTTTTTACATAGAGAGCTAGACGGTTTGTGCTGCGATGACGTCATTTGAATAAAGTTTATTTTTTTCGAAGAAGTATTAAGTTGTCAAATATAATAAATTATTGTAGTACTGTGATAATTTAAAATACACTAGCTTCCAAAAGAGACAAGCAATGGAAATTTTCATTTTTTGAAAGCGTATTTGAATTTGAGTGGCTGAAAATCGCTGCGAATGTAGATGGCAGTATGCAAATATCGTATGTTACATCCAATTATTATTGACTGTCCGGATATATGCTAATTAGGCAGTCGTTCAAGACGCCAGCATTCTGAAGGGTTTGAGGGCGTGCATTTAAATGCTGATACGAAGTATTTATAAATTTTGTAGGTATATTTTTGATGATATTCGTGTTTCTATGACTGAAATAAGACAAATGACAGATAGTGAGCGCTAGCGTGCTGTCGGACGCATTGAAGCAGGATAGTCAATCAAAGATGTCGCTATTTTCTTTGGCGTTGATCATTTCTCGGTTATGGAAACAATTCCAAACAAGTCAAACAGTCGTCCGGAGACCTGTGCCCAGTCGTCTAAGGGTTACCACTCCCTCTGGTAATCGGTATCTTGCTATAGTAGTCAAGCGGAATCGACGAGCGTCCTTCACAACTGTTACATACAACTTTTACATAATGGTAGCAGCGGCACTTGGTAAGACAGTATCTGCCAGTACTGTTTGCCGAAGGCTCCATCTGAAGGGACTCTACGCCCGAGTACTACGTTTTTGTATTCTACAAGCCAGAGGGCCAAGATTAAAGTGGTGTAGTCAATATATCAATTGAACTGTCTCAGATTGGTGTGACGTCCTGTTAACGGACGAGTCCAGATTTGCTCTGGAATCAGATGATAAGCGTGTAAGTGTCTGGAGAGAACGAGGCATACGCAATCAGGCCAAGAACATGATCGAACGTCACGCATTCAGAGCTGGCAGCGTCATGGTTTGGGCTGGAATTTCAATGGAATATCGCACAGAGCTGCACATCTTTAAAAGTGGTTCTGTGACGGCTTCGCAATATCGGAATGAAGTCCTAGACCCCATTGCTAGACTCTATGCTACAGCAGTTGGTCCTGATTTCCTCCTTATGGACGATAATGCCTGTCTCCGTCGAGCTAACATCGTTGACGAATACCTGGAAATTAAGGGCATTTCTCGTATGGAGTGGCCGGCGTATTCCCCCAACCTTAATCCCATTGAAGACATTAGGGATGCCCTCGGGCGTGTTGTCTCTGCATGTTTATTTCCTCCAGCCAGTCTTAGAGTTGGAAACTGCCCTATTGGAGGAATGGCCATTTCTCGCATCTGTGATGGTTGAACACCTCATTGAAATCATGGAAAATCGTTGTAAAATTTATGTGAAGGTCCAGGGTGGTCACATACTATATCAATGTACGATTTTTGTTTGGTTTGTTTGCCTTTAAACATTATTTAATCAATAACCCAAATGTGACGTCATCATATAACTTACGAAAAGTAAGTATTTCTTTCATCTTTGTACATAATTCTTATTTTCTTTACTGCATACGCTACCTTCATGTACTACCTTCATTTGCTACCTTCATGTACAATTTTGAGTTAATCAAAGCTTTATTTTTCCATTTTTGTTGATTTAACCGTCGTTGCTTAACTTTGGAAGCCAGTGTATATCAGCGCTGAATGCATCGCATTTTAGAAATGTTTAAATAAAATTGCATTTCAATTGGAAAGTGTTTCATAATCAATGCTTTATGCATGATTGACCTTTCTTGTTTAGATATAAAGCGTGTCGTACACCTTAGTACTTTCCGCCATACTCTAAGGTATATGTATGTGTATTATTTTCGTTGAAAACGCCTTTTGTATACGGTATAGAGGGTGATTTGGAAAAAAAAATATTATGTATAGGTGGGAGAAATTAAACGAAAAATTTAGTACATTTTCTCACGAAATTTAGTACATAAAATTTTATAGCGGAACATACATTCGTTCTTGAATTAACGTGCCCACGTTTAATACACATAAATTCATACACACACTCATAAATCGGCATATTTAAAAAAAGTTAAGAAAGTCTTAAAAAGTATATATTGGTCAAAATATCGAATGCGAATATTTTTTAAATAATAATTTTTCCATACAACAGCATGAGAAAATAAAAATAGAATGTAAAAAGGTAAAATGTAAAATTTTAACAAACTGCTATTTCATACATAAAGATCAATATTACTTTAAAATTAGATAATATCTTTGAATTTGAGATATTTTGTATGAACTTAATTACTTTTTTAAATATAAGACACAAGTGATATATATATATATATATATATATATATATATATATATATATATATATATATATATACATATATAAATTAACATCACCATAGAAGCAAAACCACGGCCATAATGCCGATAATAGAAAAGATCAGCACCCACCCAAATTCGAATATTAAAAATAATTAAATTCATCTTCAGGTCTGAATATTTAATTCTAATTAACCCAAACAAATGCCTGTTTCAGATTGGACAATAGTAAATTACTATAAATGTCTGCACTCAGACTACAGGCACCAAAAGATGAAAAAATGAAGATAAGAAACATTAGAAAAATTTGTATTACCATGTGGCAGGAACCCTTCTTCTTTCACCACGGGTATGCGATCAACCTCAGCAGTATAAAAAATTCTAGAAGCACCGGAATGAACATGATGATATACAACCTAGGAGGCAGTAAGAACGTATACAGCGACACTCCCATACCCTCCCAATGAGTCAGAGCAGGAGACAGGATAATTACCCGTATAAGCAAAACAAAATATGAATATGAAGCAAAGATGAATATATATATATATATTAATCCGTTTAAAAATAATCATGTAGTAATAAAGTTTCATAAGAAATGTATAACATTTACACAGAATCTAAAACCGTGCCTTTCTGCATGTTTTGCCAAAAGTTACATTTAAAAAGTGTTTATCTATTTAAAGATCAATGTTTTTATAAACTTGAAAAAAATTGCATATTCCTTATTTAATATATGTGCAAAAAAGCAGAATAAAATTACGTTTTCGATGAAATATGACAGTAGCTTTCTGTAATTTATATAGTATGCATTTCTTTATTTTATAAATACTGTATTTAGATATAAGACTACTTAATTAAGAAACTCCATTATGAAGTTAATATTGAAATTTTTATAAATAAATAACACTTACTTATTACGCCATCTTCACTTCATCAATGATAAAAATGTCCAATGCACAGTCAAAATGCTCTTAGCACAAAAAGTTTCCCGGACGAATAAATACCTTTTAGATAAATTTAGTATGACTCAAGTCTATCTGGCTTTCCCTGTGAAATCGGATCATTGTAAATAAATATTTCCAATTATCCGAGTGGCATCAGTTACTGGGGAAAAGTGTGAGTTATTATCACATGACGACGAAATAAAAGCAGAACAAGAACGTTGTGGCCATTACAAGATTCTTCTCATAACTGGGAGGAAAGTCTTCACATGTTCCAGAAGGGATACGTTTCTCACGCCAAACGGGGTCAGAAAACGTCGCCAAATGCTAAGGTTTTACCGCCCAAACGTAAATAAGAGGATGTGTTTTGATTTCGGTAGGAAATGGATTATTCAAACTTAAAGGGTTAAAAATATTCAGTAAATATAAACAAAATAAAGTAGGATAATAATTACAGTAATCTCTGTAAGAATAAGTATTATTTAATTAGATATTTATTATAGTGGTTATTTCTTTTAAAGCATGGTTTCTTCCTATGCATAAAGATCTTAAACTTATAATACCTAATTTAATATCTCACTTTACATTTAAAAATATTTTGTTTTGCATGATATTGATATTGTTACATATCCCATTATTGTCACATATCCCATTCTAGTGGTAAAGGGAATAGACGCAGTCTTTGTTGGTCTTCAACCCCACGCATATCATGGTAAAATACCTTGTCTAATACCAACCAATTTTAGAACCGAACCCACTAAGAGTGGTGCTCACAGGGACCTTTCTTCCTTTCCCTTGCCCACCACCTTTCGGAAGGACATTTGGACCTACAAGTTTAACGTGTCCACACTCTGCGTAACACAGGGTTAGTTTTTTAGGAGTACCGGGGATCGAACAAAGGTCTTCCGAGTGCAATATCCATGCCATAACCTGGGCTATACAGGCTCATTTTTTATAATAAAAACCTTAATTCATCTTTGTGAAAATTTTGATAAAATGTGAGACAATTGAAATATAGATGAAATAATTAAAAATATACAGAAACCTAATATTTAATTTGTTTAACACTTTCATATATGCAAATTTTTAGTTTTTATGCGTTTAAAAATGATGCCGAAAGAGATATACAGGTGTTGCCAAATTAAAAATGAAACTAAATAATTACTAACTGATTTAAAAATTAATAAATGTTCGAATAAATGTCCTAGATTGCAATAAATAAAACTGCTGCTTGTGATATTATAACTTCTTAACTAATATTTCCTTGAAGAAAAGGGGTATAAGAAAATTGGTGACTGCAATTGTTTGGAGGACGTTATGAACCCTCTTCTTCAAGTCAAGAGCAGTGTGCTTTTATTCAATATAAGTTGAATCTTAACGTTTGTTAAGAGTACACTGTTCATGTCATGAAGAAGAAGGTTTATAATGCTCTTGAGAGAATTGTAGTCACCTACTTTGCTTATTCTTGTTTTCTTCATAGAAGTATGAGGAAATTATAAATGTTCTATAATTTCATAAATATTTGTTCTAAATGCTGAAGTTTTCTCTTAAAAGAACAAAACAAAACTTTTAATTTGTCTCATATCATTGAGATCCTTTTATTCAGAATTTATGAAAAAATATATAAAATACTTATTATAACATTTTTGTACATACTTTAACATTATTTAATATCGATTATAAGAAAAGTTATGTTCCTAGTATGCTCCTTTTTAATTAATTTAGACAATTTTTAATTTATTTAGCATCATTTTCTGGAGAGAAATATTGTAGGATATGTACATTTGGAAGAATGAAATTTGAAAATGGTCTACATTTCTTAACTAATGCATCATATCTAGTTTTGTTATGCAACTTTATTATATCTTAGCATCAGTAATGCAGATTGTTAAGACTGATTTTGGAGGTCAATTAAAAAATAACATTAAACTGAAAATATTGAGTAAATAATTTATTTTTAATTTAAAAAATCTGATGTGGGCAGCACATGAGTTTTCCTGCAGTCTTATCTACGTTATCTTCATTTTAATTAAATTCAATTCACTTTTAACTCAAATTTCGTTCTCATATAATAACTGGACTTATTTTCAAATGTGGCTTGGAGAAAATACGAAGAAACTAAAATATCTCGAGAACGGCTAGCCCTAGTGCAATGCGGTTGGTCTTATTCCTTTCATCGTTAAAAATTACGTATAAAGCAAGCATTTAATGGATATATTTGACCACGTGTAATTTTTAATTTTAGATTTTAACGATTTTTGCGGGCCATTTTGCAAACAAAGGCAGGTTATTTTTTTTTTAAAACATACCAAAATCTAATCAGCACCAGGGTATCTCATAAAAGACTTATCTATCGAATTTTGTACAATTCGGTCCATTAGTTTTTCAGCTAGAGTGAATACAGTCTTTTGCTGGCCATTTCGCAAAAAGAGGCGGGTTCTTTTATCCCGAATCGTACCCAAAACTAATCAACACCAAATTCGCCCACAAGTGATTTACCTACCAAGTTTTATAAAATTCGGTCTATTAGTTTTTTATTTAGAGTGGATACAAAATCTGCACAGACAGACACACAGACAGACACACAGACACACAGACAGACGTCCCGCTAAAAATATTTTTTTCGTATTCTAGAGGTCTCGAAAAGCGTAAATCCGTCGAAAACTCGAGTTGCGATTTTCGGCATGATTCCAATACTTTTCCTATACATTATCATGTATTGCAGGGAAAGTAAAAAGTATTTTTAATTTCATTTTATGTGTCTCTTTCATCTAAAATATTAAAAATTATTTAAAATATTATGATTTTTGTATCACATATAAGTGACTGACGTGGCTCAATAACCATTAGTGAGTGGCGTGAAAAGTAAAACCAAAAAGGAATGCCAATGCCAATACTTACAATAGATACATATTAGTTAATTATTTTTTTTCTGGAGTTTCACCCAAGCTTTATCTTCAGGTGGTGCATCAGTGACGAAATTCAAACAAAATTGTTACTTTATTTCGATTTTAGGTATATTTCGAGACTTGATAAATTTTTTAATTTGGGGGATGCCCATTTAAGTCCAGTTTCAATCATTTCTTTCAGTTCGCCATTATTCATGTGTTGGGTGATTGGAGGCTCGTTTTGTGGATACTAAATTTTTCTATGGATGCTAAAACTTTAATAATTTTTTTGCTCTCTCCTAGTAAGCCTCTTTATTTACATGAGACGCCATGTTAATTACATACATATGTAAAATATGTACATTTGGGCACTGAAGTTCTGAAGAAATTGTCTATGCACGTGCGTGATATCATTTACTTGTCAAAATGAGAGTGTTTGAGAGGATACTATATAGTAGAGTGTATTATCATTTGCTCAACTTTCTGTGCTGCTTTTTTGCTGACTTAGGTACATTAATATATTACATAAAAAATAACTGGCTAAAATAATTACAATCGAAGTGTAACTGACATAAATATCTATAATAAATAGTAAATGCTTTTGCTTTGCATAAGGCTTCTCTGGAAAAAATTTTTAATACATTGCCAATATTTAGCTCCCTTTTATATCAATACTCTTCCGGTTGTGAATGAAAATACTGTAGTAAATTTATCTAAGGTTCTCTTAGCAAAGCGAATACTAATCCCTAAATTGTATGTCTCTATCATTATTGCCCCTGTTGATAAAGCTTTCAAATTTAGCATTTTATATCTACTACCCATAAATATACTATGAAACATCTTATAGTTAATACTGTAAAATTCATTGATAGTATTTTAAAATTAAATATTAAAAAATAAAAATCATAAGCAACAGTCCTAATTTAATATAGTCACTGAAGCTGATAAAGGGTAGTCAGATTGTTATTTTGAATAAAAATATGTATGTTGAAAAGTAAAAAATTTAATCAACGAGGTCCATATTGTGCTATTAGCAAGAATCATAATAAATCTGATTTAAACAAAGTTAGACAAGCCATTAAATTCTTGTGCAATTCTTGTGTAATTCTTGAAAATTGTAAAATGTCCTTTTGTGGACAATTGTGCTGAACTGTACGCTCTCTCCAAACTTCACAAAGTTCTTTTTAGACCCATTGTATCTAATATTGATACTGCTTCCGACAAATTAGCCAAAAATTTAGTTTCTAGGTTCTTTACTCTATTTTGGGATAATATTCATACTTGGAAAAATTATGTGCAATGTGTAAAGAGGAAATTCGTAATTTAAATTCTCGTGGTTGATGTATTGCCTCCTAGGATGTTAATTCTTTATTTACCAATGTGCATGTTGAGGATGCATTGTCATGTATCAAGAAAAGAGTGCATGAATTTTATTTCTTTAAATTTGAAATTGAAAAGCTTGTTTCTCTCACTAGCACTTGTCTTACTTCCAGAGGGCTTAGCTATGGACAATTCGTTCAGTTTTATTCCCAATGACATATATATGCATTGTGTAAAGAAAGCTTTTTAAAATTATCAAATGTGTTTTCTATACTCGTTATGTTGATGACAGTTTAACTTTTCTGGATCACTCTTCTAATGATGTTGATAGTATTTTGGATAATTTGAATTCTATTGTTCCTTGCATTCAATGTATTTACGAAGTGGAAAACAACAATCGTTTTGCATTTTTGAGTTTCTCTGTCATCCGCAGCGACGATGAATTTCTCACTGCAGTCCTTCGTAAACCTCTTTCGGCCTCTTTATTTCTACATAAATATTCTTATCATACGCCTAAACAAAAAATTGCTGGTTTCAACACGTTTGGTCACAGTACTTTGAAAGTTTATTCTACTAAGAATTTGCTCAATTCTGAGTTCAATTATTTAAAAACTGTTGCGATTTCTCTCCTAGCATTGTTGATTGTGCTATTCAAAAATGTTCTAAATTTCTCTCTAAATCTGCTTCTGAAAAGGATTTTAAAGCACTATCAATTTACCAATTTTTACAAAAATAAGTCAGGAGATTTCAAAAATCCTTTGAAAATTTGCGTTTAAAATTGTGTTTACACTTTCTAATAAACCCAGATTCTCTAATCTTAAAGATCTTTTAGACATTTCTAATATTTGGGGCATTTACAATAGTTGTTGCAAGTGTGGTTTTTCTTATACGGATCAAATTACACGTGTTTTAAAATTTCGATGAAATTGAAAACCATATATACTATAGAATATTAGAATATTAAGGAACATGAAAACTATTTCAAAACAGGAATTTAATAAATCTTCAAATGCGGAACATTGTTGTAATTTTGACCACCTTTTGGGGGGTTTATTTTCAACAAGGATTATATAAAAATGCTCTTGGTTGTTATATCTAGGGAATATATATATGTTATATCTAGGGAATATATATATGTTATATCTAGGGAATATATATATGTTATATCTTCTATATCTAGGGAAATTCTAGCAATGTAGTTAATGACTTGTTCATTATTCTATTTGTCAGCCATCAGGCGAAGTACACTGTAAGGTATTTCCTTTTTCTTTATATTTGCTCAATTTCATAGTCTTTGTAGAAAATATGTGTCATTTTTACTTATATTTTGCCTTGTTGGATTTCATTTATTCTTATTCAAACTCGACTCGAGTTGTTGGGATATTTGTGCTGTGTTTTGCTGCACGCCAATTTTGTGTGTTACTTTTCGTTTCAGATTTGCTAGACTGTTTTTCATTTTGCTTTCTTGTTCGCTCTCTCAGGAGGTCTGTTAATCCAAGGCTTGGATATATAATCTTCTCTGTTTTTTCTATTTTGCCTATTGAGTCTCATTGACTTCAGGTGTGGTGGTTCTTTTTCACTGACGAAAGGATCCAGAGTATTCTCGAAACAACCGTTTGCTACATTATTATTTTATTTCTGCTTAAATGTGTTACTCAAACTTTTCTCATGCTTTGCTTTTTAAGTACTGAGCTATTTGCTTATAAAATGTCTAAATAGTAGCCCCAAAACTTCGTCAAATATGCAACAAGTGATGCCACGCTATTCAAATATAATGTAAATTCACCTATATTATCAGTACTATACATCTGACACAGCTTCAACTGTTACAGTGGATGTCTATTATATATGCCCGAAGTGGCACTTTAGAAACGAATTTGTGCCCGATGTATACAACTGACATTTTACTCAACAGTCAGTTTTTGATGTGTCTCTGCCCATCCATTTATATTTATTCATCTATATCTGTCTACCATCCAATTGATTTTTTTCTGTAGGAAATTTTAAAGGATTTGGCTTACTAAAAACATGTAACGAACCATTAAATTTGACCTATTATGAATTCCTGAAGTTCAGCAGGTATTACTTATATTACGAAAGTTCACATAATTGAGGTTCTTGTTGCTATTGGAAATATCGGGTATTCCTTGCTGACGAGCACATAATAATCGCGAAACCGATCCATGGATGTTGTTATTTGCATTTTCAACCGCATTCCAAAATTTGGAAATTAAAGGCATAATATGTGACTATGTGATGAAATTAATTCAATTCAGTTTTCAATCTTGAAACTACAGAGTATTTTTTCTCAGGCCAGCGTAAATAATGAACTAGCTCATAACGTAAAACGCAATTCAAATAAAGATAAATAAGCATACTCACGTTCCGGAAATAATTACTTTCCTTATATACATAATGTATAAGGAAAGTATTGTGACGGGGTCGAAAATTCGAAATCAAGTTTTCGACGGGAGAGCACATTTCAAGCATCCCTGATTACGAATCAAACATTTTTGAAGTGATGTCTGTGTGTGTGTGTGTGTGTGTGTGAAAGTATGTGTGTGCGTGTGTGTGTGTGTATGTCAGTGAGTCTGTAGAGACGATAATTGACGAACGAATGGACCGATTCGAACCAAATTTGGTACAAAAATCACAATCCATAAACACTGGAAGCCTATTGCTTTTATACGTAATCGAATGTTCAGAACCCCCCTAAATTTTCGAATAAAATTTTGAGAAAATCGTCAAAAAATTTAAACCACTAATAAAGTTACGCAAATAGACATTTCTTATGTAATTTTTCGTTAGAAAACGATTGACAAAAATTTTAGAACGCTAACATGAACCGTTCTTGAGATATTGCACATTTTTCAAAAAAATTATTAAAAAGTCATATAAAATGAAAAAAAAAATTCCTATTGAGAAACATGTTCACTTTTCATATGTAATACCATGCGAGAAATTGGGTGACATCACTCTCGTGGATCTAGCTCGTTCCATTCATGAAAAAAGTTACTTTGAGTAATACTTTTGTATTTGAACGCCAATAGTCATTTATCTGCTGTAAGAACAACTTATTTTTTCGTCCATAACGCTTGGCGAAATTTTGGCGACGAATTTGGTGGAATGTCGCCAACTTGGCGACTTTTTGAAATAATGCCAAATTAACGAAAATCTCGCCAAATGGATAAAAATGACGCTAAATCAATGAAAATGACGACTAATTGTCGAAAATTCAATATCTTGGAAAGAATATTAGTATCTACTAAAAGAAAAAACCTATTTTTTTTACTGAAAAGTAGTAAATTCATTACATTTTGTAAGGAAAGTCATGTGTTGCCCACATCAGATTCTTTAGATATATGTTTTCAGTTGAACAAATCTGGACCTGAACTCTCAAATAAGCGCAAGACTATGTCGGTTAAACTGAGAATGCCTAAATGGCAAAGCGAATTGCTCCACCCAGTGTGATAAAAGAGAAATAAAACAAGAAAACTGAAAAAAAACCCAAGAAAATAGAACATGAGAAGCGAACAAGAAAAAAGTGTAATTAGTACCTACCTGTCTCCGTCAAATATATGGTTTTCCGTATTGATTATAGTTATTTTTCGGACTGCCTGATTACCACAGCACTCTAATTATCCTTTTAAATATATTTAGAAAATTATAAACTGTCATAATCCGCAACTATGCTAAAGTGATTTAAACTAGTACATAACAACTTCCTTATCGTTTCGAAACACTTTGCATCAGCAAGATAAGATAAAGTGCTGAATAGTCTCCCACTCTGCTTGAGTGGAAGATTCATTCGCACAAGTAATTGTGTTTCAGAACCCATTAGGTTATACGCAGAGAATATAGCAGACGAACATGTCCTAACAAGAAAAGTGAAAACCTAAGGAACGGCAAAGTTTTCAGATTGTTTATACTTAAAGAAATCCGTGCGAGGAATGAAAAGAAGGGCTCAAGCAAGAATACTGCGGACACAGATTTAAAGGCGTGGATCTTAGTTTTTAAGAGGTATCAAAATTACATTTGAAGCTTTAAAAATTCAATTATTTAAAGCTATATTTACATTTAAATAGTTTGAAGTGTTAAGCTTAATATTTATAAATACCGTATAATTTTGATAATTGTGTTTAAACGAAATGTAGAAAAAATAAACTTTATTAATGAGATACAATCAAATTTTTTGGAAAGAAGAAACACGTTAGTATATGAAGGGGTCGACCAAAAAGTTTTAAAAATAAGCAAAGGAAGTTTATAGTAAGAATTTGAAAAAAAAAAGATTGATTTTATTCAAATTTTCTTTTATTACAATTTACGTATCAAATATTAATAAATCGAAAATAAAGATTCTTATTTTGTCTAGCTTAAAAAATTATCTAATAAAAGCACGTTACAATGTAGGAGTTACAATCGAATTTTTTGGAAAGGAAAAACATGTTAGCGTTTAAGGGGTCGATCAAAAGTTAAGAAAATAAGCAAATGAAGTTCATAGAAAGAATTTGAAAAAAAAAGACTGATTTTATTCAAATTTTCTTTTATTACAATTTACGTATCAAAAATTAATAAATCAAAAGTAAAGCTTCTTATCTTATCTAACCAACTTTAGGTAACTGTATAATGTCAATTAGAAGTCAATAGAATGACATAATTTATTTCAAATTTACACAATCTGTTCCGAAAAAGTATATTCACCCATACAAAAAATTGAGCTACAGAAGCGAAACTGGGCATGTAAATGTCATTTTAAGAGTTATAAAAATGATCAAACTATCAGCACCAATGCTGTTATAGGGCTCATACAATGCGCATGAGAACGTTCTGACTCGCGGGCAAATGAAACTGGAATTTCTGCTTTGATACTGCAAGTTGGGTACAAAGATGCTTTCTGAGACGTACTCGACGTCGCTACGAACAATTGTCGGATTTAGAGAGAGATCTCATCATAGGCCTAAGGGAAGCTGTTTAGTGCAACAGACGTATCAAACGCCATCTTGGTTGAAGCGGTATGGTAGTTGCTCGGTGTTGGTAATAGTGAATCAGAAAGGTGCATGTAATCGTCCCAGGGTACCAAGAGTTCCAACGAGACGAAAATAAGGCAAAACGACACACGAGAGTCCTGTAAGCTAAGAAATAGGTAAAAACATCATTAAAATAACGAAAAGAGGAAAGCAGTACAAGGCTCCCTGCCAGGCTACGGTAAAATGGAGTACTGGCTATGTCATCCACCAAATAACTCGCATTTTTTTGAACATCGAAGGCTTAAAAATAGTTAAGATTATAGACCCACATGCATTTTAAGTCTTTGAGGAAGATAATGTAAAACGGTGGTCAAAATTGAAACAATGTATTTTCAACCGCATTCCAAAATTTGGAAATTAAAGGCATAATATGTGACTATGTGATGAAATTAATTCAATTCAGTTTTCAATCTTGAAACTACAGAGTATTTTTTCTCAGGCCAGCGTAAATAATGAACTAGCTCATAACGTAAAACGCAATTCAAATAAAGATAAATAAGCATACTCACGTTCCGGAAATAATTACTTTCCTTATATACATAATGTATAAGGAAAGTATTGTGACGGGGTCGAAAATTCGAAATCAAGTTTTCGACGGGAGAGCACATTTCAAGCATCCCTGATTACGAATCAAACATTTTTGAAGTGATGTCTGTGTGTGTGTGTGTGTGTGTGTGAAAGTATGTGTGTGCGTGTGTGTGTGTGTATGTCAGTGAGTCTGTAGAGACGATAATTGACGAACGAATGGACCGATTCGAACCAAATTTGGTACAAAAATCACAATCCATAAACACTGGAAGCCTATTGCTTTTATACGTAATCGAATGTTCAGAACCCCCCTAAATTTTCGAATAAAATTTTGAGAAAATCGTCAAAAAATTTAAACCACTAATAAAGTTACGCAAATAGACATTTCTTATGTAATTTTTCGTTAGAAAACGATTGACAAAAATTTTAGAACGCTAACATGAACCGTTCTTGAGATATTGCACATTTTTCAAAAAAATTATTAAAAAGTCATATAAAATGAAAAAAAAAATTCCTATTGAGAAACATGTTCACTTTTCATATGTAATACCATGCGAGAAATTGGGTGACATCACTCTCGTGGATCTAGCTCGTTCCATTCATGAAAAAAGTTACTTTGAGTAATACTTTTGTATTTGAACGCCAATAGTCATTTATCTGCTGTAAGAACAACTTATTTTTTCGTCCATAACGCTTGGCGAAATTTTGGCGACGAATTTGGTGGAATGTCGCCAACTTGGCGACTTTTTGAAATAATGCCAAATTAACGAAAATCTCGCCAAATGGATAAAAATGACGCTAAATCAATGAAAATGACGACTAATTGTCGAAAATTCAATATCTTGGAAAGAATATTAGTATCTACTAAAAGAAAAAACCTATTTTTTTTACTGAAAAGTAGTAAATTCATTACATTTTGTAAGGAAAGTCATGTGTTGCCCACATCAGATTCTTTAGATATATGTTTTCAGTTGAACAAATCTGGACCTGAACTCTCAAATAAGCGCAAGACTATGTCGGTTAAACTGAGAATGCCTAAATGGCAAAGCGAATTGCTCCACCCAGTGTGATAAAAGAGAAATAAAACAAGAAAACTGAAAGAAAAACCAAGAAAATAGAACATGAGAAGCGAACAAGAAAAAAGTGTAATTAGTACCTACCTGTCTCCGTCAAATATATGGTTTTCCGTATTGATTATAGTTATTTTTCGGACTGCCTGATTACCACAGCACTCTAATTATCCTTTTAAATATATTTAGAAAATTATAAACTGTCATAATCCGCAACTATGCTAAAGTGATTTAAACTAGTACATAACAACTTCCTTATCGTTTCGAAACACTTTGCATCAGCAAGATAAGATAAAGTGCTGAATAGTCTCCCACTCTGCTTGAGTGGAAGATTCATTCGCACAAGTAATTGTGTTTCAGAACCCATTAGGTTATACGCAGAGAATATAGCAGACGAACATGTCCTAACAAGAAAAGTGAAAACCTAAGGAACGGCAAAGTTTTCAGATTGTTTATACTTAAAGAAATCCGTGCGAGGAATGAAAAGAAGGGCTCAAGCAAGAATACTGCGGACACAGATTTAAAGGCGTGGATCTTAGTTTTTAAGAGGTATCAAAATTACATTTGAAGCTTTAAAAATTCAATTATTTAAAGCTATATTTACATTTAAATAGTTTGAAGTGTTAAGCTTAATATTTATAAATACCGTATAATTTTGATAATTGTGTTTAAACGAAATGTAGAAAAAATAAACTTTATTAATGAGATACAATCAAATTTTTTGGAAAGAAGAAACACGTTAGTATATGAAGGGGTCGACCAAAAAGTTTTAAAAATAAGCAAAGGAAGTTTATAGTAAGAATTTGAAAAAAAAAAGATTGATTTTATTCAAATTTTCTTTTATTACAATTTACGTATCAAATATTAATAAATCGAAAATAAAGATTCTTATTTTGTCTAGCTTAAAAAATTATCTAATAAAAGCACGTTACAATGTAGGAGTTACAATCGAATTTTTTGGAAAGGAAAAACATGTTAGCGTTTAAGGGGTCGATCAAAAGTTAAGAAAATAAGCAAATGAAGTTCATAGAAAGAATTTGAAAAAAAAAGACTGATTTTATTCAAATTTTCTTTTATTACAATTTACGTATCAAAAATTAATAAATCAAAAGTAAAGCTTCTTATCTTATCTAACCAACTTTAGGTAACTGTATAATGTCAATTAGAAGTCAATAGAATGACATAATTTATTTCAAATTTACACAATCTGTTCCGAAAAAGTATATTCACCCATACAAAAAATTGAGCTACAGAAGCGAAACTGGGCATGTAAATGTCATTTTAAGAGTTATAAAAATGATCAAACTATCAGCACCAATGCTGTTATAGGGCTCATACAATGCGCATGAGAACGTTCTGACTCGCGGGCAAATGAAACTGGAATTTCTGCTTTGATACTGCAAGTTGGGTACAAAGATGCTTTCTGAGACGTACTCGACGTCGCTACGAACAATTGTCGGATTTAGAGAGAGATCTCATCATAGGCCTAAGGGAAGCTGTTTAGTGCAACAGACGTATCAAACGCCATCTTGGTTGAAGCGGTATGGTAGTTGCTCGGTGTTGGTAATAGTGAATCAGAAAGGTGCATGTAATCGTCCCAGGGTACCAAGAGTTCCAACGAGACGAAAATAAGGCAAAACGACACACGAGAGTCCTGTAAGCTAAGAAATAGGTAAAAACATCATTAAAATAACGAAAAGAGGAAAGCAGTACAAGGCTCCCTGCCAGGCTACGGTAAAATGGAGTACTGGCTATGTCATCCACCAAATAACTCGCATTTTTTTGAACATCGAAGGCTTAAAAATAGTTAAGATTATAGACCCACATGCATTTTAAGTCTTTGAGGAAGATAATGTAAAACGGTGGTCAAAATTGAAACAATGTATTTTCAACCGCATTCCAAAATTTGGAAATTAAAGGCATAATATGTGACTATGTGATGAAATTAATTCAATTCAGTTTTCAATCTTGAAACTACAGAGTATTTTTTCTCAGGCCAGCGTAAATAATGAACTAGCTCATAACGTAAAACGCAATTCAAATAAAGATAAATAAGCATACTCACGTTCCGGAAATAATTACTTTCCTTATATACATAATGTATAAGGAAAGTATTGTGACGGGGTCGAAAATTCGAAATCAAGTTTTCGACGGGAGAGCACATTTCAAGCATCCCTGATTACGAATCAAACATTTTTGAAGTGATGTCTGTGTGTGTGTGTGTGTGTGTGTGAAAGTATGTGTGTGCGTGTGTGTGTGTGTATGTCAGTGAGTCTGTAGAGACGATAATTGACGAACGAATGGACCGATTCGAACCAAATTTGGTACAAAAATCACAATCCATAAACACTGGAAGCCTATTGCTTTTATACGTAATCGAATGTTCAGAACCCCCCTAAATTTTCGAATAAAATTTTGAGAAAATCGTCAAAAAATTTAAACCACTAATAAAGTTACGCAAATAGACATTTCTTATGTAATTTTTCGTTAGAAAACGATTGACAAAAATTTTAGAACGCTAACATGAACCGTTCTTGAGATATTGCACATTTTTCAAAAAAATTATTAAAAAGTCATATAAAATGAAAAAAAAAATTCCTATTGAGAAACATGTTCACTTTTCATATGTAATACCATGCGAGAAATTGGGTGACATCACTCTCGTGGATCTAGCTCGTTCCATTCATGAAAAAAGTTACTTTGAGTAATACTTTTGTATTTGAACGCCAATAGTCATTTATCTGCTGTAAGAACAACTTATTTTTTCGTCCATAACGCTTGGCGAAATTTTGGCGACGAATTTGGTGGAATGTCGCCAACTTGGCGACTTTTTGAAATAATGCCAAATTAACGAAAATCTCGCCAAATGGATAAAAATGACGCTAAATCAATGAAAATGACGACTAATTGTCGAAAATTCAATATCTTGGAAAGAATATTAGTATCTACTAAAAGAAAAAACCTATTTTTTTTACTGAAAAGTAGTAAATTCATTACATTTTGTAAGGAAAGTCATGTGTTGCCCACATCAGATTCTTTAGATATATGTTTTCAGTTGAACAAATCTGGACCTGAACTCTCAAATAAGCGCAAGACTATGTCGGTTAAACTGAGAATGCCTAAATGGCAAAGCGAATTGCTCCACCCAGTGTGATAAAAGAGAAATAAAACAAGAAAACTGAAAGAAAAACCAAGAAAATAGAACATGAGAAGCGAACAAGAAAAAAGTGTAATTAGTACCTACCTGTCTCCGTCAAATATATGGTTTTCCGTATTGATTATAGTTATTTTTCGGACTGCCTGATTACCACAGCACTCTAATTATCCTTTTAAATATATTTAGAAAATTATAAACTGTCATAATCCGCAACTATGCTAAAGTGATTTAAACTAGTACATAACAACTTCCTTATCGTTTCGAAACACTTTGCATCAGCAAGATAAGATAAAGTGCTGAATAGTCTCCCACTCTGCTTGAGTGGAAGATTCATTCGCACAAGTAATTGTGTTTCAGAACCCATTAGGTTATACGCAGAGAATATAGCAGACGAACATGTCCTAACAAGAAAAGTGAAAACCTAAGGAACGGCAAAGTTTTCAGATTGTTTATACTTAAAGAAATCCGTGCGAGGAATGAAAAGAAGGGCTCAAGCAAGAATACTGCGGACACAGATTTAAAGGCGTGGATCTTAGTTTTTAAGAGGTATCAAAATTACATTTGAAGCTTTAAAAATTCAATTATTTAAAGCTATATTTACATTTAAATAGTTTGAAGTGTTAAGCTTAATATTTATAAATACCGTATAATTTTGATAACTGTGTTTAAACGAAATGTAGAAAAAATAAACTTTATTAATGAGATACAATCAAATTTTTTGGAAAGAAGAAACACGTTAGTATATGAAGGGGTCGACCAAAAAGTTTTAAAAATAAGCAAAGGAAGTTTATAGTAAGAATTTGAAAAAAAAAAGATTGATTTTATTCAAATTTTCTTTTATTACAATTTACGTATCAAATATTAATAAATCGAAAATAAAGATTCTTATTTTGTCTAGCTTAAAAAATTATCTAATAAAAGCACGTTACAATGTAGGAGTTACAATCGAATTTTTTGGAAAGGAAAAACATGTTAGCGTTTAAGGGGTCGATCAAAAGTTAAGAAAATAAGCAAATGAAGTTCATAGAAAGAATTTGAAAAAAAAAGACTGATTTTATTCAAATTTTCTTTTATTACAATTTACGTATCAAAAATTAATAAATCAAAAGTAAAGCTTCTTATCTTATCTAACCAACTTTAGGTAACTGTATAATGTCAATTAGAAGTCAATAGAATGACATAATTTATTTCAAATTTACACAATCTGTTCCGAAAAAGTATATTCACCCATACAAAAAATTGAGCTACAGAAGCGAAACTGGGCATGTAAATGTCATTTTAAGAGTTATAAAAATGATCAAACTATCAGCACCAATGCTGTTATAGGGCTCATACAATGCGCATGAGAACGTTCTGACTCGCGGGCAAATGAAACTGGAATTTCTGCTTTGATACTGCAAGTTGGGTACAAAGATGCTTTCTGAGACGTACTCGACGTCGCTACGAACAATTGTCGGATTTAGAGAGAGATCTCATCATAGGCCTAAGGGAAGCTGTTTAGTGCAACAGACGTATCAAACGCCATCTTGGTTGAAGCGGTATGGTAGTTGCTCGGTGTTGGTAATAGTGAATCAGAAAGGTGCATGTAATCGTCCCAGGGTACCAAGAGTTCCAACGAGACGAAAATAAGGCAAAACGACACACGAGAGTCCTGTAAGCTAAGAAATAGGTAAAAACATCATTAAAATAACGAAAAGAGGAAAGCAGTACAAGGCTCCCTGCCAGGCTACGGTAAAATGGAGTACTGGCTATGTCATCCACCAAATAACTCGCATTTTTTTGAACATCGAAGGCTTAAAAATAGTTAAGATTATAGACCCACATGCATTTTAAGTCTTTGAGGAAGATAATGTAAAACGGTGGTCAAAATTGAAACAATGTTGAACAATTGATTTATTAAAATATTTCTTTTTGACATAGTTTTCATGTTCGTGAATGCGATATATTTTGAAGCACATTTTCTTTGGTTAATATAAGAAATATATATATTATATAAAAGTTTGTGGATGTAGGGAATACTTAGCAATCATTCTCCCACGTTCTTCGCAGAGAGAAAAATTGGCCTTCCACTCATAAACATGCATTAAGAAAAAAATTCTAACCTTCGTGTTTCCCAGTGTGTTTTTACACTTACGTGACGCTTGCAAAGGTGGAAGTTTCAACATTCTTTGAAGTTGCGACGTCACAGAATTTGCATCTATGCAAATAGTGTTTGGAATCTGTGATAATGTTTAAGATTCTTCCCTTTTGAATGCTGACTGACGTGCTTTAAGACTTATCAAATGGGCTTATTTGAGACGTATCAAAAGAGCTCATATTTAAGTCATATTGCATCCGCCTAGAAGGCGAAAGGTATATTAAGGATGTAATGCGCAGTTGCATTAAGGCGCAGATGTTAATGTGAAAAAGCGTTGTGATCAAGGTATCTAATTAGAACGTATAATTTATTTAGAGGTGCAACGTTTTTTATTACTTTCCTTATATACTGTATAAGGAAAGTATTGTGACGGGGTCGAAAATTTGAATTCGAGTTTTCGACTAGAAAGCACGTTTCACGCATCCCTGATCACGAATCAAACATATTTAAGGTGATGTCTGTGTGTGTGTGTGAAAGTATGTGTGTGTGAGTGTGTGTCAGTGAGTCTGTGGAGACGATATCTCACGAACGAATGGAGCGATTCGTATGAAATTTGGGACAAAAATCACAATCCGTGAATACTGGAAGCCCATTGTTTTTACACGTAATCGAATGTTCAGAACCCCCCTAAATTTTCGAGTGAAATTTTGAAAAAATCATTAAAAAAAATAAAAACCTTTAATAATGTTACGCAAACAGACATTTCTTATGTAATTTTTCCTTAGAAAACGATTGACGTAAGCTTTAGAACGTTAGCATAAACCGTTCTCGAGATATTGCACATTTTGCAAATAAATTGATCAAAATATCCCATAAATTAAAAAAATATTAACTTTTGAGAAACATGTTCGCTTTTCATATGTAATATCATGCGATAAATTTGATGACATCATTCTCGTGGATCTAGCTCGTTCCATTCATGAGAAAAGATGCTTTGAGTAATACTTTTGTATTTCAACGTCAATATTCATTTATCTGATATAAGAATAACTTATTTCTCCATCCATAATGCTTGGCGAGAATTTGGCGACGAGTTTGGCGGAATATCGCCAACTTGGCAACTTGTCTAAATGTTGCAAAATTAACGAAAATCTCGCCAAATGAATAAAAATGGTGCTAAATGGATGAGAATGACGACTAATTGACGAAATGTCAATATCTTGGAAAGAATATGGTTCTACTATAAGAAAAACCTATTTTTTTACTGTAAAAGTAGTAAATTCAATGCATTATATAAGGAAAGTCATGTGTTGCCCACATCAGATTTTTTTTATATAAGCAGGTGTATTTTTAAAGCATTCTTTGGTTTTCGAGAAATCACTGAGAGTTTCGGTGAAATTTTAATTTGAGGATTGAATTTTCAATTCCGGGCAACGCCAGTATATATTCTAATGAAAAAATCTGCTGTGGACAACACATGACTTTTCTTTTATAAATCAATGAATTTACTCCTTTTGCGGTAATAAAATAATGTTTAAGATCCACGGTACTGTGTTTCTAACGTGGAATTGTACATTTGGCAATTTTCCGGATGACAACATGTAATACTATTTCAAAGTACACAATTAACTTATATTTCACACAACTCAAAATTAACAATTATCATTGTTGATAGCATCCTCAATAAACGATACAGTTTATATATTAAAATATTTTAATAATTAATACATCAATTACACGTCATTTTCATTAATTTAGTGTCATTTTCATTAATTTAGCATCGTTTTTGCAGTTTTGATGACATTTTCCTTAATCTTGGGCTAAATATCGTCAAGATGGCGATACATTGCTAGATAATTCTCCAAGTTTGTCAAATACATCACCAAGTGTTACAGACAAACGGAGAGAAGAGCATTTTTTATATACAAGGATGCATGCCCGTCATATGATGGAGATCAGAATTTGCGAAACATCATTTTTCATTTGGCGTCATTTTTTTCAATTTGGTGACATTTTTGTCATTTTGGCAACATTTAAAAGTCTCCAAGTTAGTGACATGCCGCTAAATTTCTCGCCAAGCGTTACGGACGGATAAATGGGTTATTTTTATAGCCTATTTTTATGTTCTTTCCAAGATATTGAACTTTCATCAATTAATAGTCATTTTATTGTTTCAGAGACAGTTTCATCAATTTGGCGAATTTATATCAATTGGGTGACATTTCTGTCAATCTGACAACGTTTGAAAAATCGCCAAGTTGGAGATACTTCCGAAAACTTCTTTGTCATCGAAATTTTGTCCAAACGTTATGGACAGAAAAATAGGTTATTCTTATAGTACTGCAAATACTTATATTCTTTCCAAGATATTGAATATTCGTCAATTGTTGTCGTTTTCATTAATTTAGCGTCATTTTTATTAATTTGGCGACATTTTGTTAATTTGTCAATATTCAAAAACTCGCCAAGTTGGCGACATTCTGCCAAATTCGTCGCTAAAATCGCGCCAGGCGTTATGGACTGAGAAATAAGTTATTCTTATAAATGACTATTGGCGTTCAACTACAAAAGAATTACCCAAAGTATCTTCTCTCGTGAGTGGAACGACCAAGATCCACGAGAATGATGTCACTAAATGTATCGCATGATATTACATATAAAAAATGAACATATTTCACAATAGCTTATATTTCCTTTATTGTATGAGATTTTTTGATAAATTTATTTGAAAAATTTGCAATATCTTGAGAACGGGTCATGATAACGTTCTAAATTTTATGTCAATAGCTTTCTAATATAAAATTAAATAAGAAATGACTATTTGCGTAACTTTATTAAAGCTTTTGTTTTTTTGATGATTTTCTCAAAATTTCACTCGAAAATTTAGTGGGTTTCTGAACATTCGATTAAGTTTTAAAACAATACGATCCCAGTATTCATGGATTGTAATTTTTATACCAAATTTCGTTTGAATCGCGTAATTCGTTCCTCAGATATCGTCTCCAGTCTCACTGACACACACACGTATACAAACACACACACACAGACACCACTTCAAGAATGGTTAATTCATGTTCAGGGATGCTTAAAACGTGCTCTCCCGTCAAAAACTAGAATTTGAATTTTCGACTTCGTTACAATACTTTTATTTTACATTATACTGCGTATATAAGGAAAGTAATAGGTATATAAGAAGAAAATTTGGAACATTAGAAAATAACATGTGTAACACGTTTAAAGAACTAACAATTTACATCAATATTGATTCAAGATAAATTTTTTTGTTCGATTTGAAATGCAAATAGAAATATATAAATTATCTTTACGAATATTTTGTTTTCAAATATCAAAGTAAATTGAGTTAGTTTTTTTCAGAATTCTAAACATGTTGTTATAAAAATAAACATATTTTCTTCATATTACAAAATCATAGAATATTTATAAACCTGAGTTATGTCAAATATTACTGTTACTGAAAAAACTTCAGATATCTTATCTGATGCATTTTGTTAAATTGTTTGGGGAAAAAATAGTAAAGATAATTTACATCAAATATTAATTATTCCATCTTTTCTGTGAAAGTAAAATCATAAATAGCTTCAAGCTCTTTTATAAATAAGTGGATTTCGGAGATTGTTTTATTTTTTATAAAGCAAAAGAATAATACTGTTGTGTAGATTTGTTTGTAAAACTAGTTTGATATCTACATAATAAACGGTTGTATTATTTATTTTATCAAATTCAAGATTTAAATATTTTTATCACATAATTTTGACATCTTGTCTCTAAATACAGTGACATTTGCAATTATTATTATAACGTCAAATACTTTTCATTCTAAGACGTCTTCCTCTGTCTTAAGTTTAAAAAAACCCTTGAATGTAAATTAAATTCAATTTTAGTTGTTTAAAATTTTGTTCAGAAAAAAGCAAAGAGTTTCAAGTTCTTTTGACATATATGATATGCTAATCTATGTCTGAGATCAGTTTTACTTAACTAGTTTAGATTCAATAAATACCTTTAAATAATATCATTTGAATGCACTTTATGAGTTTTCGTGGTTCAGTTTCAAAGTGATTCAGCCGTTTCACATAACTTCTCTACAATAGTTTTATTGTTAAGGATTAAGTATTTCCTTATAAATTGCGAACTTTTTTAAAATTTTGGCTTCCAGTTTCTAGTTTTTCCTTTTTGTCAGACAGTGATTCTCAAAAGAGGCAGTAGTGTTGCCTGTTAATCAGAAATTGAATTTCTATTAAGTCATGTCATACATTGGAAGATAAAAATGTGTGCTGTTGCAAAATATTTAAATTTTAAAGGTAAAATGTGCCAGTATGTTTTGTGGATTTTATCATATAAAATTCGGTATGATATGTTATTCCTTGCTTCATCTTCAGACCCAGCCTACTTCTTCAGGTGGTAATGAACAATTGTTGCCTCAAACTCATTGATGCCTAACCAGGTTTGCATGGAGCCCTAAGGCTTCACGAGAACTAAGGTTTTACGAGTCGCAAAACTTACAAGAAAATATACAACTTGTCGCCTTCTTTGTAATTGAGTAAAATTTATAAATCACGTTAAAACCTAAGTATCACGATTTTAATGTGACCTTTTAATAACACAATAAAATCTTTTGAAAGTTTAACTTCTTAGACATTCTCGAAATAATCAAAATGTATGCAGCGACAGTTTTACTTGAGAAGAGAAATATTGTTGAAGCGGAGAGAATTTTTGCAGCGGTAAGGAATTCATTTGGCAGTAACAAACATTACTAGCACTCCCGCCAACTACTCATAGGATTACTCGATAAAAATTTTAAAATAAATTACTGTAAAAATTCCAAAGTAGTTCAAGTATATTTATTAGAAAACAATAAAATGCAATTTATATTTTGTTAACATTTTTATGAAAAATAATTATACTAACACAAAATCAACATGAAATACTTACGCAATGTCTTTTTTTGTAGCTAGTAAGCCAGATGTAAAGCAAACATATTTGTCATTTTTATTAGCAGTTATTAATAAATAGAAAAAATCAATACATACTTTTGTAATATTTTACTCAAATAAGTTAGTTATTATTTATTAGCTCTACTGCCTTACACTTGTATTTTGTTATTTTTTCCTGTCTAACCTAATTTGTGTTAACTAAGTAAGTGTTCAGCGAGTGTTAACGAAACAGTTTAAGGGTTTCTTTACACAAAAAAATTTGGGAATCACTAATCTAATTCAATGAACTGGAGAACTAGGGTGGCAAACACACAAACTCTATACACACTGAAGAACTTTCACTGTAGAACACAATATGACTTACGACTGCCGTTTTACTCAATTTTGTCTTTATACACTCATTATGTCTGAATTAACTAGATATTTATCACTATAAGCGATTCTCAATGGAGAATATTTACAGGTATATCGCAGGTGTATTTACACAGGGTATTATAATCACTTTTGATGACATTCACATTTTGCATACCCATAACATATGTCAAAATATTGCCCAAATCTAGTTTACACTAAACATTGCTATAAAGATATTCAAATATCCAGACTAACATGCGGAAACGTTTACAATTGGAGAAGACCTAAAATGACGCCATGTTAATAAATTTGATAAATCTCACTGAATATCAATTATAAGAGTACTTCTTTCATTTAGATATAAATACAATTTTAAATTTTAATGATAGAAATCGATTAAACTAATTTGAAGTCCTCGCATAATGCAGCAGTATTATAGTTTAAATTATTAATAGTATTTAAAACTTGGAATATATTGCTTATAAGGCACTCAACGTTTCCCCTATAATGTTGTGTTGTCAAGTTAAATGTGTGCGAAAACAGATGAAATAAATCAGCAAGAGACATTTATCTTTTAGGCGAGTCCATTAATAGTTAATCGATTTCCGTAATATACGAGTATCTGTATAAATGGAAAAGTTTACGATACTTCGCCTATGAATTACGTAGATACAATCTGACTCAATCAATCTATCACTGCTGTTATAGGGTGAAGTATTTGTGTTTTTAATGGATTGATAGACTTTTGAAACCTCAGAACAATTACATTTATCTTTGACCATTTTTGCTTGTGCTTGTCTCTGCATGTGTCGTAGTGCAATGCACTTATGTCAATTGTCTCCCAATTTTCATTAAATGTGGCGATCTGTGATTAGTGCGTCACACTAAGTATATTTTGATACAAATCCGAAAATTAGAGCTTTTCTCTTATTTCGAAATTGTCTTCTAAAAAACTGAAATAAAAATTGAATACTTTAGCTATTCAAATGTTTTTTTATATGGGATGTTTGACAACAAAACGACTAAAAATACTCTTAGCAAGCTAGTGCAAACCAAGATATATTTTTACTTATTTATTTACTGGTTTGTTTTATAATAATGGCGAGTTGGCATCATTTAAATATCCGGATATACCGAAATAAAATAAGAAATTATTTACAAACTGCAAAATTTCTGTAATTTGAAGTAAACATGGATTTCATATCATATTTTAATCTTTGAAACTCAATTCAATGGATTAAAAATAAATCGCTCGGCAAACTTGAAATAACTGTAATTGCAATATTTACTGGGGAACATACATACATACAGCATACTTCGACTTTCCACCACACTGCATTTTAACTCGAGAGACGAGTGTAGAGTTTTAGAGGAAAATATACATCAAAATAACAATTGGACTCCAGCCTATTGGATTGCTCAGCTACTCCACACCGCCCATGTAAAAAATAACCTTGAATTATCTTCCAACCTGCCTTTTTACACGTTCTGCTGTTACATAAACTGTTCAAATTTAGTGTTTTCATTTGGAACCTAAAAGTTTTGAACAATAAAGTAATAGATAAATATGTGAGTTACTTGCCTAATGAGTAAATATAAAAACATTTATTGATTGTTAGCTACAAATCGGCAAATTGTTTTTAGTATGAAAGAGCAAATATCCCAATATATGCAACAAAGAATTATCAAAGGCAAATGTTTTATTCCAAAGCAATTTAAAAGTATCAAATATTTATTCTAAATCTATCCATTTCCTGTTTTCGTCTTTAAAATGTTTCAAGATACTTGAGACTATACTTTGTTGAATATATGTTTCATCTCCTTCGTTATTCAATAGATAAATATTTAACTGCAGACTTTTAAATTGCTCGAAAATCAAATATGTTAAATACACTTTGAATTAATTAAAATTGTACTTAAAAATCATTTGAAATTAAAATTCACTAGATTTTAGAAAGCGATAAAACAGCGACTTAACTTTTAACACGTTACATTTGATTGATATCGAATGGAATCAGCGTACATAAAAATTGACAACTCAAACGACAAGCTAATTTTCAACACAGTCACAAAAATATTTACACAATTTTCGTACCATACAAAGAGCTAGTGATCCAATCTCTAGTGATCCAATCTCTAGTTATTAAAATAACAATTAGCGACAAGCATTCCCTTTCTTCTAAGGTGTAAGAACGTTCTCCGTAATATGTAGAAAAGGGTGATTATTGAGGTTAGTGAGCTTTGACCAGTTTAAAAAACATCTAAATCGCTAGTGCCCTGTTTTAACTTTTGTTCAGATTTAGTTCAGCTGTTCAAAATTTATCAGCCTTTAGGGAAGCAAATTAGATATTGTTTTGATATAGAAATAGAACTTTTTTAACCTGTTGAACGTTGCAAGTTACGAACGCGTCTAGTGCGTTTAGTGAAAACTTCTATACCTTAGTAACGCACTAGAAGCGTTCATCAACATTTTTTTTTCTTCTTATAAACGTGTTATATGCTCTTAATGCGTTTTACAACTTTTATTGTTCTATTTCCCCTAGACGGCAGCACTAATCGGAAATTCTTTCTTTTCTACTGCTTTTTGATCCATTTTCTTTTTCAGAATTTTTGAACCATGGGACGTTTCCTTACATATGAAAATGCTCGATGGCTTCAGAATCTAGATTGCAGAAAATAAAGAGAAAGGAACAGTTATATCATTTTGATTCTGATGATAGTGACAACGAATATTGATTTGTTTTTGATAATGAGAGTGATATTGATGAATTATCAATGTTATCATTGGAAAAATGGAGATGCAAGGCAACGAATTAGGATTTTAAGTACTCTGTGTGCTGGATCTCGATTTCCCTTTATGAAAAACCAGGAATTGCTCAAAATATTCTGCCAATTCTAGAAAATTAGATGATTTTTCTTCAAACTTGATCGTATAGACAAGATTATCAACAACTATTATAATCAAACAATAAATGGGCAGATAGTAGGCCATTCGAATGGCTGCGATATGTTATGTCTTACCGACAGACTGTGATGTGCTACGTATTTTTATAGAGTATATTCGGCCTACCGCAAATCAAAAAGAACTAAGAAGATGTTATGTTTGCTGCAGAAACACTGTGTTAGGAAGAAAAGTGCGTAACAGGAACACGATTTTACTGTAAAGATGGTGATGTAGGACTGTGTATTGCACACTGCTTTAAAATATGTATGAAAAATTTCTAAGAAATAAGAAATTAAATTAAATGATGCATTTGCAGGGAATGTAAATACATTTTGTATATATTGTATGAAGTAATTACAATTCATTTACTTGTTGCTTTACTTAATATTCAATTACATTCATTGAGATGACGGGGAATTCGTCCCCGCTACGGGGAAAAAAATCTGATGACGGCAACACATGACTTTTCTTATATAATGTAATGAATTTAATATTTTTTCAGTAAAAAAATAGGTTTTTCTTATAGTAGATACTAATATTCTTTCCAAGATATTGAATTTTCGACAATTATTCGTTGATTTAGCGTCATTTTTATCCATTTGACGAGATTTTCGTTAATTTGGCAACATTTCAAAAAGTCGCCAAATTGGCGACATTCCGCCAAATTTGTCGCCAAAATCCCGCCAAGCGTTATGGACGGAGAAATAAGTTATTCTTACAGCAGATAAATGTCTATTGGCGTTCAAATACAAAAGTATTACTCAAAGTATCTTTTTTCATGAATGGAACGAGGTAGATTATTGAGAATGATGTCACCCAATTTATCGCAGTGTATTACATATGAAAAGTGAACATGTTTCTCAATAGGAATTTTTTTTTTATTTTATATCACTTTTTGATAATTTTTTTGAAAAATGTACAATATCTCGAGAACGGTTCATGTTAGCGTTCTAAAATTTATGTCAATCGTTTTCTAATGAAAAATTACATACGAAATGTCTATTTGCGTAACTTTATTAGCGGTTTTGACTTTTTGAAGATTTTTTCGAAATTTCATTCGAAAATTTAGGGGGGTTCTGAACATTCGATTGCGTATAAAAACAATAGGCATCTAGTGTTTACGGATTGTGATTTTTGTACCAAATTTTGTTCGGTTCATTCGTTCGGTTCAAATCGGTTCATTCGCTCGTCAGTTATCGTCTCCACAGACTCACTGACACACACACACACACACACACACTTTCACACACACTTTCACACACACACACACACAGACATCACTTCAAAAATGTTTGATTCGTGATCAGGGATGCTTGAAACGTGCTCTCCCGTCGAAAACTCGAATTCGAATTTTCGACCCCGTCACAATACTTTCCTTATACATTATGTATATAAGGAAAGTAACAACATTACTCACCCCGGGAAATATATAACGCTGGGAATAAGTTTTCCTTCTAAAATCGTAATGGCTAAAGGTATAATTTGCAGACTTTCTAGACAAATATGAATCAGTAATGTACTAATACCATCGAAGAATAAAACATAAAAATACATATGGTCATTATCTTGGAAAATATAGCAAAATGAGATAATAGAAACCTTCATCCATGTGGTAAAAAAAAAAATAGATTCTGATGTTGCATCAAAATATTTTCCAGAATTATTGATTGTACATCCGATATTATTCACGCTGAATAAATGAGCATATTACTTTGTTTTGTGGACACAAAATTCTGCCGTTGTAGGTTTATCCCCAGGGAGGAGATAAAACGTAGGGAGCTTCACATTTTATTCGTCCAACTTTGCAAAAAGTGTCGATTTAGACAACTTTGCGCATCCTGCTAATAAGTCAAAAGAAAGTTACCGAGAGAATGTCAGACAATTATAAATTTTTAGATAGATATATTATTTTTTGGAATATTAATCAACAACCAGAAATATTGCAATTTTAATTTAACTATTATTTAGGAATTAAAATTTTAGAACCTTGTTTAAATCAGAAGGGTGCCACTCCTCCGCAAACGAACCTTTGCAGTGACTTCAGTTTGGAACCGACATTTACGCTTTTTGTTGCGAAGTGCCTTTATCGATCTACGTTAGTTTTACATAAACTTCGGACAAACTAATAGTTAGAATCATTGGTTTAGTCATTTTGTGAGTTTTTTCGAGCAAATTTTGAAATGCCGAACGCCTGTGCTATTGCAATATAGATGAATGAAATCCGTGTCAATGCAAAAAACTAACTTTTTATAGGTTTCCGAAACAATATTAGTACTAGCTGAGAAACTGATGTGAAGTAAGATTTTTTTTAAATGCCAATTTTGTTTGAATTGTTGATTTGCTGGTGTGAAAAGTCTGATTTGTAATCTGAAGTTTGGAAGGTCTAACGTCTTATCTGAAATTTAATAAGCTGATGAAGTTGTAAAAATAAGTGCATTAATTTCATTTGCTTGAACATATATATTCTCTTCGTGAATCAAAACACGACAATGAATTTAATTTATTATTATGAAAATACATGACACAGAATGTGTTAAAAAGTAAAACAATTGGTTTCTATATTTATATATATTTGCATTAAGTATTGATTTATTGATATAAATTCTCCATTTGATCTAAAAAAATTTTAGAATCAAATATTCTGAAGGGACCAGAAAAGACCTAACTTAATTCAAGAAAAGACCGAAATATGTTTACGTATATAAAATTGGCATAAGCGCATCTCTCCCAATCCCTATATAAAGATATAAAGCTTAATATTTCACTCATTTCTTTGATTTTCAACTTTTGTGGTAAGGTAATTGTAGATCATTTTATTTATAAGCATTTTATAAGAAATCACACCGCAATGATAATTTGATGGGCTTGAATGAATGAAATGATGGTGGATGATTCCAGAAGAGCCCAGCACATCGACCAGAGGTCTGTTGCGCTACCCCAAAAGAGAAGATCTCTATGAAAAGAGACCAACAGCCGAAGCAAAAATAAGCAAGCAGTTGACAGGAATGTCATACAACTCCCAGGGTTCAATCACATGTCGACCTATATGCTCGAACCTGTGGACGGAGAATACCTCACATTCACAGAGAATGTGTATGGCAGTTTCTTCGCTATAGTTGCAACCTCTGCAAAGCGAATCCTTAGTGACACCCATAATATTTAGGTGTCTTTTGAGGTGCAGTGTCCAGTAAGAAGCCCAACAGCCCTTCTGATGCCAGCTCTACTGAGCCTGAATAATTTCTTCTGACGTATGCTAGGGCAATTGCAGTTGAGGATTTTCGCTTGCCTTTGGCCCTTAGTATTAAGCCAGTTCTATTTGATGGGCTTACATGGTAGTTCAAGATGAGGTGATATACTATGATACATGTCCACATAATACTACCATCCGGTTTAAATTAGGACAGTACATAGACTGCCCTAATTCTTCCTGTAATAACATCCTGGGTTACAATATCTATTATATTTTCCTTTAATGACCTATAACATCAGACATAATACAAAATATACAAATTATAATCCATATCAAGCAAAACGTTCAGCAAGCAAAACATCAAGCAAAACCATTAAAACTCCACGGGAATATAATTTTCAATTAAAAGAACTGAAATTAAATAATGCACAATAATATAATTTCAGTATAAATTTCAATACTTTAGAATTGGAATATAATTTTGAAATGCTGCATAAATCAAGACATATGCCAATTAGTTATAAATATGCGTGTGGGGTGCTCAGACAATTTTTGATGACACGTGAGTTTTCTAATTTTTTTACAGGCATAACTTTGAATTTTATTCCATTTTATTTAATGAGTCTTAATATGTCTCTTGCTAACTGTCTGAAACTCTTGACAAATATTATTCAATTCGAATTTTTCATTTTTATCATTTAATAACCGTTCTAAATTAGAATTTCATCTCATCGATTCGATCAAAACGCCAGAGGATAAATTGCAAACTCAGTTTCATAACTGCTGTATTTTTATCTTTTAGCAGAATATGAAAATCACTCAAGGCTTGCGTTCTTCGAAATATGAGAGTTCTCCATTAATTTGAACGTTGGCTGTTAATATACAACTAGTCCTTGTAATATCAACTAATCTTCTGTAAAATATTTTCAACTTTCATAACAGAATTTCGAAAAATAATGGTTGTTTGAAAATTTTTAATTTTTATACACTTGATACATCCCCGGCCGTCCAAATAGATGCTCTATGTCCTGGGATGAGTCGGACGGTCTGGGTCTTCAACACTTGATACATCCCTCCGGCCTCTGACTTTGTTGCTCATAGCCTCGGGTGAGTCGGGCGGCCGGGGCCTTCTACACTTGATACATCTCGGACACTCAAACAGCTGCTACAAACCCTTTGGGTCAGTCGAGTGGTCTGGGTTTGCAATACTTGATACATCAAAATCAAACAATACCAAGTGAGTAATTTACGTACCTTATTATCGTTTGTAGAAAAGAAATATTATAATATATTATTTAATATATATATTTAAATATTGATATATATATATATCAATATTTAAAGAATAAAGCCGAGGTCAATGTTTTTGGGACACCTTGTATATATATATATATATATATATATATATATATATATACATATATATATATATATATATATATACATATATATATATATATACATATATATATATATATATACATATATATATATATATATATATATACATATATATATATATATATATATATATATATATATATATATATACATATATATATATATATATATATATATATATACATATATATATATATATATATATATATATACATATATATATATATATATATATCGTATATACAGGGTGTCCCAAAAACATTGACCTCGGCTTTATTTCTTAAATATCGATCTTAGACACGTATAATAAATTACAAAGTTGCGTAAAAAAGGGTGCATAATTTTATGAAGTCGATAAAAATTATCAACAGATTAAATTTCAAGAAATGCAAAATTTAAATTTTTATACGGCCCCCGTACAAAAACATTTCCAATAGGTAAAATGTTCCCCATGCACTAATAAGGTGATGTACAAAATTTCAGCATTTTATAATAAAAAGTCCCAGAAATATGTTTAAACAAAGTTGGTGAGGGATTAATCACAAAATAAAATGTAAATGTTTACAGCAAGAGTGCAAATGACGCAACCGAGAAATGCATTATAGGCAAATAATATCTTGCTCTTAATCTACCTAAAAATCATCTAAGTGATATCGGGAAGACATACTTAAAATTTCAAGTTCGTCAATTAAATCTTTCCCGTAAAACTTTCACTTGGAACAACAACTGTCCACACGCGTCAAACCCTTTAAATCTCTTATCAGCGCTATCACGTGACGAACAGGCGTGGAAATAAAAAATTTGAAAATTTGCATATGCTCACCTCTTCTTACTGTAACCGGCACTTATTCTAATTTTCCACGTTTTGCTTCTTTTCATTTTGTGGTTGTTATGAGTGATAGTGTCATCCGTCAGTGTATATATATATATATATATATATATATATATATATATATATATATATATATATATATATATATGTGTGTGTGTGTGTGTGTATGTATGTTTAATGTCAATAGTGGAACATAAAAAATGTCTGAATTGTTACATTTGTTTCATCATATAAAATGTAACATTATAGAGATGTTAAATTTACCATAAAAGTAAAAATGCTGGTAATAGCACTTTTATAAAACCTATAACTATTACTACAAAAATAGAGACAATGTAAGACAAACCGCCTAAATCATCTTGAAACATTTTTCATTTTGTCACCCTTTGTAATAAAAAGAGCTTATCGCCGGTTAAGAGCTTTCTTTCTTTTCCTTCACGAAATTTATAGCCTGTCAAATTAATTACTCGTTAGTTAAATAGTGATTAATTAGGCTTGAATACGTTTTAAAGTTTAAAAAATACTAGTCTAGATATATTTTTAATGATGTAGCTCACTTTCTCGGGCGAGGCCACCGTTTTCAGAACGGGTGAGCAATGGATTATGCAGCCATAGATCTACCTCTCAATATGGTACACATTAATCTAGAGAGTGGTGCGTTGATAGGATTCCCTGGCTATCCAATTGAGTTCCGCGTACTATGAACGGGACTAATCCCGGCGTTTGGACAAGACTAATTTTGCAATCTCTTTCAAATACCGTCAGTGACTGGTATCTTGAACTGGTAAGTGTTTTTCGGACCTTACCCCGGATAGGATAGTGAATAAAAATGCTAGTATCGTTAAAAATGAAATGTACACACTATTTGCTACCATATGAATGCCTATTCATAAAGTTCTTGTTTTATTTATGTGAATCAAAGTTTCCGTTTTTTGTTGAGTCAAAATATATTTTGGCGGATGGGTAAAACAACAAAGCACATCATAAATGATGTATAGAAATAAAATATGTCTTTAATTTTCTGCGCTTTTTCTATTCAAACGGGCAAATTTGGCCATTAAAATAATTTGAAACTATATGCTGAGAATTGGAGATAAACGTCCCTAGAGAATTTTCTACAATTTAAAAATATTCTCAGAGTGATAAGATCCCATTCATATGTCTATCTTTTTTTCTTACAGACAACTTTCTATTTTATCATCACTATATTCTTTGGATCCAAAGGAAATGGTTTCTTTAAATAGTTTTATATTCTCTAACATTTACTTCCGATTTTCAATAAACATTTTGATTTGTAATTTATTGGAAAGCAGGAATTTCAATGAACTTTTTCATTTCTTGAAGATTATTCTTTCTGTAAACTAGTATATGTTCAGCATATCATTTGACATGGTATAACATTAATTCATTTCATGGAGTATATATTTGATTTTTATTACATTTCTATTTGCATTATCTATATCCTAATGCTGTTGAAACTAATTAAAAAGTTAATTTTTTTCGATTTGTACATATACACAGCTAACGAATACTGTGGAGATAAAAAAATGTATAAATTGCTTTGGTTTTGAGGCATTAAAAATATGGTGGTATTGTATTGTATTAAAAATATGAATTACATTTTCTTTATATAATTACTAAATTTTAGATACGTTGTGATTAAGAAAAACAAATATAATTACCCATTTTCTAAATTTCTGGATGTTTGCAGATGCTGCCTAAAAATTGCTGGCAAAATGTATTTGGAGTCTTAACTGAAGAGAATTCTTCTTCGTAAAAATTATTTATTTTAAAACATCTCCAAAGACTATTATTCATTACTAAAAGTTATAAAATTCCAAAAATGCTTATTTGCAGTACTTATTAACTTTTATATTTACGGGCGGATGATGTAATAACGTTGATATAAATTCTATTACCCTGTTATCACTATAAATCCTAATCCTTGCCAAATCGCAATCAAAAAAATATATATCACAAGCAACAGTACCTTTTAGTTCTATTAAACTCAAGACGTAGGCCACTGGTTCAATTTGGATAGGGGCCTTATCAGGAATATAAAGGGTGATTAAAAAAGAAGGTGGACAAGACTGTACGAGGTGGTAGTATACAATAAACCCATCATTTTTTATCCTAGTTTCCGGGGTCGGGAATGAAACGTAAAGGCATTACAGAGCGATGGATTCGGCGAGATGGTCTCATAGCTTGGCCCCGACGATCACCTGATCTGTCGTGTCTTGACTTCTTTTTGTGGGGGATATCTCAAGAGTCTCGTCTCTGATACTCCCCTTGAATCTGAAGAGAAAGTCTTCGTCAGAATTTCGGCCGCTGCTGCCGAAGTGCGCGACATGCCTGGTATGTTCGAGAAATTTCGCCAATTCCTCCATCAACGCTGTGAGACGTGCATGCAGCTTGGCGGTCGCTCTTTTGAGCCATTACTGTAATTATTGTTTATTAAATGTCATTTTATAACTTCTTCTTATGTTTTTGTCTCACTTCATTGGTTTCATCATTAAGCGCCCACTGACGTCTTTATGTTTCATTTCCGACCCGGTAAACTATGACGAAAAATGTTTGGTTTAGTGTGTATTACAACCTCGTAACGTTTGGCCTGTCTTTTTTTAATCATCCTGTATTGGCATAGTTCCTTTCGTATATGGCATGCTTACAATAATTGAATTCAATAAGTGTAGTCACCATGTTCTTCGGGCCCCAAGATCAGGATCGGCTTCTCAGCCTCACATGGCTGTCACCAGGAAACTTCGCCTTCCCCTAGCCTCAATTTTTACCTCAGATAGATTTTTACCCTTACTGTTTCTTACACTATTTGGTTGGCTAGAATGTATGCGATGAGTCGCCTCTGGACAACATAGTTTTCCGGTATTCAAAAGTACCATCTGAGTTGCATCATTTTTAGGTATCTGGAGGTACTTCGTTTATAGCTGCTATCATAATATTGTATACCCATCTATTCTCTATCTTGATTCCTAAATGTTTGGTCCTTATTTGCAGGCATCCTCATTTCTATTACTAAGACCTCCTCTCATTTCAATTTGTTAGCTCTTTTTTTAATACCGTAATCATTTTCCAGGCTTAAATTTCACAGCTTGAGTTGTTCTTAAAATTATTTCAAACATTATGAAAATATAAATTTTGATCATTACAAACACTATACCAACAGTATCAGTTCATTTGATAACAAATAACGATTAGGGAAAACCATAAATTATTTCTCATTTTTAAATAAGTAAAATAGTCATAACAGTTTCGATTGTGAATCCATCAAGTAAGTGGCAATCAAACTAAAATCAATATTGTGTTAAGTGCATACTTAAAGATAAATATATATATATATATATAAATCCTATCTCTTCTCTTTCCACATGGCAAAGAAATATTCAAGTTATCTTCGATTTCATACGAAATTAAATTAAGGGAAACTGCCTTCGAATTCGATTTACAATCATTTGCATTTCTCCTGTGTGATTTTCAATAAATAGTTCGATTGGAATTTTATTCAAAAGTCTGCACGCTGTTTGACAAACTTCAGGTTCTAGTAAACTATGATTAAAATTCCAACGGATGTTCCAATTAATTCGAATTAAAGATTCCGGGGAATACGGGAAGAGAATTAACTGAATGTCAATCGAAACATTCTTAAGGGTTATTTTTTCGGTTTAAACAGAAATTTATATCCACACTTGTCTTAATTATTCCACAAAATATGAATATACTTCCCAATACTCTGTAGAATAAATAAGACGGAATATTAATAGATACATTTACGGGCAATAGAAATGCAATCCAAGATTTTAATTTTCAAAATTAGGAACATGCATCTGAATTTTGAACTGCTTGATAGATTGAAGGTTCCATCTAATTTATTATATAGCCTTTTTTACAGCTATTGAAGGGATAAAATTTGAACTACTTCTGTTCTGTATGCACGAAATTAAAGGTACTTGCATGTGATGCAACATGCAAAGGATCCGACGATTCTTCTATTGAACCGTAAAGTTTCTGTCAACTGGCGCGACAATAAGAATTTCGACTGCTCTGTCGGAGCTTAGCCTCCGTGAGAGTAGGACGTTTTTGATTGTGCTCCTGCCGCCGTACGTGCCTTCGGTACCATCGCCGCATACTTCGTGACCTTCGCACCGTACCCTGCGACCTTCAAGCTGCCTGACTGATTGACAGGAGAAAGATGACTGAGGCCGCGGAATTTCCGCCGCTGCCGCACCCACCCACACAAGAAGCCCTCGACCACGTGGTGCAACTTCAAGCATCGACTAGCATGGACTTAACACTTAGTGAAGCCAAGATGGAGGCCAGCGATATGCGCGCCGTTTACAACGAACTGGACACTGAAGTGAGGAGATGCAAGGACCAGGAACAAATGTTGCAGCTCAAAGCAAGGCTACAGAAGCATAGGATGAAGCTGGACCGCTTCCTAACGAAGTGTAATCTACCTCATTATGGTGAGACCTGTCGGAGACCATCTCCGGCAGTTATTCCTTCTTTTTCTTTAAACCAGCCAGGTATTTCTGTTGCTTTGCCACCTAGCTATAAAAATGTGTCTGATAATGATCCCGGCATTTTGCCTAAAAATAATGTTAGCCCCACCAAAAATGGTGGAAGCCCCCCTAGAGCTAAGAAAATGAAATCTATGGATAGTGAAGGTTTTCAGCTGCCTCCCAGAAGGCATACTGCCAGTCTGGCGAGTGCTAGCCTGGTTAGCAACCCCCCCCCCTCATTTCTAATGCAAATGTTTTAAATGTTGTTAGTGATAGTGTTAATGATGTGCCTGCGCCTGACGCAGAAATCACTGAAGATATGATTATTGACGCCCCTCCTAAAGAGCGTCGCCCCCCCCCCTTCTTCGTAGTGGTCACTACTCACTACCATTTACTTCTACATGATATTAAGGAGCTTGCACCAGATATGGTTGCTAAAATGACTAACACCGGAGACTTTTTAAAAGTTAATGTTAGGACTCGGGAAGAATATATTAAAGTGCAAAGGTTTTTAATAGATAACAATATTCAATTTAAATCATATTTGTTAAATGAGGCTAAACCTCTTAAGGTGGTAATCAGGGGCCTACCGATCTGTACGCAGACGGGGCAGATCAAGACTGAACTTGAAATTCTTGGGTTCACCCCTATCAGTGTCACGCAACTAGCGCGTGGCCCTAAGGACAAAAAGATTCTTATGCCTCTGTTCTACGTACAGTTAGGGAAAACCCCTGATAATGCTAAAATGTATGAGCTAACTAGACTTATGTATACTGAGAATAAGGTCGAGAGGTTCCGGGGCAGGAAACAAATCAACCAATGCTACCGCTGCCAGTCCTTCGGACATGCCAGCAACTCATGCCATCTCCCAGCCCGCTGTGTTAAGTGTGCGCAAGCGCACTTGGCCAGTGAATGCACTAAGTCTATAGAAACCCCTTGTGTCTGCGCCAACTGTGGCGGCGCACACCCTGCATCGTATCGGAACTGCCTAAGTTTCCGAAGTACCGTCCCCCCCTCTCTCGACCAGGGAACTCCGGTGTTAGTAATAGGTTCGTCGACCCGCAGCGATCCTTCGCTGACGTCACGACAGGGCGTAACGAGGCGTTCGAAAAGACCCAGGAGGTCACCCCAAAATTGTCGGCCCCTAGCGGAGCGAACACCAAGAAATCCGACGTCATCCAAGATGACTTTCTAAATCTCTTATTTCGATTCGGAGAGCAGTAGGGTACTGCCGTTGTAAATCTGGCCTTTAAGACGGCCCTTCCCCATCTCAGGACTGCTCCAACTGAGATGGATAAAATTCAAATTCTGTTTGAGGGTGTAAGCACCCTCATTTGCAAACCTTAACCCCCCCCCCCTTTTGGCTATGGGTTTTCAGCAAAGGAACTTGAAGGCTCTTACCATTGGCATCTGGAATGCCAATGGACTCAGAGGTAAGATCCATGAGGCTAGGAACTTTTGTACAGCATATAACTTAGATTTGTTTTTGGTTCAAGAAACCCACTTCAGTCCAGGGAACTTCTGCAAGATTACTAACTACGACTTATACAATGACGACAGGCCTCGTACTAGCAATCGTTCTGACGGCGGTACGGCAATCTACATTAAAAACAGCATTCCTCACAGCCGTCTTCCCTCCCCCCCCCTCCAGACGGGGGAGGCAACAGTGGTACAAATCTGTCTTCCGAACAATCCTGTGGTTACCATTGCTTCAGTGTACCTCCCTCCGAGGTGCAATAATGCTGGCCTGGCTATTGTGGACCTTTCTTCCCTTTTCAAAATGTCCGCCCATGTGATAGTTGCTGGTGATTTCAACGCTAAACACCAAGCCTGAGGGTGCCCATCGTCGAATCCTCGCGGCCACAGACTTAAGCGCTGGGTCGACGAGCAAAACTTTGATGTTGTAGCCCCAGGTGACCCCACCCACTTAAATAATATCTTAGACTTCGCCATCACCAGCAACATTCCCTTTACTTATCACATGGAAGTAAGTGATGAACTCCCCTCTGATCATCTCCCCATCCTGTATTCCATAGAAATGAATAACTTCTCCCTTGTCACCCCGGCCAAGCTAAAAACGAGCTGGTCGCGGTACAAGGATTTACTTACTAGAACCCCCCCCCCCTCCTTGCAAAGTCAAACTGGACGACGGACCTTGTGGATGCGGAGGTGGAAAAAATTGGAAACATCCTCAAGGAGGCCTACTCTGCATCCTCGAGGCCCAAGACCGATAAGGTCAATTACTACAAGCTACCGCCCGGAATACAGGACTTGATCAGAGACAGGAACCGACTCCGGAAGGAGTGGCAGGCCAGCCGTGATCCTGACCTTAAACGTGAGCTAAACTTCCTCAGAGCGCAAGTTGGCTCACGTATTAAGGCATTTACAAGTGCACGATGGAACACCTACGTAGAGTCCTTAACGACTCAAGACAACACCATTTGGAGGGCTACCTCACGTATTCGTAGGCACAAAACTTACATTCCAGCCCTTAACGGCCCAAATGGCAAGGCAATTACCAACGCACAAAAGACTGAGCTGCTTGCAGACAGTCTTAGAAGGCAGTTTGAACCTCACCACGATGTAATCGATCCTCGGACGGTTGCATTGGTGGATCCCATGGTTGAACAATTCATCTCCACACCTTCTGCAAACACGCTCAGAGTGGTCAAACACTCTGACATTACACCCTATATTCGAAAACTGAAGAGTAATAAAGCGCCTGGGAGAGACCTCATCTCTACTAATATGCTAAAGAACCTCTCTAAATATTATGTTTCGTATCTCGTCAACCTGTTTAATATTCTTCTCAGTCTGAACTATTTTCCACGGGCTTGGAAGGTGGCCATTGTGGCCCCCCTACCCAAGCCCGGCCTTAACCATTCTGACCCTTCTAACTTTCGCCCTATCTCTTTGCTTTCTGTCCTCTCTAAACTTTTCGAGTATGTCTTGGTCGGGCATCTGGATGAGTTCTGCAGTCTGAAGGACCTTGTCATTCCTGAGCAATATGGGTTCAGGAGTGGGCACTCCACACAGCATCAGTTGCTCAGAGTCGCGGAACTCATTCATGATGGTCGATCTAGGCATCTCAACACCACTGTCATTTTCCTGGATATCCAGAAAGCCTTTGATAAGGTATGGGTATCTGGACTCCTCTTTAAACTAATTGCTCTTCACTTTCCTGCTCATCTTATTAAGATCCTCCACTCTTACCTAACGGAGCGTAGCTTCGTGGTAAGAGTGTCTAACTCTCTCTCCTCTCCCAGGAATATACTCAGTGGGGTCCCGCAAGGGTCTCTTGTCGGCCCCAAATTGTTCAACCTATACATTAACGATCTTCCACGTCTCCCCGGTGTCACTTTCGGCCTATACGCCGATTACACGGCCCTGATTGCACAACATAAACAAACACATATCGTGCACAAAGCTCTTCAGGATTACCTGGACAAAATGACGCAATGGTTAAAAAACTGGAGGATTAAAGTCAACGTCGCCAAATGTGCTGCCGTCAGTTTCCCCCCCCCCTCGCCGAACCCCCGTCACTAATTTAACTTTAAACAACGAGCCCATTCCCTGGCAATCTAGTTACAAGTACCTAGGAGTGTACTTGGATTCCAAATTATCGTGGAAACTTCACATTTCTGAAACATGCCAGAAAGTGAAGTCTGCACTCGCCCTTATGCGCCCCCTTTTGGCTGGAAACAGCCGCCTGTCAACAAGAAATAAGTTATTGCTGTACAAAGCCTGCATACGTCCAATTATGACGTACGGATCTCCTATCTGGGGAACCGCAGCTGAGACTCACCTTAGGAAACTTCAAGTTGTACAAAATATTGCACTTCGTTCGTTTGTTAGGTTGCCGAGTTTCGTCCGGCTGGAAGTTCTGCATAGAGACCTCAACATTCGACCCTTTTTAGAACATATTCAAAATTTAGCTCAAAATTTTCTCAGAGGTCTCAGTGGAGTAAGCAATCCCACGTTAGGTAGCATTCCGGGGTATAACCCGACACACCCGAAGGCGCGTCAGCGCCCGAGGGCGTTGCCGTGGCTCCACCCCAAGGATGTATTCCTGCGCCCCCCACGGGGCCGCCGTATCTAGCATTGTTTTGCAGCTCCCCCCCCCCCGTTGTTGTGTCATCAGAACTCTAGTTTTAACCGTGCCCCTCCCTTGCTTTTGGGAATTCGCGTTTATCGGCGAACCTTTAAACTTTTTTTGTAATGTTCGGTACTCCCCCCCCTGTCTCAAGCTCAAGGCCCTGCGTCCCTCGGGACGCCCCTCTTCTACCCCTGCTTTTATCCTGCTAGGCGCCCGCTTGGGCCCTAGTCCTTTCTCCTCCTCTGTAGACTTGAGGAGGGGCCCGACCTCGGTCGAGCCCCCCCCCCCCAAGCACTCCTTCTGATGTAAATTCTTTCACATATGTTTCCTTTTTCTTATCTTTTTTCCTTTTCGTCCGGAGATTAAAGGGGGGAATTCTTTCCCCTCCTGGGCACTCCGTAAAACCCCGTCCTTGAGACCTTGAGAGCGCGACAATAACAGCAAGTCATTTTTGATGAAGTAGTAGTTAAAAATGCACATATTTCATACAAAGGCAGTTTCTTTAAATCATTATAATGATAAAGCTCTAGCTTTTGTATTTCTTAGATAGTGTGGTGCACATTTAAATAAAACTGTTTATGTGGGATTTTAAACTTCTTAAATTATTCATAATTATGGCCGGAATTATCGTAAATCGTTGATCATTATAACATTTAAACATTAAATACATTGCATTGTGTGCCGCTCATAAAACCCACCATATTTATCTTCAGTGCGAATTCTGTAAAATAATATTTATTAATATAATACTACTCAATTAATTTTACCATTGTTAACTTTAAAAATAAAATCATTTATTAACAACTTAGATTACTTATTAAATTAATTACAACAATTAGTCATATTAATTGCAACGGAGGGAGCAGATGTGAGACCATTTATTTAACAATGCCCAAAATGCATGAATGACCTTTAACAAGTATTGATATGAACACATCCCTCAAGTCTGTCTTGGACTTTATCACCAGCTCGTACTTAATGTCGCTCATTTTACTGGAATCAACTCGTAGCATAATTCTCCCACTCGTGCTCGTCGATCATATCGTATTGCCGTCTACGTGTTAATATCGAACACATCTGGAACCACTGTAATCAGGACATTGTCGTTTCTCATTTGCCTCTGTCTCACGTAGAAGTCGTCGTGACTTCTCGTCTATATTGCCTCCGTAGAAATCTAACATATTCTCCTAGAAGTTGTTGTTGTTGAGACCCAGACCGTCCGACCTACCAACTCCTAGAAGTTGTGTAATACCATCTCTTAGTTTGCTGCCTCTTTTTGTCTGAGGTCTGACACGCCTCTTTGGCTCTGATTGGTCGACTTTAGGGCAATGCGCCCAGACATCTAACATATTGGTTATATTTTTGACCACTCTTGTGACCTCTCGTGGCTTCACCTTGGCCTCCACTGTTAATTACCTACTTTGACCTTTTGGGTCAGGGTGCTATAAAACTGGCGTCCCCAAGTCTGATGCTATTGCAAAACATTAAGACACTCATAAATAACCATCATAAAACTGTCTCCGCTAAATCTTAGCTCAAATCTGGTGTGAAATCTATTCGCAGATAGAAATATAGAATAAATACCACAGTTTTAGCATTATCACTACTATATAGTTATGCTATTCTAAACAATTTGATATACATGTTTTGTATATCACTTAAAAATATATTCATTTTACACATTCGCTACCAGTTTGATATGCCGCTGGGGCTGGGTAACAGTGTGGGCTTGAATGAATGACATGAAGGTGGATGGCTCCACAAAAGCCTAGCATAGCGACCAGAGGTCTATTGTACTATCCCCTGAAATGAAAAAGTCCCTAAGAAAAGAGACCAGTAGCCGAAGCAAAAATCAGCAGACACTTGACAGGAAAGTCATGCAATTCCCAGGGCTTGATCACATGCCGACTCAAGTGTTCGAACCTATGGGTGGAGAACACCTCACATTCACAGAGTATGTGTGTGGCGGTTTGTTCGCTATAATTGCAGCCTCTGCAAAGCGAATCCTTAATGACACCCATAATATTTAGGTATCTTTTAAGGGTGCAGTGCCCAGTAAGGAGCCTAACATCCCTTCTGATGCCAGTTCTACTGAGCTTGAATAATTCCTTTTGATGCATACTAGGGCACTTACAGTTTAGTTCCTTCGCCTGCCTTTGGCCCTTAGTATTGCGCCAATTCTCGCACTGAAGCTTTCTGAAGATGTCATAAACAATTCTTCTAGTCAGTTCATTTGGAGCACCCAAAACTGGCTCGCGACCAACAAAAGATGTGCCTGAACCTTCTCTAGCCAACACAGTGTGGGTTTACTCAAACATTAACAGTGATTAATTGCTATTTTATTTTGAAGGTGATTTAAATGACTCATAATAACTTCATTCATTCTATTGAAAAAAGTATTAGTTGCACACTCTACAATTTATTATCTTTCGTTAGGAAAAATATAAAGCGGTTAGTCCAGATAAGCGGTTAGTCCAGACACAGTTTTTTAATCGGAAAACAGCTCATTGCTGGTATTATTCTATTTAATTGCTTTGTTTTCCTTATCATAAAGTAGGTGACTCAGGATAGTTTCGTTTCAAGGTTTTGCTTTCGAAAGCTGATGGCATATATATTTGATAGAGTTTTTTAATATCAAACACTTTATTCATGTGCGTTTTTACAGCACTTTCGTTGATTTTTTTGTATTTCTAAAATTAATCTTTAACTCAGAATGTTAATTACTTTTCAGTGACTTTTCTGAACATGTGTTAGACTTGCGACATTCATTAAATTGTGAATCCATCCAGTAATGACAACCAAATATTATATTACTTTAAACAAAATAACTATATAAATCCAAACAAATACCACACGAAAAGTATCCTCTACTACTTCTGTATAGTAAATGATATTGAATGTCACCTCGCATATAAACAAAATTAAGTTATCGCAAATATGATTTTTCAAGGGAACATTTTCAGTCATTTATATATCAGCCATGAATTTCAATAAATATTTCGATTAGGATTATATTTCAAAGCCTGTACGGTATTTCAACGATTTTTTCTCTTTTTATTAAAATTCCAGCATTTATGCAGGTATTCCGATCAATTGAAATTGGAATCTCTATAGAGGATTTAAGAATTTATTTAAAATTGGTCTCCGTGCAAACTTTCATAAACATTTTTCATTTTAAAGTAGTCATATGATCAAATCTGAATTCGTAGTAATTTAATCTTAGTTAATCTTGGTAGTTCTACTTTATCAGTCTGAACGACATACTTTAATTTTGATAAAGTCATTTTTACGGTAGTTATCGTTCTAAAGGATAGACAGACAGACAAATAGAATGAACAAAGTCATAAACACTTTCAACTATGTTATAAAGTGTTAAAAAAAGAAAACCCAATTTTTGTTTACGGTAGCAACATAAGAGTTATGACTTTGCCATTCATAGATTCATAAAACATTAAAAACTAATCACTCTTTATCTAATTGTTTTATTAGAGATTGCTTTTCAGCTGATACATATACTTTAAAATACCTCTTCGCCGATACCTTAACTTGTTGCTCTAAGTTTTGAAGTTTCTTAAATAATAGCATTACGAAAACGTTGAGGTGAACCCGAAGATTGAAATACTCTGCCTTTTTTTCCTCCGGTCTGAGTTATAGAAAATGTTGAGGTGGTCAGCTCATGATTTTCGCTATATAATTCAATGATTTTTTTCTTTCCCGGAGCAAATAATTATGTACATGCTTCACAACGCAACTTTTGTAGCATTGAATTAACACCACATAAATTGAAATTGGTCGTTTTTGCCAGCATATGAATCCACATAGATTGGCCTTATATCCACATACAAAATCCTCAACAAACGGTAATTAATTGGTTATGAATATCCAGTAAAATAAATGACTTTTAACAAAATCTTTGGCGTCAGAATACAAAACAAGTACATAAAGTGTGCCAGAAATTTCCAAACGGGAAAAATGAACGAAAGGGGGAAAGGGAACAATGGTCCTTAATAAAGAATTTAAAATGAGAAATAATAGGGAAACTTTCATGAAAGTCCAATTCAAAAATAGAATTTGGAGTAAAAAATTGCCTTGGCTTCCGAAACATTGCAAACACGATTCATCAACTGAAGACTTGGATTCCGTTTGTTTAGAAACATAACCCATGCGTTCCTTAATTCGAAATTTAAGAATCCTTTCTGTTCAATCTACGTAGCCAAGACCGTAATCACAAGGAATGTAATTCTGGGTAGGAATGGAACCATTACGTTAAGAGAATTTAATTTTATTAAGATGTTTGAGTAAAATCGAGATGAATGAGTAAAATGCTGAAGCGATAGAATTACGAAGACCCAACCAATGCCGTAGTAAGTTGCGTACTCGGAATGGGGTATACAAGACTTCAATTATACATTCTTAGGACTCTAATCATCTTTTCAACTTTTCAGAAGTCAAGATAATTTGTTTCTCCTAATTCTAGTTTTTAATTGGACTTTCCTCTATTGTTTCACAATCTAACCTTTTTAAAGATCATTATTCTTTCTTCCCTTCCGATTGGAAATATCTTGTTGATTCTATGAAGTATAATTTTTTCCATACCGCTCATCTTACTCCTGTTTTCGTTGTTGTCTAACATTTTTCGAATATTAGTTATTCTTTCTTGCTATATCTTTTGACGAAATCAGCTAGTATGGCCTGCTCAATTGATTATTTCATATTAAATTTTCATTTTTTTCCAGGTGGTTCTAATTGGTTTCTTGCCGTTTTCAATTGTTTCTACTTGTTCTTTACAGTTGGTTTAAACGTCTCAGGTTTCTTTCGTTACTATTTTTTGTAAACTTTTTCACAATTCAGTTACTTCTATTCGTTTTACTATCCTTTCTCTTATCGCCTAATATTTTTTCTTTCTTTCTTTTCTCGTTTTGTCAGTTCGTTGTTTCCACCCTGTCGTTTCAGTTTTGATGTGAATATATCTATGCTTAGAGTTTCTATGATGAAAATCGGAGCGTTACGAAAAACATAAACAATTTGTACATTTATACTTCCTGGCCTAAATGATAAAATTGTAAATATATTTTGTTTTGTCGAAAATATGGTCCAGATTATAAATAAAAAAAGTTATTTAAATATTTTAATATTCTGAAGATCTTACTTTATTCGAAAGAACTTAAAAAGTGTCTGTCCTAGCGAGTGTTTTTTCCATTTTTCTTACTTTCATTCGAAATATCTTTGAAATTGTGAAATATAGATATAAATAGTAAACGACTAAAATATGCTTTAGAACATTTAATTTATAAATTTATATTTGTTTAAAAAATGTCTTATAATTTTCGAGTAATTGTCTTGTCAAGTTGAAAAAGATCGAACATTTTTCGGTTTAAGTTTGTAATACTTATATCTCAAAAACTGAAAATAAACAAAAAGCAAGAATGTGCAGCCCTTTGAAATCCCTACAAGTGTATGTTACTGGAATTTGAATCAGACTCTTATTTTTCGAAGTGTAGTGTTTATAATTTTGATATTTTGGAATTTTAATCTTGGTTTTCAAATGGGTGGGAAAGCTATAACATTTAAAATGTCACGAATGTTGCAGTTCAGTGTTTTTACTAACTCCTTAGTGAAATATTGACGCATAGGATTGAAATATATGTTTTGTTTAAAAAAAATAGGAGGTTAAATCAAGGGTAATGGAATTAAGTGTTTGAAGTCCCTGGGCTTAGGTAAATCCTGGAATTTTACCTCTTGAGAAAATTAAATGGGATAGGTAAAGAAATTTTTAAAAGTAGAAGTATTAGAATAAATGGATGCTGTTCATCACTGCATACGAAAAATTCTATGATATAATGATAAAATTCTATGATAAAATTTTGAATAATGCCGTGTAATTTAAAATAATTGCAGCGAAGATAAGGGAGGAAAGGATTAAGGGTCCCTTGATCGATGATCATTAGTGGTAGGCAAGTCTCGTGGCGATATCTGAGTGCTAAGGATATGGTTCCACTCGAGGTCGAGGCTAGTTAATTATAAACATTTAACTAATCTGGATGGGGTGGTTCAAAGATGCTACAAGTGTTGAGCTGTGCCCACGTTTGACACGTAATTATTCGCCTAGTCCTTATGTCTCCTACTAAGTAGCACCCTTGGCCTCTTCGAGTACCCTTCGAGCCTTGGGTCGTAGACCGTCAGGATATCGATTGTAGCATTTGATATCATCCTAAGATCTCTCAAAAATTTATGAGAAAGTGTTTGAATGATTTTTAATATGGGCCGAAAATTGAAAAAGGAGGTCAAATAAACTTATAGGGATTCCAAAGATGCTTAATGATTGGCGCGTTTTGAACAGAATAAATGGAAATATACATACTCAAGTACGTATTTATGAGTCGCCAGGCAAGTTTACATGTTAACATGAATGTAAAATCCTGTCAGATCTATCGCATAAATTTAATTTATATACCACAAAGCAATTTAGTAAAGTAATTTGATATTTTGACATGAAGTCTATGCTCGGAGTATCCAGATGGAATCAGGGCAAAAACTAAAAGTGCTAGCCTACTATAAACATTTATCGAGTAATTTGTAACACTTTGAAAACCTGCAAACGAAACAAATGAGCCAGAAAAAATCGAATGCGCTTTTTGAGCCGTATTGGAGTTTTATTTTACATAATGTTATTCACGTATAACTATTTTGACTCCTTCGGTTTTTTCCTCTTTAATTTCTTTCCTCGGCGTTTGCAACTAATTTTCTCCTACAAAGACACGTGTGCTATCTTCAGTTGCCGACATGACTTGAGTAAGTGAGGTTGCGCTTCTCATTGGTTCTGAAAAAAGACTATTATTCGCCTATGAAACAAACTAGTTTATTTTTGTGTTTATATGCTGTATTTGCGAAGCTGTTATTTATTGTGTTTTATTGCAGAAATTCTTGAGCAATTATTTGAAGTTTTTATTTTCGAAATATTTTTTTTTTTTTTTTTTTTTTTTTTGCGAGCTACAAAATTCAAAATGAAAAGTTAATCAAAATGTAAATATATTTTAAGCTCACTCGTTTACTCAATGCGAGTATAACGGTAAAATGAAATAATCATTCCACTAAAGTCCAAACTAAAACTCCTAATTTCTAGTAACATCAGCCTATAATCAATTTGACAAGCCATGGCTACGGATGGACCGTGATTAAAGGGGTTGAGCACCACTGATGCAAGAGGCTTTTTATGACTTTTATAAATAATTTTAATTTATGTATAAAAAATATATAAATAATCTGGTTTTTACTTGATTTCTTTTAAAGAATAATTTTATGGAAGTATACAAATCATCAAATGAAATTTACTTTTGCTCAAATATAATTTACAATTATTCACCTTTCACCAGTGATTTTCCACAAACATTTTGATCGGAATTCAATTAGGAACCCTTCATGCTTATCAATGAACTCCCTTTGCCTCTAGTCAAACTATGATTGAAATTTCAGCATTACCGCATATGTTCCAGTACCTTGGAGAAGGTAAATTGATTTTAAATGAATGTCTATCTAAATGTGAGAAACATTTGGTATTTAAAGTGTAATATTGTGACGAATTCGTCATATGTCATAGGTCTAATAAAACGGCTGCATATTGATTGATATTGATTTGTAACTAGGGCAAATTTATCCAGCGTTTCCCGGAATTTAAAGCAATATCCGAATAGCTCAAGCTACTGTTTTTAAAAGATTAGTAAAAAATAATAATCTCTCAATTTGATGGATCCTTGAATAAAAATAATGCATATATATATATATATATATATATATATATACAGAGAGAGAGAGAGAGAGTATATATATATATATATTCCTTTATACGATGCCTAACACTCTAAATAACTGTATTATTTGTCTATTGGGTCTTTCATACAAATTGATATTACGCAAGGAAAAGTTTGAAAATCCAATGAAGGAATAGAGAGGAGTTTCAACTCAAAAAACCCCACCATTTAAAAATGCCGTATAGATAAAGGTATCAAACAGAGGATCATCAATCAAGTGTAAAATGGAATGAAAACCTTTAGTTGTCAAGCTGAAGACAAACAAAAAATATCAATGGAAAGGAATCGATAAAATAAAATAAAATAAAATCCAAGCAAAAGCTATACACGTGGACAAGCCCTAGGTCTAATAATGAATTGTTCATTTCGATTAAAATCTTTATCAAGTTCAAGTATTTTATAAAAATGAACACAAAATGCATGTTTCTGATATCAGTGATAGATTATATCTATAAATACTGATAACTTGGACAACATGCATAAGGATTGAAAAATAATAATAAACAAGAATACCTGAAAAAACACTGCATACATCTGATCCATTGGAACTTTGAATAACGAGATCAATGTTGTCAGTCTCAAAAATAAAAAGTAGAGACCTGCCGATATATATACTATATATATTTATATATATATAAATATATATGTATATATATATATATATGTATATATAAATTTTTTTACATATATATATATAAAACAAAAGAGAATGAAGAAAGAACCACAGTGTATCAATTTTGGCGGGGGGGGGATGATTGTGACATTAAGCTGGGTTAACCGGGAAGTAGGGGTCACAATCCCCCCCCCTGCGAAATTTTGATACACTGTCGTTCTTTCTTCATTCTCTTTTGTTTTATATAAATGTACTTGGTTGAGCAGCATCGCGCCTAAAGGTATATTTTCAGTTGGTATATATATATATATATATATATATATATATATATATATATATATATATATATATATATATATATATACAACGAAATTTTCGATTTCCCAATAACGAATTTATTAACTTGATCTGGTGTATGTCTGCTCATCAGTGTGATTCAAATCTTTGATGCCCAAACTATTCAAGTTCCATTAATCACAGTAGCATGAAATTGTGTGCACATTTTAAATAGCATGAACTCACCAAAGATCTAAAAATCGGAATTGTTTAGATAATGGTTTTTTCTTAGTGTAATTTCATTGTAGTTGTTTTGTTATCTCCACTTACACATGAAACAAGGAAATGCACACAATTGCAAAGTTTATTCTTATTTGTACGTATTTTCATTTTCTTGCAAGACTTTTCTTAAAAGAGGTCGCTATCTCCACCAGTAGAGTAGCATAAGATTTTTGACTGGGGAGGCTAACCGTTGGCGTTTTGAATTGGGAAGGGGTTTTCTGTTATTATAAATAAGATTTATATTTAAATTCGTTCTTTCTTCAAGTATTATTTTTCTGATAAGTAATATAATATAATTTAGCATAAAAACGCAAAAAGGCCATGTAATGCACGAGATTTTAAAATGTTACCTATGTAAGATAAATACATACAATATATACCTTTTAAATTTTTTCATATTTCTAAATTAGATCAAACTTTGAAATCATCATATTAAATATGTAGATACAAATTAGAATATTATTAGAAGTGACAAAAAATATATATCAGTTTAGTAAATATAAACAACTAAAACTGACAAAATTGATCAACTCAAGAGTGCATTGAGAGTGGGTGAAAAATGAATTTGAAACGTGCAACACGCTTAGTTGAAAATCACTGTAATCAACAATGTCCTTAAACAATTTTGTACATTAATTATTGACAAATAGTATGCTATTAAACTTCATATATTATAGTTACAATCTACTCGAAATATTATCAATCGCTTTTGTAGAAAAAGATGCCATGTAACAGGTGATTACAAAAGCGATATCCGATTTATTTCTTCTAAAATTCCCAATTACGCAAGCGGGTGCGTCATGATATTAATGCCGAGAAAAAGTTTAAATAGTCATTATTAGTATATGTCTCGTCCTGGTCTTGTTAGGTGAATGTCACGTCATTCGTAAAAAATGGCTCAAACTATTTAGTATTACAAAAAATTATTACTTTCTGCGAAAATAGCACCTTTTTTGACACAAAATGGAGAAACCGTTAGCCTTTACAGAGAAATTTTCTTTCAGACTTCTCTCGTTTGCCCACGTCATTGAGAAACGTCACATCTCACATCCAATCATTGTCATTTTGCAAAGGGAGAAGCAATAGCCACATATTTTTTCAAAGCTAGCTTCCACGCACCTGTTACACGCGATGATAAGCCACGGAAGATTCCAGTGGTTTCAATACCATGCTATTTGCTATTCACTTCGTAGGCAGTATTTGAGTCTAAAATACTTAAAAAGATGCGTTTCAACGGGAAAACATACTTTAAAACGTGTCGCTTTAAGCAAATAATGTGTAATCATTTTCTAAAATATACATATACACTATGCAGTTATATAATATACATATGCATAAAAGTTATTAAGAAAATTAAAATAAATAAAATGTATAGATAATTCTTTAAATTAAATTTTAGCATGAGAGGTTTAGCTTTTTAGCCTCTATGGACGCTACGTCACTGATCTAAACTATCCTTCTTTTCATCCAAATGATAATAAGCCCCCGAGCATTCATAGTCTAGTTAAATGTCATGATATATTAATCCTCTATCGCTTTGAATATTTTTTACACTACAGTAAATAATGTTTCACAGAAACATCAAATACATAAATATCATAGAGAACTTGAAAACATAGAAAGGACTCCATCAAAGGTTAATACATTTTAACCAACTTTCTAATCATGTCTTTATCCAATGTCTAATCATGTCATATACTATATCTAGAAAAGCATTGTACTACGGTTTGGGTACGTTGCAAAAATATCAGCATTTAGTACGGAAAATAAAAAAATGGTCCCTTCATTCCATTTTCTATCAACTACGAAAAACTATAAACCAGTGCAGGTGATCTATTCTGGATCACTCGAATTGTGCTCATACGTGCAACCCACAGGATACCTACTCTTTTCATAAGAATAAAAATTCAAGAACTTTTCAAGTGATTTTCAAGGACCTACAACTTTTTTCCAAGAACCATCAAAACTAATCTTAGTTTAAAAAGTCGCTTTTCCAATATTCAATTATACAATATAGCAAAGTCACATAAGATTAAGTATTGTACAAATGCACAAGAATTACTGAATTTCTAGGCCAAAGTGGATGGCAGGTAAAAAAAAGTTTGAGTCACATCTTGAGAACAGGAGACAAAAGAAAAACATTCAAGTATGTCAAATACCTTGTTGCAATTCAAGCACATTTAGGGGCCTTAAAAACCAACACCAAAATCAAGTACTTTTCGGGAATTGTAAGACCTCCCCCCCCTTACTGCACCCTTTTAACCGAGTGAGACATTATTAATATTGCCTTAAAATTATCGTTATATGTCACGGTGTGCATGAAAAAATTAAAATATGTTTCCACAGAAATGAAATTTTTTTTAAGGACGGCATTTATTTAACATTATGAATCTTGCATATTCTAAGTTTCATACAGGAAATACTTCAAAAAATTTCTTTTGATTTCAAAGCTATTTGAAAACTTACATTCAGAATAAATGAAAGATTGCTTGATTAAAATCATTTTTATTTCTGGAACCCTTCACTTTTGAAGATCAATTAGGCCTATGAAAAGGATAGTAACTTATTTTTTCTGTAGTAAATATTTTCTACGAAAATGTTATTAATTTCGTTTTATTCTAATGGTTGATGTAAAATTTCTATCATATTTTCCAAATAAAAGGAGAAAAAATCTATTTTAAAAGATAATATTTCATAATCACAGAACCCGCAAAATTGGAGCGTTTATAAACATGGAAGCGTCCCTAAATATGGGAGCGTCCCAACTTATGGGAGCCAAATTCTGGTTGCATTTTATTCATAATTTAAATGTATTTAATTTCAAAACAAAATAATATGATGTAGTTAGCACATGTATTTTCCTACATAATGCAATAAATTTACTTCTTTTACAACCAAAAAATATGTACATGGTCCAAAACACAAAGTTTCTAACTTTGAATTAGCATTCTTCGTGATTTTCCAGATAATAACATGTGAATCTATTTTAAAACACCCAATTAACTTATATTTTGCACAAATCTAAATTATTAAAATTGATAGAGTCCGCAATAAGATATACTATAGTTGATATATTAAAAGATTTTGATAATTAATTAATCAATTTAATATTGTTTTGGTTAATTTAACGTCATTTTCGCAATTTTAGCGCTATTTGCATCAAATTAGCATTAAAAAGTTACTAAGTTCGCCAAATTAGTCACCAAGTCCCCAAAATTATTGCCAAGGGTTACAAACAGACCGAGGGAAAGGCTTTTTTTATAAATAAATATCTATTGTCGATATTTTGAGTGTCAAAATACGAAATTATCTCACAAATTATCTTTACCTGTGAATGAAAATAAGTAAATCCATGAAAATGATGTTAACTATTGTGTCGCATATTATTTGTTGATGAAATACGAGCATATTTTGCTTTAGTTATTATATGTTTACGTTTATATCATTTTTTTTAATAATTTTTCTTTTGTAAAACGTGCGATATCGCGATCTTGAGAACGGTTCATGCTAGCGTTCTAAGGTTTGTGCCATTCATTATTTAGTGAAAAATTACGTAAAAAGTGATTATTTATGTAATATTATAGAAACTTTTGATTTTAAATGATTCTTTTTATTTTATTCGAAAATTTGGGAATTTTCCAAACATTCGATTACGTTTAAAATCAACGGGGTTCTATTTATTTATCAATTTTAATAATCTTAGCAAATTGCGTTTAAAATTATCTTTTCGATTGTGAGATATTGCAACGACTCACACACGCACACACACACACACACACACACACACTCACAAACACACACACACTCACAAACACACACACATACTGGCTATTGGTCATAATCAAATGCAAATGGATGTTGACAGAAAGATTTTAAGTCACTGAGTTAAGAAATAATAATTTCTGATCATTTTTTATACACAGAGTTTAGGAACTTTTTAGGTTGACTTTATTTATGATAATTTACATACATACTTCTGTCTCTTTTGAAGAAAATACGCAACATAGGAACTGCTGTCTGGTGAATGACGCAAGTGGGGTAGTCTTTTTTAGTAAGGAAACAAGTCTGAAACTGTTCGTGCGTTCGGAAACACGTTTCGAATGGCATAAATTTCTAAATAAAAGTGTAGAAACTATCCAACAACGTACAAGAAGGCCTGAAATATAATTTTAGAAATATATTCGGAATGAATATGGTAATGTACATGTGGGAGTTTTCTTCTGTGATTACCATAAAATATCTTTTCAAATAAAATCACTTGTTTAACATCTTAAATTACATTTTATTTTTAAACTAGCAGTATATCCGTTCTGCGTACGGAATATATAATATAAAGAAATTTAAAATTTATAGTTATGTTCAAATTCCTATAGCATTCTGAAGGACACCGCTATCCAAAATATCTAGTAAAATATTCAATTTAGTTCTCTTAAAAGGGAGTATAAGAATCTCTCTTTTCGCTATACATAATTATCTTCACCGTTTGTAGAATTATTTACAAAAATATATATTTATGTTAACATATGCCAAAATGAAAGTGCTTTGGATCAACATATACCAAAATGACATCTTTGAAATAAAATTTGAAGATATAATCGTACCATTATTATTCTGTTTCAATAATTGTCTAAACGCAATATATGAGTATGAAAAATTTTTACTAAAATAAAACATATGACTTAAGAACATGAAAATATTAATAATATACCTAATATTTTAATTCGAAAGCCTTAATTGATGTAATCCATTCAAATATGTAATGTCGATAAAATTTATTTTTATGTACATTTCTTAATCATTTAAATCGGAAAAGATTTGATGAAAATCGTCAGTTAGATAAACTCATTGTGCTTAATTCAGTGGCTTAGCAACATGATAAATATAATTTTCTTTCAAATAAATCTGCTGTATAATCTCATTGGGTATAACTCCGTTACTTAGCAGCATAATATCCTTTTTTTGTGAAATATATATCATTATTTTGTGAATAATATATCATTTGCATAACTCTAACCCTATGGGATGTTCGTTTTTAGACTCCGCTGCGGAGACATGTATCAATGCTATAGAAATCGAAAGGTTCCTCTATGGAGATATTTCTGTTATCTCATATATATATATATATATATATATATATATATATATATATATATATATATATATATATATATATATATATATATATATATATATAAGATTTAAAATGAAAAAAGAAAATATATAGGTGGAATGATTGTGTTTACAGGGTTGCTGAAAGGTCAAGGGAGATTGCGACCCCTATTTCCCGGTTAGAAGCTAGCTTTGACTTCATGAAAACGCTCCCAGAGACTCTGCACGCCCGAAACAACAATCGATCATGCCCGTGGAGAAAAAATGGCCGAATCCCAGACAACATAAAAATGATCAAAATAACAAAAAATTTGGAAATTTGACTAACCAGCAAGACGAGAATCATGGAAGAGTTGCATAAAGCGTATAAACTTCGAATAGGAAAGCATACATAAAAAAGTCGCGTCTAACTTATAGAGCCATCTGGATGTGAAGCAATCAGATAATCCTAGGTAAGAGTTGAGTTGTATTGTATGATGTCGGATAAATTAACATAATTTTTATCACAATAATTTCTGCAAAAAACATCATAATAGTGCTATACAAAGCGGAAGGGATATTATTGTTCCCGAGTTCCGTTGATTAAATGCATCATGCATTTATTAAATTCTGTAATAGATGAGTTTAATAATCTGTATCTGTTCAAGTGATTTACGATTAAATTACGTTGTACGTTTAAACTCAAGTTGGTATTCCAGTGGGTAAAATAATTGATCTTGCAGTCAAATAGATGTCTCTTGTCAAATAATTCATAACATAATTTATGTTCCAAATTATAATAAATAGTGATGTCAAGGAAATCAACTGTTCCTACATTCGCTGACTCCGATTCGATTAGTTCAAGACACGGCGGGTAGAATGTAAAATCAAATATAGTATATTGATTATCCACTCCAATCATGACGTCATCAACGAATCTAAAGAATGGCATTTCACTAATTAAATGCGTGTCTTTCTCATAATGATGTAAGTAAAAATCCGCAAGTAACGAGAAACATCCCCCTCCCATTGGGATGCCTTTGATTTGTCTATAAAATACGATTCCATTATATAGAATATTCTCAAATATGACAATCGTAAGGAGGTTTTTGTACTTGTTGGTTTGCACATGTTTGTGTAAATCTGATGTAAAATAAATTTCCATTAAAATATCAAAGAGATCTTGTAAGTTGATATTGTTAAATAGGTCTTTAAAATCAAACGTTCTAAAATAAAATCTTTCAGAATAAGTTTTCAATCTGTCGACCACTTCATAACTATTTTTAATCATAACTGAGCCCTCTTTTCGTATTTTCTTCATAACAGGTGTTAATAGTTTTAATAAAATGGAATTCACTTTGGTTAAATAAGTATTACAACCTATAGTGACAGGTTTAAATTTAACAGGTTTTTTATGGATTTTTGGTATGAGCACTAAATATAGAAATTTGACCACTGTAATATTAATACCAATTTGTTTATAGAGGGCTATAATTCTATTAACATTAGGAGTATATCCTTGTTTAATTGGACAATACATATTGATGTCTTTATAGCATGCCAGTAGGCGTTGTACGTAAAATGATTTGCCAGTAAAGGCGTAGTTATTAATGGCTTTATCCATATAGGTGATGACATAGCTGTTGCGAAATCTCTCCAAAACTGCTTTACTGATTTTTTCTGTTTTCGTAAATTATTTAAGCAGGTTATATTGAGATTTAAATACGTTAAATACGCTATAACGCCATTCATTGAAAGTGGACAATGGATAACTGTATTTTATTGCAGTTTTGTAAATAAAGGCTTCCAGATCCTTATTAAAATTATTTTCTACTTCACCCTTGAATACTTGATGTCGAAATTTTGTGCCCATCTTTAAAATCTGCAGCAATATATATATATATATATATATATATATATATATATATATATATAAATTCCCAAAAAGGACAAGTAGCAATGTACTCGTACAGATTCTAGATGTGTGACAGAAGTACCGGCCGGGGGGAGTTGCGACCCCCAGCACTCCGGTTAAAGCTTTTTCCGCCATGGCAAACGCTCCCGGTAACCGATACTCCCTACACGATTTCCTTCATGACCTTTTATAAATCCGCAAAAATACATACATATACAATTTCAATAACATGTAAAATCTAAAAGTTTACTTTTCTACGCTAAAACTATCCATGAAGCATTCTGTAAAAATATAACAAATAATTTAAAATACAAAATTCTTAAGACTAATGAAATCCCAGTCTGAGAGGATATTTTTTAAAAAATGGATATAAGACCCATAAACCGCATTATTTCCATATAAAAACCTGTGTGTAAAATTACCTCACAATTAGTCATTTAATCCTTTTAAACCCTTTCTATTCAAAACTAATGTTTGAAATACTAGTCAGAGTGTCTGTATTTTTAAATATGGACTCAAGACCTATTGGCAACTCCATCGCCATATATATACTAATGTTTGAAATCATTTCACTTATGGTTAATTATTACTTTAAAAACTATATATTCAAGACTATTGAAATCCATGTTATTATTATTAAAATCCTTTCTGGATACCAAAACCTATTGGCTTCTTTATCACCATAAAAATCCTAATGTTTGAATTTACTTCACTTGTGATAGTTTAATGCTCATAAATCGATATATTCAATTCCAAAGACTATGGCGTATGGACTATGGCGTATTTATGTGTCTATATATATGTATATATATTTATAAGGTGATAATATTGTTTAAATGTCTTGTATCCAATATTTAAAAATAACTGTCTGACTGGAATGTCTTTGGAATTGAATATATCGATTTATGAGCATTAAACTATCACAAGTGAAGTAAATTCAAACATTAGGATTTTCATGGTGATAAAGAAGCCAATAGGTTTTGGTATCCAGAAAGGATTTTAATAATAATAACATGGATTTCAATAGTCTTGAATATATAGTTTTTAAAGTAATAATTAACCATAAGTGAAATTATTTCAAACATTAGTATATATATGGCGATGGAGTTGCCAATAGGTCTTGAGTCCATATTTAAAAATACAGACACTCTGACTAGTATTTCAAACATTAGTTTTGAATAGAAAGGGTTTAAAAGGATTAAATGACTAATTGTGAGGTAATTTTACACACAGGTTTTTATATGGAAATAATGCGGTTTATGGGTCTTATATCCATTTTTTAAAAAATATCCTCTCAGACTGGGATTTCATTAGTCTTAAGAATTTTGCATTTTAAATTATTTGTTATATTTTTACAGAATGCTTCATGGATAGTTTTAGCGTAGAAAAGTAAACTTTTAGATTTTACATGTTATTGAAATTGTATATGTATGTATTTTTGCGGATTTATAAAAGGTCATGAAGGAAATCGTGTAGGGAGTATCGGTTACCGGGAGCGTTTGCCATGGCGGAAAAAGCTTTAACCGGAGTGCTGGGGGTCGCAACTCCCCCCGGCCGGTACTTCTGTCACACATCTAGAATCTGTACGAGTACATTGCTACTTGTCCTTTTTGGGAATTTATATAGGAATACACATGTAAATATTGCAGCATAGCGCTTTACAAGATGTATTATAAATTATTTTTTGCTTTTAGCTTTTTAATCTGTTCACTAAAATTGAAAATAAATTTTTCAAGTTTTATAATGTATATATATATATATATATATATACAACTATAAAAGATACGTTTAATATATAACATTAGACATATAATACCACTCAGAAAAAGGCGCAATGCCGCTCAAAAAACTGAAGTAGGATATAACCATGAAAAACGAATATAAAGTAAAGGGAGGGAAGCCATATGAATTGCATATAAATGGCTGAGAGGGATAGCGACCTCTCATTCCCGTTTAAAGTACTTTTACGTCAGACAACGCCCACGGATACCAATGCAATTCAACGACAGATCCCCGTACCATGTGCAAACATGAAAGCACCAGAATGCAGACAGAAAAGGAACGACGAAAAACAATTTTCAGCTACACCACCAACAGTAATGGAACACTCGCAACGCCGCCTTTAATGCATGTCCGTACGCATGCGTACTGAGATAAGATTAAAATGATGTCACATCCCCAATTCTGCATTGAATGAATATTCTTCTTCTTTAAAGAAAGAATTATAAATAACTTTAAGGAAATTCCTTGGGTAATGTTTTTTCAATGCCTCCATCAAAATTTGTTTATTGTTTGTGAGACAATCCTTTTTGAAGGTATTATTATTTCGATTTCTTCTGAGGTGTCCAGTTATGATGTTACGGAAAATGTTCCTAGTTAAATTCGACTTCCATCCTATAATTTGGTTAATCTTCATTTCATAATTATTACGTTTATTGTACATTACTGTATGAATTCCATTTCTATGTTTAAATCTTATGGTTATATCAAGGAAATTTACTTCGTTTTTTACATTATTAGGGTTTTTAATTAGTTCCAATTCCGGTGGATAAAAGTCAAATTCAATTTCAGGAGTATTAGCGTAATGTCCCAAAATCACATCGTCCACAAATCTGTAATATGGAATCTCGTATAAAACGTGATTATTCCTTTCAAAATAGGTTAAATAGATGTCAGCTAGGACTGACGAACATCCGCCGCCCATGGGAATTCCTTTAATTTGTTGAAAAAATACCCCACCGTTATACAGTATGTTCTCAAATAACACCAGGTGAATTAGATCCATATATCTACGCAAAGTTATTACACTTTTGAGATTATATTCAGAATGCACCAGTAAAAGTATTTTATACAATTTATTAAGATCAATGTTATTGAAAAGGTCCCGGAAGTCATAGCTGCTGAACTGTAAATCTTTATTGCAATATTTTAAGCGTTTAATAACTTCATAGCTGTTTTTAATGATTATAGAATTTTGTTCCAATATAGCTTTATAAGCTGGTTGAAGTATTTTCATTACTTTTTTTGTTAGCTATCGTAATATATGTATTACAACCAACTGTAACAGTACGGAATTTTACTGGTGTTTTATGCAGCTTCGGAATAAGTACTAAATAAGGAAAGGTTACCTTTTTTATATTGATGTCGATTCTTTTATATAAAGCAGTGATCTTGTTTGACATTATAGTTAAATTATATGGCAAAGGTTTGTACATAGTGCGTTCCATATAAGACTGCTGTAAAATTTTAATGTAATAAGGTTTGCAAGTAAATGCGTAATTTGATATCACTTTGTCAGTATATGTGATCACAAAACTTTCCCTTACTTCCCTGATAGAAGTGGGAATGATAGAAATTTGCTGATGTTTGAGTTTGCTATGATATTGACTGGCGAACCGGTTCAGTAAATTGAATTTCCATTCATCAAATGCTTTGATGGGCAAACTATGTTTAATAGCCAATTTGTATATGAAAGACTCTACATCGGCATTAAATTCCTCTGTCACATATTCATATTCCTGACCACGGAATTTTGTACCCTTTTCAAATATATTTCTCAATGGCAAATCATTGATCACATCCAGATTTCCTGTAATTATGTGATGATGGTGCTTATCCATTAAATTACTAAGATGACATTTACATTCACTACCATTCATCAGTGATAAATTTTTGCTTAAATGGTTATAGTTATATAATTTACGTCCATATGGACGTACAAAACGATATGTAAGTTTAACATTGATGTTAGCAATAGGGATCATTTTATTCAGTTGATTAAATATAAGCTTGAAAGGTATTTTATCAAATGTCTTATTTTTGAAGGTGGTAATCATATATTCATTCTGTATTTCTTTAACGGGATGTATCATAGCATGATATCATAGCAAACTCAAACATCAGCAAATTTCTATCATTCCCACTTCTATCAGGGAAGTAAGGGAAAGTTTTGTGATCACATATACTGACAAAGTGATATCAAATTACGCATTTACTTGCAAACCTTATTACATTAAAATTTTACAGCAGTCTTATATGGAACGCACTATGTACAAACCTTTGCCATATAATTTAACTATAATGTCAAACAAGATCACTGCTTTATATAAAAGAATCGACATCAATATAAAAAAGGTAACCTTTCCTTATTTAGTACTTATTCCGAAGCTGCATAAAACACCAGTAAAATTCCGTACTGTTACAGTTGGTTGTAATACATATATTACGATAGCTAACAAAAAATTAATGAAAATACTTCAACCAGCTTATAAAGCTATATTGGAACAAAATTCTATAATCATTAAAAACAGCTATGAAGTTATTAAACGCTTAAAATATTGCAATAAAGATTTACAGTTCAGCAGCTATGACTTCCGGGACCTTTTCAATAACATTGATCTTAATAAATTGTATAAAATACTTTTACTGGTGCATTCTGAATATAATCTCAAAAGTGTAATAACTTTGCGTAGATATATGGATCTAATTCACCTGGTGTTATTTGAGAACATACTGTATAACGGTGGGGTATTTTTTCAACAAATTAAAGGAATTCCCATGGGCGGCGGATGTTCGTCAGTCCTAGCTGACATCTATTTAACCTATTTTGAAAGGAATAATCACGTTTTATACGAGATTCCATATTACAGATTTGTGGACGATGTGATTTTGGGACATTACGCTAATACTCCTGAAATTGAATTTGACTTTTATCCACCGGAATTGGAACTAATTAAAAACCCTAATAATGTAAAAAACGAAGTAAATTTCCTTGATATAACCATAAGATTTAAACATAGAAATGGAATTCATACAGTAATGTACAATAAACGTAATAATTATGAAATGAAGATTAACCAAATTATAGGATGGAAGTCGAATTTAACTAGGAACATTTTCCGTAACATCATAACTGGACACCTCAGAAGAAATCGAAATAATAATACCTTCAAAAAGGATTGTCTCACAAACAATAAACAAATTTTGATGGAGGCATTAAAAAAACATTACCCAAGGAATTTCCTTAAAGTTATTTATAATTCTTTCTTTAAAGAAGAAGAATATTCATTCAATGCAGAATTGGGGATGTGACATCATTTTTATCTTATCTCAGTACGCATGCGTACGGACATGCATTAAAGGCGGCGTTGCGAGTGTTCCATTACTGTTGGTGGTGTAGCTGAAAATTGTTTTTCGTCGTTCCTTTTCTGTCTGCATTCTGGTGCTTTCATGTTTGCACATGGTACGGGGATCTGTCGTTGAATTGCATTGGTATCCGTGGGCGTTGTCTGACGTAAAAGTACTTTAAACGGGAATGAGAGGTCGCTATCCCTCTCAGCCATTTATATGCAATTCATATGGCTTCCCTCCCTTTACTTTATATATATATATATATATATATATATATTTATATATATTTATACATATATATATATATATATATTTATACATATATATATATATATATATTTATACATATATATATATATATATATATTTATATATATATATATATATATATTTATACATATATATATATATATATATATATATATATATATATATATTTATATATATATATATATATATATATATATATATATATTTATACATATATATATATATATTTATACATGTTACTACATACATTCTAACTTTGGATTTACTAATTTATATTTATATATTTATATATATATATATATATATATATATATATTTATACATATATATATATATATATATATATATATATATATATATGTATAAATATATATATATATATATATATATATATATATATATATATATATATATATATATATATATATATATATATATATATATATATAAATGAATCATTTTTATAATGTAAAATTGGTACGTATCTAAGTTTATGGCCCTAGCGATAAAAAGCCAATGACAAATAGAAAAGGTTTGTCTGCACAAATTAAAAAACCAACATTTACAGCAACTAAACAAACAATTGTTTGCCGTAAAAATAGCATTTTGCTATCTGCCTGGAGCGACAAGCGAATTGTAACATTACTCAGTACTAAAAACAAAGCAGGGATGCAAAACGTCAGAAGAAAAATCCGCGATGGTGATACTCAACATGTTGATAAACCCAGCGTGGTTTTAGACTACACTACATATATGGCCGGCATCGATCGAACAGATAGATCATTCTGCTGCTTCGTATTGTTTTTCCAGCAAAAGTCTTAAATGGTGGCGAAAATTGTTGTTTTTGAGGGTTGGAGGTTTATGCAGTTAATAACCACACCTCCTCGATCTGTTGGTATATATTATAATAATAAATCTCGAGCATTAACGGTTAATATCTCGATAACCTCTGGTCTTAGAAACTAAATATTAAGTGCGGGGTTATTTCATGGTTAATTAAATAATTTCATGAGATTGTTTAATTAACCATGCCGCATGGTTTTTCGCATCATCATGAAGTTGTTCTTTCACGATGATGCAACAAGAAGAATTTCGGAATTGTTTTTAAATATGCACGCTTTATGTTTTAATTCATATACTGTATTAATAGTTGCACTTAATTTGTGCAGCGCAGCAAGGAGCAGGATACAATATTCAGTATCCAATAATATTTTGTTTTGTAGTAACTCATAGAACAGTTTGTCGAACATTTACTGTACACGTCTACTTAAACATAGCAGTCTACAAACTGGAACTTGGAAACTTTGTGGACGCTGGTTAGAGTCACATATAATAGTCAAAAGTATTTGACATTCAGTCTGCTATATACAGGAAAGCTGTTTGATTTACACCGGTGTTCCATTTCACCTCCACCTACTCGAAACATCATTTGCCAGCTAATGAAGGTTCCTTCCAAAAAAATTTTATTTACCTTTACATTACACGATTTTAAGTCACGCATATTCGACCTTCATTGTGAAATTGCATTTCACTTAAAGATTCCAAGTTAGTTAATAGAACTGAGCTTAGTAATAGAATAGGTAATTGAATCCAAGTCTTCATTTTTACTTTCTTATACATAGTATTGAGAAAGTATTGTTCTCACGAAAATTTTCGATTTTGAGATTTTGATGCTAATATATTTTTAAGGCCTCCAGAACACGTTTTGACTATTTTGGAGTGATATTCCTCTGTCTATCTATCTTATGTGTGTGGTCAATTTCTTGTGTACACAATAACTGCTAGAAATGTGATTGGATTTTCACGAAATTATATATCCTGCTTTGTCATCAAAAAATCTAGAACTCGATACAATATTTTTTGACATGGCATAGGACAAAATTTGACAAATTCGTGCATAAAAGGGATTATTTATGGCTCAATGATCATGAGACTTAATAGTTTTAATCATTGTTATCAAAAATAGTCGTGATATAGTTTTTGGGCATGTGACATCTGCTTCCTCGGTGGAGGGAGGAAGTTACCCCATCTTGGGAAACATTGCCAAATATGGTATCAATCGAAAAATTTTGTAAAGCCCTTTAAAATGAAGGGTAACATGCTATAATTGTAATCTTTTTTATCAACGATACCGATTTTTCAAAATTTTACTTGTGAAATTTAGAAAAAAAAAAAAAAAAAATTCTCAAGATACTTAAAATGCATTACGGTAACAGAAAGTCGAGTTAAGCCACATTCCAATAATTTTGTGAATACGTTTTTGTTCTTCGCCTAACCTCTTCATAAAAGAATACCTTATCCGTTTAGACGCAACTATGTCTGTATTCCGAAATTACTACTTATTGAAATAGAAGAAGAAACCAAAAATAAACGAAATCCGAGAGCTTCATTTCCGATCCAATTTAGCTCTGGAAAAAGCTTCTCTAAATCACAAAATATTGTTTCGCCATATTCATAATTGTGTTATGCCGTATAAAGTGTGCGGACAAAACACATTCATATATTCTTTAACGACTGATAAACGCATACTTAATAAATTTTCAATTTCCTGATTTACCTTAAGATCAATAAGTTACTTCCGCATTCGAGACACGGAAATAGATAATTTAAGAACAAACATGTTATTACTAATTTCTCTTAGTTTCTTTCTCCAACAAAGTGGAAGAGCTACCTTTTAATAACTAACAACGCTAATGTTTACTGAGGATATCAATGCGTAATAATTTCTTAAAAGAAGATATTTTTGCAGCAGAAAAATATTTATACTGTGTATGGTTTGACTTGAGAGACAGGAGTAAAATATTTAACCAGTGGATAATCGTCAATGTCAGTACATACATTTACTGTGTGTACCAGTACATATTTACTTTATCATACTATGTAAAATAGTATAGCAAAAATATTGTTTTCGCTGAAATTTACGAATTCAATATTTCGCTGCTAATATATGTTTTAGTATATCCAGAACACTTTTTGCCTATTTTTTTAGTGTTGACCGCCTGTCTGTCTGCATGACTGTGGTCAATTTCTTGTGTCCATGATAGCTTCCACAAATATGAATGGATATTCACAAAACTTTATATTCGGCTTTGTTGTCGAAAATGTAGAACTAGATAGAAATTTGTAAATTTGAGCGGAAACTTCGAAATTTTATATATTTTTTTAACATGGCAGCATAGGATAAAATTTGGCATATTCATGCATTAAAGGGGATATTTATGGCTCTAAGGTCTCGAGACTTAATAGTTTCAATCATTCTTTTTTAACACTTTACAACAAAGTTGAAAAGTGTTTATGACTTTGTTCATTCTGTCTGTCTGTCTGTCTGTCTGTCTGTCTTTCCGTTAGCACGATAACTGCCGTAAAAATGACTTAATCAAAATGAAATTTTAGTATGTTGTTCAGACGGTCTATAGGACCTATGGGAATATAAATGAATAATATCACCCAATTAGTTTTGGATTGAACCCGGGTTGAAAAAATGGAATACATTGAGCCCTATGGGACCTAATTTTTCAAGCATTTTTTAAGCGGATTTAAAATTCACAAATTGCTTCGAAAATTTTAGGCAATATTCAAATTGTTCCATAAAATATATAAAAAAAAATTCAGCGAAATACATTCAGTTGTTTTTTAAATAAAAATTAAAATAATAATAACACCTCTTATATTAAGCGATCACGTGTCCATGATATGAAACGATCACATGACCCACTTCAAAATGATATATGGCATCCATCTTGTGTCAAAATCGTGATTTTTAAAGTTCTTTTTAATTCATATTGAGTGTTGTATCCGTCCTAAAATTACTTTATTTTTGCCTAAATTCTGTGCATCTACATACTGAAACAACGCAATGACAATATATTTCAGTTTAAATGCTCTTCCAAATTTGATTATTTCTACTATTAAGCCTATTTTTCACCTATGTAAAATGTAAACAGCAAAATATGTAGAATGAGTTGTATTAGAATCGCTGTAATTCTTTAACACAAAATCATTTAGTCCATGGAGTCTGCTTAGCTGATATGAATTCATTGATTTTAGAAAGAGAAGGACGATATTTTTCGATGAAGTTTTACGCATAGAGCTTACTTACTTGCAGCTCAATGGTCTTAATTTTTAAATAAAATAAATTATTATAGTATTGTGATGAATGACATGAATGGGGGAATTATTTATGAATGAAATGTTGCTTTTATAGAGAGAGCCAGGCGTGTTATTTTTTTATGACGTCATTTGAATAGATTTCAGTTGTTTTCGATGAAGTTTTCAAATATAATAAATTACCGTAGTATTATGATAATTCTAAAATTATTACCGAGGAATGTATAACATTTAAGAGATGTTTAAACCAGGCAATTTATACTTTAATGCCGTCATTTGAATGAAGTTAATTTTTTTCGATGAAGGTGTAAGGTTTCAAATATAATAAATTAATGTAGTATTGTGATAAGTTTTAAAATATTACCGAGGAATGTATTGCATTTTAGACATGTTTAAATAAAATTGCATTGAAGTTGGAAAGTGTTTCATAATCAATGCTTTAAGCATGATTGATCTTTCTTGCTTTTTTTTGTAAAGGTACGCCGCAATACAATTTTTGAGTTCGTGAATTCATTAGTTCCCCGCGAGGGGGCAAATTACCTCCCCCCCCCCGGATATACATTTTCAAGTATGGTATAGTTTCAGATATGTTTTTTCCAGTCCTTTGAAGTGAAGGGTAACACACTATAATTGTAATCATTTGGTCCAACGATTCTGATTTTTCAAATTTTTTCTAAAAAATATGAAAATAAAGAAAAAAATCTGATGTGAGCAACACATGACTTCCCTTATATAATGCAATTAATTTATTACTTTTACAGTTAAAAAAATATTTTTCTTATAGTAGATACTTATATTCTTTCCAAGATATTGAATTTTCGATAATTAGTCGTCATTTTCATTGATTTAGCGTCATTTTTATCAATTTGCCGAGATTTTTGTTAATTTGGCAACAATTAAAAATGTCGCCAAGTTGGCGACATTCCCCAAAATCATCGCCAAAATCTCGCCAAGTGTTATGGATGGAGAAATAAGTTATTCTTACAGCAGATAAATGACTATTGGCGTTCAAATACAAAAGTATTACTCAAAGTATCTTTTTTCATGAATGGAACGAGCTGGATCCACGAGAATAATATCACCAAATTTATCGCATGGTATTACATATGAAAAGTGAACATGTTTCTCAATAGGAAATATATTTTTTTTATTTTAAATAACTTTTTGATAATTTTTTGGAAAAATGTGTAATATCTCGAGAACGGTTCATGTTAGCGTTCTCAAATTTATGTCAATCGTTTTCTAATGAAAAATTACATAAGGAATGTCTATTTGCGTAACTTTATTACCAGTTTTGATTTTTTGAAGATTTTTCAAAATTTCACTCGAAAATTTAGGGGGGTTCTGAACATTCGATTGCGTATAAAAACAATAGACTTCCAGTGTTTATGGCATGTGATTTTTGTACCAAATTTCGTTAGAATCGGTCTATTCGTTCGTCAGTTATCGTCTCCACAGTCTCACTGACACACACACACTCGCACACACACAGACATCACTTCAAAAATGTTTGATTCGTGATCAGGGATGCTTGAAATGTGCTCTCCCGTCGAAAACTCGAATTCGAATTTTCGACCGCGTCACAATACCTTCCTTATACATTATGTATATAAGGAAAATAAAAATCCCTCAATCCATTTAAAAATGAATTATGGTATGAGAAAGTCTAGTTGAGCCAAACTCCGGCTAATTTAATTCAAACTCACATTACTACACTAAGGGAAACCGCTCTTAATACGTTTCTGGAGAATTTTAGCACGTTGGCATAAATAAACTATACCAAGTCGGCATGTGAAATATTAATTTTAAAAAACTACAACTTTAGTGTAATTGCAAGTCAGTATTGATTTTATGTACTATTTTATGTAATAACATTTTTTTTAAAGTAACCTCTTTTTTTATTTCCGTGTAACTTTAACGTATGAAAAATGTATGTATTAAAATGTATAACACTCAATGCGTAAAATATAATGACATACCAAATTTGGACTTTTTAGCATTTCCGGTTCTCCTGTTATTCCTCAAAAGTGATAACATTCTTATAGTAGGCCCAAGACGGAATAGCCCAATAATGTTCAAAATCCAAAGAATTAAAATATACCACAAAAGACAACGATATACAAAATTTGAACTTTCTAGATATCCCGGTTATCGAGTTATACATAAAATAATCGACGGTGGATCCGATGCGATGGAGCAGAAGTGGATTTGCGGGTTTAACATTTTGTAAAATAAAGCTCCATTTTTGTAATATCGATAAGAAAATGAACTATATCCAACAGTTGATTATATACACTTATAAGACTTTCAAAGAGTAAAAAATTATTGCTTATTGTTTATATCTATCACTTTAATTTTTAAAATATAAGTATTACAAACTTAAACGTTAAATTTTCATACTTCTTCAAATTGGTAAGACGATTTCTCAAAACCTAAGAAAGAGCTTTTTTAAAAAAAAAATATAGATTTAAAACGTAAATTTCGTTATGAATATTTTTGTTGCTTACTATTTATATCTATAATTTATATTTTCGAATATATTTCGAGTGAAAGTATGAAATATGAAAAAAAAAATTCAGTCTGACAGATACGTATATTCATGTCCAATTATATATACTTGTAGGGTTGGTATAAATTATTGCGTATTATTCAAAGCTGGAGATATAAACATTACAATCTTAAACAACGGAAAATTTCCAATCTTTTTCAAATTGACAAGACGATTTTTCGAAACTTATAAGAGATTTCATTAGTAATATATATATGTAAATGTTAACACTAAATCTTGTAGTACATAGTTTTGCCGTTTACTATTTATATCTATCTGTTATAGTTTACTATGTATTTCGAGTGAAAGTTAGAAAAATGAAACAAACACTCACTCAGAGAAGTTTTACGAAAAAAATAAAGTTCGTACTACTAAAATATTGAAAGTATCTTTATATGTAAATGAGCACCCTATTTTCGTCAAAACAAGAAACATTATTTACATGTTCATCTATTAGGTTCGGAGATATAAGAGTCCAAAACGTTTATATTTTTTGAACGCTCCGTTCTTCCACCAGAGAAATCCCAACCATAGATATTTTTTACATTAAAACGTATTAATTCCTATGGCCGGTCCAAGATGGGCTCGCCGGATAAGATTCAAAATCCAAAGACTTAAAATATATCACAAAACGCTATGACCTACTAAATTTGTACTATCTAGTTGAAATTATATTTATACGATCTTTGCGATTGCAAAAATTCGTTCAAGAAGTTGAGGAAGTTTGTTGTTCAACTTCTATTGTACTCCATGCAAGTTTGCACAATAAGTTGACATTTCAATTCATAGATTTAACTTCTTGCATCGTGTACAGGCCTTAATTCTTATTGATAAATAGGAGTAATAATGTGATTTTGAAATGAAGCATTGTCACAAAATGTTTTTCGAAAGTATTCAACAAAGCACTACCCGTTTTAAAAAAATCTGATGTGGGTAGCACATGACTTTCCTTATATAATGCAATGAATTTACTACTTTTACAGTAAAAATAAATAGATTGTTTTTCTAGTAGTTATTTATATTCTTTCCAAGATATTGAATTTTCGTCAATGAGTCGTCATTTTCCAAGTCATCGTCATCAATGAGTCGTCATTGATTTAGCGTCACTTTTACCCATTTGGCGAGTTTTTCGTTAATTTAGCAACATTTTAAAAAAGTCGCCAAGTTGGCGACATTCTACCAAATTCGTCGCCAAAATCTCGCCAAGCGTTATGGACGAAGAAATAAGTTATTCTTACAGCAGATAAATGACTATTGGCGTTCAAATACAAAAGTATTACTGAAAGTATCTTTTTTCATGAATGGAACGAGCAGAATCCACGAGAATGATGTCACGCAATTTATCGCATGGTGTTACATATGAAAAGTGAACATGTTTCTCAATAGGAAATATATTTTTTTAAATTTTATATGACTTTTTGATAATGTTTTTGAAAAATGTACAATATCTCAAGAACGGTTCATGTTAGCGTTCTAAAATTTATGGCAATTGTTTTTTAATGAAAAATTACATAAGAAATGTCTAGTTGCGTAACTTCATTAGCGGTTTTGATTTTTTGACGATTTTTTCAAAATTACACTCGAAAATTTAGGGGAGGATCTGAACATTCAATTGTGTATAAAACAATAGGCTTCCAGTGTTTGCGAATTGTGATTTTTGTACCAAATTTCGTTCAAATTCGTCCATTCGTTCGTCAGTTATCGTCTCCAGAGGCTCATTGACACACACACACATACAAACATACTTTCACACACACACACACATACTTTCACACACACACACACGTACTTTCACACACACACAGACATCACTTCAAAAATGTTTGATTCGTGATCAGGGATGCTTGAAACGTGCTCTCCCGTCGAAAACTCGAATTCGAATTTTCGACTCCGTCACAATACTTTCCTTATACATTATGTATATAAGGAAAGTAATAAGTTTCTTCTATCAAAAGACTTTTCATGAAGGAATTTTTTAGCGAGTTCACAACCACTATATACGAAATATAAAAGAAATTTATTATCATCGTCTCATGGGATTTAGTCTTAAAATAAATAGTGATATATAATCCGTTACAAATGTTGAAATTACTTAAGACTATAATTAAAATTCCAATAATATTTTATTCGTCGCTAAAGGAAATGGTAATCAAGCAGTTCCCAGACAAATTGAAAATCACAATTTTTTGTGAAGAAGGGAGGATGTTCATTGCAATAAAGACTTTTTTTTAAATTCGATTCCCTCAGGGTTCTTAGTTTTTGAAATAGAGTTGTTTTAATTTAAGTGTTTTAACATTTTGAATTAATTTGAAAAAGAGTTTCTAATTTCGATATTTTAATATTCTGAATTGTGTTAAATATGTCTAAAGATAACCTACAAAGTCACATATTGTTTACATTCAAAACACTTTCGGCTCCATCAGACTGGTGCCAATGCCAATTTTTATTTTAATCCTGCATTTATGCATCCATCCTTATTACTTTCCTTATATACATACTGTATAAGGAAAGTATTGTAACGGGGTCGAAAATTCGAATTCGAGTTTTCGATGGGAGAGAACGTTTCAAGCATCCCTGATCACGAATGAAACATTTTTGAAGTGATGTCTGTGTGAGTGTGTGTGTGTGTCAGTGGGTCTGTGGAGACGATAACTGACGAGCGAATGGACCGATTTTAACCAAATTTGGTACAAAAACCACAATCCATAAACACTGGAAGCCTATTGTTTTTATACGCAATCGAATGTTCAGAACCTCCCTAAATTTTCGAATGAAATTTTGAAAAAATCATCAAAAAATCAAAACCACTAATAAAGTTACGCAAATAGACATTTCTTATGTAATTTTTCATTAGAAAACGATTGACATAAATTTTAGAACGCTAACACGCACCGTTCTTGAGATATTGTACATTTTTCAAAAAAATTATCAAAAAGTCATATAAAATAAAAAAAAATATTTCCTATTGATAAAGATGTTCACTTTTCATATGTAATACCATGCGATAAATTGGGTGACATCATTCTCGTGGATCTAGCTCGTTCCATTCATGAAAAAAGATACTCTGAGTAATACTTTTGTTTCTGAACGCCAATTGTCATTTCTCTGCTGTAAGAATAAATTATTTCTTAGTGCATAGCACTTGGCGAGATTTTGGCGACGAATTTGGCGGAATGTCGCCAAATTGGCGACGTTTTGAAATGTTGCCAAATTAACGAAAATCTCGCCTAATGGATAAAAATGACGCTAAATCAATGAAAATGACGACAAATTGTCGAAAATTCAATGTCTTGGAACGAATTTTAGTATCTAATATAAGAAAAACCTTTTTTTTTACTGTAAAAGTAGTAAATTCATTACATTATATAAGGAAAGTCATGTGTTGCCCACATCAGATTTTTTAATATAGGAACAGCTAGGGATGGAGCTACCATTAGGTCAACTAGTCAGCCGCCTAGAGCGTAGCAGCGTCGCCTAGGGCGCAATACTTATATGCCTTTTAAATGTTCATATACATTTTAAATGTTCAAAAAAATTGATTTTCCTAAAGATAAATTGAAGGGTATAATAATAAAAGGTATTTTTTTTTATCAGAATTTTAAATTAAACCTTAGACAAATATTCCTATTAGAACAAAAGTTACAGTCAAAATTATACACCTTGTTTTGTCCGATTGGCAACATTTAAGAGGCCGATGTGTTTGTTCAAATTTCTAATAGAGATCCGCATTGTTTTACGAGGGCCAGTACTTACTTTTTTAGAATGTGACAATAACAAATATAACAGCTGTCAGTGTACACGATTTTTTAGATTTTGAACCATCACATGAACAGAACGAGAAATGCTATAAAATTATTTTTACGGTGTCATTTTAAAGTTAATAAGGTAGTGACAGAACATGGATTTAAGTCGAAAGGATTTTCCAGCTATGAGTTGTTATGACTTTCGACAGGAGGTGACCTAGTAACAGTGTGTCAACTGAATGAATTCGACTTTTGATGATGAAGCACCATCCAAAGCAATAATTTGCAATTGGTTTACAGAAGTCCATCTTGAACGTAGGAGTCTCTTATGAATTTCGTCAAGGTCTACTAAGAACTGCTGTGAAGCCAGAAAACATTGATGGTGTGCAGCAAATTATCCCTTCAGATCGTCAATGTCACATATGATGAAACTAAAGCATCTTTGAACATTTTAAGGACCCGACTGCATTTAATGTCACATGATTGATTAAAAATCAAAAAGTATGAGCGTGCGTTTCTGATTCCATACAATTTAACTCTAGTTCAAAAGGATACTCGGGTCAAATTCTGCAAGGGAAATCGCAAAAAATTCAATGCCTCAGCACATGTCTCTACTTTGTCCTCATCACTGGTGCTTCAGCACATGTCTCTACTTTGCAACAGGTGACGAAACATTTCTATAAACTCGAAACAAAACAACAATGCATTATTTTGGTGTTTGAAAATGAACCAAATCCTACAAGAGATATTTGTGCGTAAAGTGTTTTTGAAGGAAAATTATTGTTTCGCTCTATGGTACATCCGGCCTTGTTGCCACAGTTGCTTTTGAAGATCGTAAAACAGTAAATACTGATTAGTAAAAGACAATTGCTTGCCAGAAACAGGTGTTCAAATCAGGAAAAAATGCGAAATCATCTTTCAGCTTGACAATGCATGTTCACACACTGCATTTAAAACTATCAATTAATTGAAGCGCGATAAAAATTTATTTCATGAGTCATTCTCCTTATTCACCTGGTTCAGCTCCAAATGATGTGCACTTGTTCAAAACAATCAAAAGTAAAATGCGTAGTCAACGGTTTAACAGCCCAAAATAAGCATTTGAAGCTTATAAATCACATGTTTCTGCTATACCAATTTCTAAATGGCATAACTGTTTTAAAAATTGGTTTATTGGAATGAAATTGATGCTATAAGTGAATATTGTGAAAAGCAATAGAACGATTTATTTCAATACAAAAGTATTTTGTGTATTATTTTCTAAAAACTTAAATACTAGTCTACGTAACGTAGTGTTTAAAACATTTTCATATGTTATACAATAAATGTACCCGGCTTTGTCTGGGAGCTGTGAAAGCAGGGTTTATTTAAATTTCTTCATTCAATTTTTCATAAGGTATAGCAGTCGTGCTCCCCCCACCCGGTTATTAGCAGAAACTGTTCTAAACAAATGAACAAAAAGTACACACACGCCCTAAATAAGCATCTACCCTAATAGGCCGATTTATATATATATTCAACCTCAAATATGTTTAATTTTTGTTGTTTAGCAAAGCATGGTGCATCATCCCTATAAGAAACAGGTTCAAAAGACTAGAAGATCATTTTCTTTTAATGGCCACTTGATCAATTAAAGATTCGCACGTACATAGTCCGGATCGTGAACAGTTTTGTCGTCATATGACGTTGCCCCATAGCACCATAAAGGAGTGTAACACCTTTTACGGCAGTACAATATCCATGTCTGCTAGTGGTATTCGAACTCACTACAAGGGCAGTAAGAAACGCTTGTCTTTGACTTCTCGACTTAAAGAACATTGCAGCAAATCTTTATTTACATGACCAAATACTGACCATTTAGAAAACTATCATGCCTGGAATGAATTTGAATTCAGCTTTTCTAAAGGATGAAATTAACCAACAGATAATTAGGCAAGAAGTACAAAATTGGCGACAAGTCTTACAACGCTTGATTGGTTTGATTAAAGTTCTTAGTATGCTAAACCCTATAATCCTCTGTAAAAATAAAAAAAATGAATAATACTATCAATGGACATTTTTTAAAATTTGTAGAATAACTAGCTATTTTAAATGCTATTATGAATGAACATTGCCATAAAGTTAAAGATCAAGAAGCAATGGTTCACTATTCAAATTATATACTTAATGAGCTTATACAGCTTCTAGCCGGTGATGTAAAGCTACAGATTTGAACAAATACCTATAAATTCAGCTAAATACTATTAAATTATTCTGGACTACACACCTGGTGTTAGTCATATTGAATAAATAACAATGATCGTACTTTTTGTTTGTGTAATCGAGCCTTCAGATAATGACAGATTTGGGTCTGATATTTAAATCAACTAAAGATGTACTTAGGGCTGTAAAAATATTGACAAATGTTGATTGTATTATGGAAACACTTATATATTGATGCTAAACATAAAATTGATGATACACACATATATATATTTATTTCTAGAAGCTCGCGCATATATATGAGCTCGCACATATATAAGTATTTTCACAAAGAGCAAACTTATAAAAACTTATATACTTTCTACAATGTTGGGAAACAGGCTACTTGGCTTGGCAACTATATCAATTAAACATGCGCGGAAATCAGCACTTGGTCTGTGTGGCACACTAATATCATTTATGTTTAATTTAATTTAAAAGTATATTAATATCAATTGTTTATCTTTAATTTTAGTGATTATAAGTGCGTTGTGTTTAAGCAATAACCCTCCAATTATTTTAACTTAAATGTGAGTCCTGTAAAGGAATTCATTAAGCATTATTAAAAGATTAGACTATTTAAAACTTAAACAATATCATTTATTAATTTACATAACTAATTAACTTCCAATACATTATATCACTCTTCAAATAGACTGGAATGGAGACATGTGAGACTATTTGAACCAATATCTAAATATTCATTAACCGTTGGATTGTTGATGACACATACCTTGAGTTTTGGGCCTTGTTGGGAACCGTGGTCGAATTCGTCTGTAGTTGTTCTTCCATGTCATGATGATACTCTCACTACTTGAAATCTGCTAATCTTACGATGATACTTGTCGTCACCTTACTTGTTCATGTTGCTAAGTCAGAATGCTGATGCCTCTAAGTCATGATTTCTCTAATACTCAAATCTTTCTATAACTGCTTCTAAGTCATCGTACTTGTTCATGTTCTACTACTATCTATTACGAAATACTCATACTCATACTGCCGATAATACTAAAAAAATGATACTATACTGCCGATAATCTTAATAATGCCGATTCTCGGATCCAAACTTGAGGTCCACTCGGTGTGTGTGTGTGTGTGTGTGGTGGTAACTCCGCCTTACTTCTTCCATGGCACTGATTGGTCACCGCTCACTCAATGGCACGACTGTACTTTCAGTCCGGGCCAACTCTTATATGGCCTCCTAAATTTACTGTCCTTTGACCTAAAAGTTCAAGTTCTCATAAAGTTCGGCGCCAGCCAGATTCATGCTTTGTTCGCCTTTAAGGACACCATAAATCTGCACATAAACTTGTCTCACTACATGTGAGAACATATTCTGGTTTCACAGTCTGTTTGAATTGGTGATAACATTTGAGAAGTTATGGGCAAGCAAAGTGAGCTTTTGCTGTGACCGAAATTGAAACTTCTATGAAACGTTTTTAACTGCGTCTGCTGTTTCCATCTCTGATAGTAAACAAAATATTATGGTAACATTGCAGAAGGATTACATGAACTAATCTTTCCACCATAAAGGTGCGCGAAGTAAAAGGTTTTAAATGTGTGTTGCCTGTGGCGATATATGCATTATACCGAATACCCATTAATTTGAAATGATTGATGTGCCAAAATATTTTCTTTTGTATTAGCGAATAATAGTCAAAGATTCCTTATTACTATTTGCAATTTCAAATAAATTTAGCAGTTTTAAGTTTTACGCTTTTTATTTCTTCCATGACTACCAGACAACTGTTCTTAAAATTCAAAGTTTGTTTGTTTTTTAGCATGGAGGGATGGAAGTAGCTCACCTTGTGAAGGGCTCAATATAGTTTTGGGTCGGCCTGGGCAGAGCACACGCTTGTCTAAATCATATATCTCCTCCTGTTCTTTTAGTTATGAGGCAATATATTGGGTGATTCAAAACTCTTCGTGCAAAATGTAGGACTGGTAGAGAACACAAAACAAACCATATTCATATAGGAATGTATAAAAAGAAACGCCCTGATGTGCTAAAGGATACACTGAGATTTAGAAATGACAAGACAATAAGTGATGAAAAAAAATCCTTATAAGGCTTAATTTAACAATTTGACAGTAGTTGTAAACGCACAGTTTTACAAACAGATGCTCAAAGTTCCGACCATTATTGACAGTGACGACTCATTGATAGACGTACACTTTCAAAAATACCCAGCATTTCGTGGACACTAGCAACGACAATGGCGTTCTTTGCGACTAGGTCAGTTTGAGAGTCCATAGTCGTCTCGTACATCATGACTTTGAGGGTAACTCCACAGAAAGAAATCAATGATAGATAAAACGGGTGAGTGTAGTAGCCCTGCCGCAGGTCCATCACGTCCACCATCGAGCCCCAAAAGTTCTGTTCAAATACTCACGAGCAAGAATGCTAAAATGTTCTGGAGCAGACGCAGGAACACTGTTCAGTAAATCGGGCAACATTTTCTCTAGAAATATCTAGTACTTCCGGTAGTTAAGTCGGTGTGATAACAGGTGTGGAACGATTAAATAACAGAGCCCTCTATCACATTAGGTTGACATACAGTCCTATGTGAATACGGTTTGTTTTGTGTTATCTATCTGCCTCCTTAAAAGTTTGTACGTAGTTTTGAATCTCCCTGTATAATACTAGTATTCAAGCCTCTCAAAGATAGAGAAAATGACAATCTGAAAATATAATTGGAAACATTTTATTTTGAATACAGATGTAGGGCGCCTCGGTGCTAAGATGATCGTTTTATTCGAATTTAATACAGCTAAATTCTGTCCTACGATCGATACTATTTGTATAAAATTTCATCCTTTTGGTTCCCCCTTCAGAAAGATTCTGAAGAGACTTAAAAAATATTCCATAGACAGGAATCAAAAAGCCCACTCCGTTAGGTTCTGTCACATGGTCGATACTGTAAGTGAGGTAAAAATCAGTCTTCTATATCCCTGGCGAACTTCAAGGTCTCTAAAGATACAAACACGTTAGACAATAATTAAATATATTGCATACTCCCTAAAACATATTACACGAAAGTCATTTTACAACAAATAATGCATGATATGAGTTCATATTGAAAGAAAAGCATTAGATTGCAACTTTATTATCAAATAATTTAAAAGTTCGTTCAAAAGATAAAATCTATTTCGCAAAAAATATAACAATAGAAAATATTTCCCATTAGGGTAAGCTGATATCATCACGGTTTCTATTACTTTTTCGATAAGTTCTATCATAAAAATATATTTAAAATGCAACAATGTTATGCAAAGATACATTGTTATGCCGTCCACACTATTTCTCAAAACGGTTTTATAAATCAGATTCAGTCATCGAAAAACTGTTTCCGGAGAAATATTTCCCATTGAATCAGTAACTGGCAAAATTGGAATGAAAGGGATTTTATTACCTACTTATTATCTCGTCTTTCTTGAAAGTATCCGATAAAGGTTTGGTGATTTGGAAATCGAAGACAATGACTGTTCAAGCTATTTTGATGTCATATACATTCCAATCTAGGTTAAATATCGTGATTGATGTTTTGGATTAGAGATGTTGCTCTTATTTTATATGATATTTAAAAAACTCTATAAATGACGACAGTCGCATGATTAGTTCGAAAGATATCATATGTCCGGACCTCAGCCATAGATTATCAATGCTGCTGTTCTTGTTATTACTAATCCCTTTTGTCAAGAAACCACCTAAACCAAGTCAAAAAGAACATGTCACAAAAGCAGGTCAGCAATCACTACTTGATTACTTGAGAATTGCTTTACCGAGGCATCAATAATTAAGGATGGTAGGACGATACTCGGGATCAGAGAAATACACACAAGGTCTTTACACCAGCAACATATTGCATGAGCTTAGTTTGTTCTCTGCTAAGTCTTACCAAAGCGGCCGAAACATAGTAGGGTCCTTAAACTTTAAGACTAAACCAGATTACTTAGCTGGGTACCAAGCTTTAATTGGAGGTGCATTCTAAGTTTTGTCTACTTTGGATTTAGACAGGGAGTAGATTTCAGCGGCAGTAAGATTGTTATCTGTTGAAATAGTCTACTCGCAACCCTCTTTTGCAAGTAAATCAGCGACCTCGTTGCCATACAAGGCAACATGAAATGTTATCCATTCAAGACAAAAGGAACACGTATGCTCCATAGTGGACAACATAATGCTAATATCTTGCCCACTTGTGTCCATAACAATATGCTAGGATTTAAGGTACTGAACTGAGATTTTTATATATGCCGTAATCCAGACAAATTCCTTAGCTGAAGTGATAATCTCCCTTAAAGCTAAAATTCTGCATCGAAACAAAGAGCAGTCGGATTCCTAAAGTTAAGTTTAATGGCACTATCAGTTATTTTAATAAGAACACCGCTATCCCTCTTAGCTGAGACTAACTAACTGTCATCAGTGTTAATTTGAAGAGCATGATCAGGAATGCTATTAATAACCTGTAGAGCAAGCTGTTTAAGCAATTCAGGAAGGCCATGATTTTTGTTGGTACTCGAAAGCGGTTCTTCTTAATAATATTAATTTGGTAATAGATTCAATAAGGTCCAAACAGCAATTAAAGGTCGATAAGATCCAAACAGCAATTAGAGGTCGATAAGATCCAAACAGCAGAGGTTGACTTGAAAATTCATCAAACTCATTTTCTGAGTATAACCTAATAGAATATTGTTGCTAATTCTCTTTCTATTCTCTATACTGTCATAAGGTAAAATTGTCCATATCAAAATTCTTACTATAGAACTTACCTATGATGCCGACACTAAGGGTGGAGCATGTAAGCCCCTGGTTCTCAAGCTGTAGAGACAATCACACAAAATATCAATAAATACACTTATCTAAATTTAATCAATTGCTTTAATATTTACTTTCATATATATACATGTAGCGAGATCTTGATTATTAAATTTATTCCTAAATCCTTCTGGACACATATATCTTCAACAACATTTAATTAACACATACATTTACAACACATAATTTAAAAGACATATATATTTATAACACATTAATTACTATTAGCTACCGAAAATCTAAGTAGTTCATTTAGTTAACTACACGAGCTCGTTATTGCTATTGGTTCGTACGACCTTATTATTAATTACACGATAGGGGTATACTATGAATTGTGTGCCTTCCTTAATCATTATAACAGATGAAACATATCCATACCTTCTGTTTGCTTGTACCTCGATAGTTGATGTAGCCAACACTATATTGGAAGCCTGCGTATAATATTTTAATACGCCATTATTTCACTGTTCTCATTTTTCGTTCACACATCACAATTTTTGCCGATCCGCGTATCTTTGCGCGATCGCAGGAGATATTTTTTAAATACCACTAAAAAACATCAGGTGCGTCTAGGACGCCGTCGAAATTGCATATCATGGAAACTTCTAGAACATTCTCGAAAACACTTTTTCTTTTCACCTTGTAGTGTCATACCTCGTCTTTTTATTGGTTGTTGTGATGGAGGGGATGCGCGCTGCTTATTTATGTTTGGTTGCCATTGGTTCCATCTGCAGCATTTAAATAGGTCATTATTTTGGTTGGCATCCGTAATTGAAATTACAAAATGTCGTGCACGCCGTACGACATATACTATTCTCTTTCTTCTCGAATATTTCGTCTCCTTCGAAAACCAGACTGAGAAAACTACCGTAAAGGCATTTTTTCTCATGACGTTTTCCTACAGTTACCAATTGCGGAACTTCGAAGAAAGGTTGTAATTTTTGGCTATTTATCGTCAATTTGGCATCATATTAGCGACTTTCCGGAGGTTGAAGAAGCACCGCGAAATAACAATTATAGTACGTGATAGGAGATATTTCCAAAAGTTTCCATGGATAGTTTATAAATAGGAGTTATTTCTGAATCGGGGAGCAGTTAACGTAATACGAGCTACATTAAACTGTGACTTTCGTCAATGTTTTGAGAATAGTAGCAGCTATTTTATGGAATTACTTTTGTTAATATTTTGAGAATAATATCAGTTATTTAGTGAAATTAGTGGAGTATTTAAGTGCCGAATTACTGTATATTGTTCCTGTTTGTATATATATATATATATATATATATATATAGAAAATGTAATATACATGAAAGTAAAAATTGAATGCAAACAATGAAAAATACCACCAATTACCCGGGGGGGCTTGTGATCCCCACCCTCCGGTTGAGTATGCTTTATGCCATGGCAACACTTCCGGAAGCCGATACTTTTACTATGGATGGCCTTATTACCGACAACAATCACCAAATGAAAACAACAAAATCTATTGAAAGATGCACATGAATACATGATGCATATATATATATATATGCACATGATGCACACACACACACACACACACATACATATATATATATATATATATATAAAATATAAATATATAGAAATTGAAAAATCGGAAATAAAAATGTTTTAGTAACTTTTGCGCAAGGCAGCATGAGGGTACCAAACACTATATATATAGAAAAATTGAAATATAAAAGGTGAAAAAAACATGTAAAAAAGGAAGGATGGCTCGGCAAAAAGCTTACATTATGGCGGTAAGGGGTTGTGACCTTACTCCCCAGTTCAACGAGCTCGTCAAAATCGCCGCGGCATTTTTCACTCCTGGTCGCCAGCCCTGGCCCAAGCCAACCTCCGGAGTGACTTTGAAATCATCACGAGACCTGGATAGAGATGCGTACGAGAGCCATATCACCACAAATAAAGCCAACTGAATTGCCGACTCAAATGAAATGTAGTTCCAGCCGCGGTCCTGTGATCACAGTGCGGTCCTGTCATATGGAGGGTTCGATGATTTTGTCTCTAATTGAACTCAAAAAATACTTAAGTCTTACACCATATGCAAAATTGTTTCTGTATAAATTATCAATATTTTTGATCATAAAGGAAATTGGATATTTATTAAAAAATGCTTGTTTTAAAAATTCTTGATCAAAATTGATACTTAAATGTTCCTCTTTGATAGTTCTTTTTATTCTGATTAAACCTCCCAAGAAAACATTGCGAAACACATTCAAATGTATGTTGGAGTTCCAATGTATAATTCCAATAATAGGTAGTTTAAATTGTTTTCTTTTATCATAGATGGTGAATATGAGAGGGATTTGACTATAGTTGATATTCAAATCCAAAAATTCGACCTCTTTGTTATTTTTAAGAGGGTTTCTTCAAGATGAGGTTTGGTGGATAAAAATCAAAGTTCATTGTGTAGTTTTCGTTCTCATATCCAATAATTACGCCATCCACATAACGTAGGTATATGATTTCGTTGTTTATATGAGATCTTCTTTCATAAAAACTAAGATATATATCAGCCAATATGGAAGAACATCCCCCCCCCCATGGGGATGCCCTTAATTTGTTGATAAATAGACAATCCGTTGTAAAGTTAATTTTCTTTAATAACTATTTTGATTATAGACTTGAATTTATTGAATTCCAGACTCCTTTTTAAATCATATTCTTCAAACAAGCTGTAAAGTATATTTGTCATGTCATCTAGATCTATAGTATTAAATAGTTCTTGGAAATCATAAGTTCTTAAGTGCAAAGGATGTTTATGATCTTTCAATATATTGATCACTTGTAGACTGTTTTTTATAATATAGCTTCCTTGGTTATTAAGTTTCAGCAAAATAGGTTGTAAAATCTTCATTAACATATTATTGGCTTTCGTGAGATAGGTATTGCATCCAACAGTAACTGGTCTGAAAGTAATAGGACTTTTATGAAGTTTCGGAATATTAATCAGATACGGATACTTTATAATTCCTGTATATTTGATACCAGTTAATAAATACAAAGCCTTGATTTTATTTGAGATTTCCTTAAGGGAGAGGTTGATTTTACTGTAAAGAACATCATTCTCATATTTTTCTTTCAATATTTCAATGTAAAAGAGCTTACATGTAAATGCGTAGTTACTTGATGCCTTGTCAATATAAGTAATTATAAATTGATTTTGAATGTTCTTCAGAAGTTGGAAGTTTATTTTACATTGGTCAGGAGGTTGGTAAAGTTTTTTATAATAGTACTTGAAGTCCCTGCACATCTTAGATCGCCATTGATGGAATGCCATATCTGGCAGACTGTATTGAATGGAAAGTTTATAAATGAATTGATCAATGTCCTCTCGAAAAGCCTCAAACGGATCTCCGTGATACGGATTTCTATATTTAGTACCTAGTTTGAAAGCTTGAATTAATGTAGTATCTGTAAGAACTCTGCAATCACCTGTTACTATATGACCTAATATGGGATCTGAATAAGGATTGTTTCTGCAATTGCATTCTGTTAAATTTGGTAGATGTAGATTCTGACTTAAAATATTATAGTTGAATGCTTTTCTTCCTAAAGGAATGACATAACGATAAGAAGTCCTGATTTTCAAGTTGCTGATTGGAAGGGTATCTTGATGGTCTTTTAAAATATTTCGAAATGGAATACGATTAAAAGTTTTGTTCTGGAAAAGGAGATTTAAATATGTTGAGTGTGTAACAATATCCTCTTCTTCATTCTGTAATTTGATATTAAGGAAGTTAAAACGTTTTTTAAGCCAATCGCTAGTAGTAGCCAAATTCAGTTTTTGAAACAAATTTGTTTCTTTCGTTTTCCAGACTGTTAATTGCTTTATCCAAGTTTTCCAAATGTTAAGCATGAATTTTTTGCGTATAGACAGAATATATGTACGTATAATATCAGGTTTATGATCAGCATATCCATATACATCCCTTATAAAACTCCGAAAAGATTCTATGCTAAAGTCCAAATTTTGTGTTTTCTTGTTTTTACTCCTGTACCATCTTTTGCGTATTTTTAAGGAACTATAATTGATACTGAAGTTTTGCATAGAATGGTAATAGTCATTATTATAAAGCTTATTAAATAAAACAGAGTTAAGCCCATAAGGGTAGATGGTATTTCTTTGCAGAATGTGGATATTCTCCCACCATAAACGATGTTGAGTTTTAATAACAAAGTCAATAATTGAAACTGTAATGTTATTGAAAGAGTGGTCCTGGAAATGGGTATATAGCAAATGGCATTCTTGATTGTTGCTGTGATTTTTCTTTATGTGATTACGATGCAGGTTTATACGGAGGTTTAAAGGATTTTTAGTCTGTCCAATATAGCACTTCGCACAAGAATTACATTTTATCAAATAGATGCATTGAAAAGCCTTGCAGAAAAGTCGATGTTTAGTAGATTGATTTATGATGTCTGGATCTGCACTAGGGCAGAGCATACATCGTTTGGATTTACATTTTTGAAATTTGTATGATTTCATATTACGAAAATTACTTCTATACTCTGAATCATTAATATGAGTCAAAAATTCATTATATTTATGAGGTTCAGCTGGTATATCGTGACAAGTACTGAGATCAATAGGTTTTACACTTTTTTGTTGTATATCACTCTTTGCTAACGGTCAAAAATAGTTTCTGATTGAAGTTTTGTTTAAATCTTTTGCAGGTAGCATGTTTTCGATCTCACGGATACCTGATACCGTAATACCGGGCAATTCAAGGATATAAAAAGATACCTTAAATGTTTGCCAGTCGCTATCTCATTATATTTTGTATCATCATAAATTTATTATAGTTTATACTCTTATATAGAGTGAATAGCATATAGTTAGCATACTTAAAAATTGCCACTGTACCATCAGTATAAATAAAGCGTTTATACCATGCCTTCACAAAGTCCTTTCAATACTCAATCCAAATCAGAAAATGTATAAGTAACGTCCGTAGAAATAGAAGTGATATACTTTTTAACAATATCTTATAATTTTTATGTAGATTTTATGTAGATTATTTTTTGTTTTTTCTTTTGTTTTGATGTAGATTTTATATCATTCAAGAATTTTACAAGAAAGACTCATTATACAACATTTATACAAGACATATAAACACGATAAACTAAAAACATATATAGATATACCAAGCTGAGAAATAAACACTGGGATTCATGACCTCCTCTACCGCAACAAAACTCAAGCACACAAATCACCCCCGCACGCGATATTCCATCACACGGAAGGCCAACTCCAACACGCCAGCGGCCCGAGATGTAACCCACGGAAAATATCAAAGCCCATTGAAACGAGGAAGAGGGGTTATATTAGATATGTGTAGATGTAATTAGCGCAATGCAGCTGGATTACATTACTCAAAATATAAAATATAAATATATAGAAATTGAAAAATCGGAAATAAAAATGTTTTAGTAACTTTTGCGCAAGGCAGCATGAGGGTACCAAACACTATATATATAGAAAAATTGAAATATAAAAGGTGAAAAAAACATGTAAAAAACATGTAAAAAAGGAAGGATGGCTCGGCAAAAAGCTTACATTATGGCGGTAAGGGGTTGTGACCTTACTCCCCAGTTCAACGAGCTCGTCAAAATCGCCGCGGCATTTTTCACTCCTGGTCGCCAGCCCTGGCCCAAGCCAACCTCCGGAGTGACTTTGAAATCATCACGAGACCTGGATAGAGATGCGTACGAGAGCCATATCACCACAAATAAAGCCAACTGAATTGCCGACTCAAATGAAATGTAGTTCCAGCCGCGGTCCTGTGATCACAGTGCGGTCCTGTCATATGGAGGGTTCGATGATTTTGTCTCTAATTGAACTCAAAAAATACTTAAGTCTTACACCATATGCAAAATTGTTTCTGTATAAATTATCAATATTTTTGATCATAAAGGAAATTGGATATTTATTAAAAAATGCTTGTTTTAAAAATTCTTGATCAAAATTGATACTTAAATGTTCCTCTTTGATAGTTCTTTTTATTCTGATTAAACCTCCCAAGAAAACATTGCGAAACACATTCAAATGTATGTTGGAGTTCCAATGTATAATTCCAATAATAGGTAGTTTAAATTGTTTTCTTTTATCATAGATGGTGAATATGAGAGGGATTTGACTATAGTTGATATTCAAATCCAAAAATTCGACCTCTTTGTTATTTTTAAGAGGGTTTCTTCAAGATGAGGTTTGGTGGATAAAAATCAAAGTTCATTGTGTAGTTTTCGTTCTCATATCCAATAATTACGTCATCCACATAACGTAGGTATATGATTTCGTTGTTTATATGAGATCTTCTTTCATAAAAACTAAGATATATATCAGCCAATATGGAAGAACATCCCCCCCCCCATGGGGATGCCCTTAATTTGTTGATAAATAGACAATCCGTTGTAAAGGTAATTTTCTTTAATAACTATTTTGATTATAGACTTGAATTTATTGAATTCCAGACTCCTTTTTAAATCATATTCTTCAAACAAGCTGTAAAGTATATTTGTCATGTCATCTAGATCTATAGTATTAAATAGTTCTTGGAAATCATAAGTTCTTAAGTGCAAAGGATGTTTATGATCTTTCAATATATTGATCACTTGTAGACTGTTTTTTATAATATAGCTTCCTTGGTTATTAAGTTTCAGCAAAATAGGTTGTAAAATCTTCATTAACATATTATTGGCTTTCGTGAGATAGGTATTGCATCCAACAGTAACTGGTCTGAAAGTAATAGGACTTTTATGAAGTTTCGGAATATTAATCAGATACGGATACTTTATAATTCCTGTATATTTGATACCAGTTAATAAATACAAAGCCTTGATTTTATTTGAGATTTCCTTAAGGGAGAGGTTGATTTTACTGTAAAGAACATCATTCTCATATTTTTCTTTCAATATTTCAATGTAAAAGAGCTTACATGTAAATGCGTAGTTACTTGATGCCTTGTCAATATAAGTAATTATAAATTGATTTTGAATGTTCTTCAGAAGTTGGAAGTTTATTTTACATTGGTCAGGAGGTTGGTAAAGTTTTTTATAATAGTACTTGAAGTCCCTGCACATCTTAGATCGCCATTGATGGAATGCCATATCTGGCAGACTGTATTGAATGGAAAGTTTATAAATGAATTGATCAATGTCCTCTCGAAAAGCCTCAAACGGATCTCCGTGATACGGATTTCTATATTTAGTACCTAGTTTGAAAGCTTGAATTAATGTAGTATCTGTAAGAACTCTGCAATCACCTGTTACTATATGACCTAATATGGGATCTGAATAAGGATTGTTTCTGCAATTGCATTCTGTTCTGCAATCAAAAAAGAGGATAAAGTTCAATGGAGGGGAAACCAAATACAATGCATACAATGGCAGAGGAGGATTGCGACTCCTCAATCCCGTTTAAAGCTGCTTTTCCAGCCCGGGCAAATGCTCACGGAACCAATGTATTGCAAAGGTTGATCCCCCATACGTGCCTAGTCAGAAGCACCCAAACATGGATAAACAGACCACCGAGAATGGAAGTCAAGAAACGCACAAATGAAGAAACACAAAATCTCCTATTATATAAGTAACTATGCGCATGTGCAAGTCTTCAAGTGATATGCAGAAACTATCCCAATTCAGCAAAATCCCTTTTGAATGAATTAGCTTCATTTTTATTGTTGAAAAATGAATTATAATATTTCTTCAGGAAATTAACTGGGTAACTCTTTCTTAATGCTTCTAATATTATCCCCTTGTTACTGGATATGCAATCCTTTGCTAAAGTGTTGCAAATTTGGTTTTCTTTGAAATGTCCCAAAAGTATATTTCTAAAAATAAATCTTGAAAGGTTCGTTTTCCAATTGATGGTTAATTTTTATTCCATATTGATGGTTAATTTTTATTCCATATTGATGGTTAATTTTTATTCCATAACTTGTTCTTTTGTCGTGTAGACTCGTATAAATTCCATTCCTCGTATTGTACTTAATGGTGATATCCAAGAAATTCACTGATCCATCCTCTGCACGTTTATTTTCAACCAATTCCAAGCCATTGGGTTAAAAATCGAATTCCAATACTGGTGCATTTTCATAATATCCATACAGCACACTATCAGCCTGTTCCTTGGTAATATTAATTTACATCTTTGTGATTGCGTATAGCACTTGTCGTATATTGTATATATATATACATATATATATATATATATATATATATATATATATATATATATATATATATATATATATATATATATATATATATATATATATGAAATTAAATATTGCCATTCAAATTTTATTGCTACTATGCATATTCTGTTGATACACGTCGTCATAGAAGAGAAGAGGGAATTATAATGAGATTTCCTATATTCTTATATATAGATTCTATGATAAAAATACGTTTAAGTTCAACATTAGAAAGTAGTCTGCTCAAAATATTCTGCAAATATAAAGTGGTTTTCAAAATTAGTCACAGATATCAAAAAGCTTTATCAGAGGATAATTTGCATTGAGTACATATTTTATATGTTTGAAATACAAAAGGATTTTATCACCTTCTTATCGTCGCCGCATGGGAGTCAAATTTACAAAAGGTTTATGCTTTCGAAACCATTTAATAACAGAGTAAAAGCTGTTTCAAGGTTTGGAAGATATTATTTCTCGAATAGTAGTTTCCTATCAATAGTTTTAATTCAAAATATTAAAGGGAAAAAGCGATTATTTCGTATAACAGTGAGACATTTTATTTTTATTTGTTTTAGGGTAAATTCATTAATGAGTAACTATAATAAAGGAACTGGAAAGTGTAAAATTATTGCATAAGTGTCCAAAAGTTTCCTCTTCTAATATCTTATGTTCCAATCGTTTAAACGACATAGTTTTACTTTCATTGCGTTTGTTTCCAGTAGATTAAATTATAAATTTATATTTCAATAGTACTAAGATTTTGTCACCATTTTGAGAAAACGTACATTTACTTTTGCCATTTGCAGATTTTTTATAAGTTGGCTCTATAAATCTAAATGTATCAAATATCTTATATATTTTTGTAATTTAAATATTTTAACATCACGCAACTGAAATTTCGATCATTAAACATCAATTCGTTAGAATACCTATTACACAATACATTTTTTCCAAATTTACATATTGAAATTGGTTTTGTGCTATAAAGTGCAATTCAACGACTCAAGAAATATGCTGTTTTCATATTTCGTAATAATGTGTACTGTTCGTAATAATTTATATACTTTTCTAAAGGAGGTTTAAACCCTTTCCCAACATTTTTGTGTAATAATAGCAATTATAGAACTATGTAAAATTGATTATGCAAAATGTAAGTCACTGCTATTGATGACATGTTCAATTTCTACACATTAAAAATGTTCCTTCCTTGGTAATGCTCGAGTTGAATTTCTGTAATAATTCAGTATTACTTATCCTATTCTAGAAGGTATACCCGTCATATGACGGAATCAAAAATGTACAAAGCAGTAACTCCCATTTAGTGTTAGTTTTTTCAATTTGGTGCCATTCTTATCAATTTCGCGACATTTTCGTCAATTTGGCAATATTTAAAAAATCTCGCCATGTTGATGATATTCCGCAAATTTCGGCACCAAATTTTCGTCAAGCATTACCCAGAGATAGATAGATAAACAGACAGGTAAATCAAGGAGGTGTTTGTATTATAAAAATACATGGTGAAGGTATTGCTGTTGTTGAGATCCAGAACGTCCGACTTACCAGAAAGGTGTAAGGTAACTGCCGGGAAGTGCCACCCAATTTAGACCGGAACCCAGTGGGGGAGGCATTCAAAGGGACCGTACCCTCCTTTCTCTACCACCAACCTCTCGGAAGGACTTACGAACCCACATGTTTAACATGATCGTACTCCGCATGAGCAGGGCGGCAATTGTGGCAGTGTTCAAATCCAGCGCGCAAGCCACCGGGCTACCGCGCCCGAAATGACCAACAGCACGCGGCGTTCCCAGGTGGTCACCCACCGAAGTACTAACCGCGGCCGATGCTGCCTGACTTCGGTGATCTCACGAGAACCGGTGTTTTTCAGCACGGTACGGCCGTTGGCCCAGGTGAAAGTATTGTGACAACGTTGAAAATTTGAATTCGAGTTTTCGACGGAAGAGCTGGTTTAAAGCATCCCAGAAAGCAACTCTGACGTTTTTAAAATCATGCCTGCCCGTGTGTGTGTGTGTTAGTGTGTGTGTGTGTATGTATATGAGTGTCCATCCGAGTGTCAATGGATGGGATATCCGACGTTTGAATAGAGTTGGGCAATGCAAATAGGGTGATGCAAACGAAATTTAGTACAGAAATTGCAATTCGTAAATACCAGAAGCTTATTGTTTTTAAAAACAATCGAGTGTTCAAGAACACCCCCAAATTTTCGAATAAAATTTTGAAAACATCATCAAAAGTTACGAAAAAAACCATTTCTTATGCAATACTTTATTAAAAAACAATTGATATAAATTTTAGAACGCTGGCACAAACCGTTCTCGAGATATTGCACATTTTTAAAATACATTTATCAAAAATCACATAAAATTAATAAAAAGTATTAACTATTGTGAAATATGTTCACTTTTCAATTGTAATATTATGCGATAAATTTATTAACATCGTTCTCGTAGATCTAGCTCGTTCCATTCACGAGACAAGATACTTTGGGTTATAATTTTGTATTTGGATGCCATTAGTCATTTATCTACTATTAGAATCGCTTATTTCTCCGTCCAAAATACTTGAAAGAAATTTTGGCGACGAATTTGGAAAAATATGGCCAACTTAACGACTTTTCTTTAAATTGCAAATTGACGTAAATGTTGCTAAATTGATAGCAATGTCGCCAAATTGATGAAAATATTGCCAAGTTGATAAAAATGTCGTCAAATTGATAAAAATGACGCTAAATCAATGAAAATAGGGACTAATTGATGAAACTTCAATATATTGGGAAGAATATAAAAATCGACTATAGGAATAATATCTTTTTCCGTCCGTAACGTTTGGCCAAATTTTAGCGAAATATCGCTAACTTGAAAACATTTTAAATATTGCCAAATCGCTGAAAATATCACCAAATTGATGAAAATCTCACCTAATTGAAAAAATTAAAGCTAAATCAATAAAAATGACGAATTGATGATGAAAATTTAATATCTTGGAAAGAACAGTAGATTCGACTATGAGAATAACCCATTTCTCCTTTTGTTCGTCCATAATGCTTTACGAAAATTTGGCGTGATATCGCCAACTTGGTAATACTTTAAATGCTGCAAAATTAATGAAAAATTTGAGCTGATTAAAATGTCATAAAAGTGATAAAATGTTTACAAATTGGTAAAAATGAAGCTAAATGGGAGTTAACATTGTTCAAATTCTTAATTCCGTCGTATGACGGGCATTCATTCTATTATATAAGAAATGTTCTTCTCCCGGTTTGTTTGTAACACTTAGAGTTACATTTGGCATACTTGGTAAATAACCTTATGAAATATCTCCAACTTGGCAATAATTCACCCCAGATTGACGAAAATATCCATAAAATTGTAAAAATTGCTCCAAGTTAATGAAAATGCTGCCAAATTGATGAATTTCTTATTAAAATATTTTGATATATGGACTATACTGCTTATTGAGGATGCTATCAATATTGATAATTGTTAATTTAGAGTTGCCTGAAATATAAGTTAATTAGGTACGAAATAGTTTTATATGTTGTCATCAGGAAAAGCGCCAGATATACAATTCAACGTTAACTGGACCATGGATCTTATACACCGATTTTTCACTGTGAAAGAAGTAATTTTATTGCATTATATATGGAAAGTCATGTGCTGACTACATCAGATTTTTTTGCATAGTGATTAGACACATATTATAGGCAATTTGGTGGACCAAATAACTCATTAACCTGGTAATAAAATATTATAATTTTAAAAAATCGATGTAGGCAGTACATGACTTTCCTTATATAATGCAATGATTATATTTCTTCCAGTGAAAAAATTATGTATAAGATCTGTGGCACAGTGTTTTTAACGTTCAATTATATATTGGGTTTTTTCCGGATAACCGTATGTGAAAGTATTTCAAAATACCTACTCTAAATTAAAAATACCTACTCTAATCATCTCTATACTCTAAATTGACAATTATGAATATTGATAGCATCATTAACATGCCCTAGAGTCCATATATTAAATTATTTAAATAATTAATTCATCCACCTGTAATCATTTTAGTTACCTTGCATCATTTTCTGCATTTTCATCAATAGTTTTGTCAAACTTGGGACGCTTGGCAATATTTCCGTAGCTTAATTGCCAAGTATGTCAAATGCATCACCAAGCGTTCCAGACAAACGAAGAGAAGAGCACTTTTTGTACACATGCACTTTTTGTACATGTCATATGATGGAATTCACAATTTGCATAATACTACCACCCATTAACCATCTTTTTTATCAATTTGGCTACATTTACGTCAATTTGCAACATTTCAAAATGTCCCGCTAAAGTTGTCGCTAAATGTTTCGTCAAGCGCATTACGGACAGTCGAACGGACGGAGAAATGGGTTATTCTTATAGTAGATTTTTATATTATTTCCAAGATATTGACTTTTCATCATTTTTATTGATTTAGCTTCATTTCTATCAATTTGCTGGCATTTATATCAATTTGGCGACACTTACGTCAATTTGGCAGTATTTAAAATAAACCACCAAGTAAGCGATATTCCGCCAAATTCGTCGTTAAAATTTCGCCAAGCGTTACGAAAGATGAAATGGGTTATTCGCATTGTAAATAAATGATTGATAGCGACTTGTTAAACGGCAAAATACAAAATTATTACCTAAAGTATCTTCTCTAGTGAATGGAAATAACTAGATCCACGGAAATGATGATAACAAATTTATCGCATAATATTACATATGAAAACTGAACCTATTTTACAATTGTTATTATTTTTTTTAATTTTATGTGATATTTTGTTAAATTTATTTGAAAAATGTGTAATATCTTGAGAACCTGGTTAGCATTCTAAAGTTTGTGCCAATCGTTTTCAAATGATTAATTACATAAGAAATGGTTATTTACTTAACTTTATTGATTAACTTTATTTAACTTTATTGATTTTTTGTTGCTTTTTTTTTAAATTTCATTCCAAAATTTTGGTGTTTCCGAACATTCGATTGCGTTTAAAAACAATGGATTTCCAGTATTTATTTATTGTAATTTTTGTACCAAATTTCATTTGAATCGCTCAATTATTTCGTGAGATATAGTCTCCACAGACTCTCTCTCTCTTTCTCTCACTCTCTCTCTCTCTCTCTCACACACACACACACACACACACACACACACACACACACACAAACAGACAACACTTCAAAAACGTTCGATTCATGTTCTAAGATCTTTTAAACGTGCTCTTCCGTCGATAACGCGAATCCGAATATTTGACTCCGTCCCAATACTTTCCTTATACATTATATTATGTATATAAAGAAAGTAATAAAGGTTGTCAGTGATCAAACTTGTGATTTCTATATACCGGGTTCCAACGGAATGTGGGAATTTGGGCGAACAGCAGAAAGATGCAAAACAGTCTGCTGTTTGTTCCGTTTTCTGGTAGGTAATTTCGTTTAATTTTTCTAGTTTCAAATTGGCAACACTTTTCTTGCTTTTACTGCCCGATAACGCCTCTATCTTATTATTCCAAATAAAGAGGTACGTTATACTTCTAAAGCCAGCTGTTAACCGATCTTTATTGTGTTATGCTGCATACTAACGAATATTTTTATCAGCAAGTTATATAGTACTTAAGATATAAACAGTATCACCAGGACCGTGAAGAGATAGATCATCCGGGCCCGGGGGTACCAACTCACAATTCCATCCGGTCCGTGAATTGCTCACCTTCAGCTTGCTTAGTCCTTATTTTCAACTTTCCTTCATAGAGACCTTAGTTTGAAAGTAGTTTGTATGTTTTGGAGAAAATTAAAGGTATAAGATGTTCACGTTATAAGAAATTAAGTAGAAGAAACGGGAAAAGAATAAATACGAAAATTGTATAAATATATTCTCAATTTATAACTATTAATTTTTTCTTTAGTAAACAAAACATTAGAAACAGAACATCTTTTCGCTTATGTCAGCCAGATTCGTGACAGTACAGATGTCATTTGCATTGCAAATTGCAATTCACTTTTAAAATTTCTGGTGTATAATTTCAAAACATTATGCATGCAGCTTAAATGCTTTGTTCATATAAATGATTGCTACAGCAATTATTCATAAACTTGGAACTGAAGGTAAGTAGTTCACGTTACAAAGGATTTTGAGTAAAAAATAAAATACTTTTTCATTTCCATAATCGTTGTTTGTATTTTATCATTTAATTGTTTTCTTTCATTTTTTTCAAAGATGAGGTCAAAACTCCAGGAGCCCCGAAAATTAGAGCCCGGGGGAATCACCCCGTTCCCATGCCCTTCTCAACAGATCTGAGTACCACTATAAATTTTGTAGAACAAGTTGATATTAAAGAAAATCACAAAATTGTGAAGGTAATACAACATAATATCAAAATATTACTTGACAATTTTTCATATAATGTCATACTACACCTTCACATCTTCAATAACCTTATCACCTTAACATCTTCTATCTAAGTCTTCTATTAGGTACGTTAGGATTGTTTATAACAACAATGGTCATTAATAAAGAACATTAATGTATAGAAAATTCAAGTGGAGCCCCTAAATTCAGATATTTGCCAGAAAATATATATATTTTCCAGTCTCACTAGTTTATGTCAGATTTTTAAGAATATATGCAGATATTTCTCTCTCTTCTATGGTTTCGTTTTATTCTCCACGACAATTGTTAATTCCATCCCTGAAGTCATACTAAGCTGTCCCAAATTGTAAATAGTTGGGAGGTCTGTGTTTCTCATTATATTACTTTTAAAGTTAGAAAACGGAATTTCAACTATTTCTCGAATTCATCAAAATGCCGGAAGGGGTTTCCCAACCTAGGGTTCGATAGAAATAATTTCGCATTTTGTAAATTCCTTTTATTATGTAGTGTTGTGTGTCGAAAAGAAAAGTTATATAACTTGAAATATTATACTACATGGAATATAAAATTTTCAGCAGATTATCGAAGTTAGTTATCTTACGGCTATTTTCCGATTTCGAAAAAAAAATTTGATGTGGGCAACACACGACTTTCCTGATATAATGCAATGAATTTACTACTTTTACAGTTTAAAATAATGTTATTCTTATAGTAGATACTTATATTCTTTCCAAGATATTGAATTTTCTTCAATTCGTCGTCATTTTCATTGATTTAGCGTCATTTTTATCCATTTGGCGAGCTTTTTGTTAATTTGGCAACAATTAAAAATGTCGCCAAGTTGGCGACATTCCACTAAATTCGTCGCCAAAATCTCGCCAAGCGTTATGGACAGAGAAATAAGTTATTCTTACAGCAGATAAATGACTATTGGCGTTCAAATACAAAAGTATTACTCAAAGAACGCTTTTTTCATGAATGGAACGAGCTAGATTCACGAGAATGATGTCACCAAATTTATCACATAGTGTTACACATGAACACATGAAAAGTGAACATGCTTCTCAATAGGACATATTTTTTTTATTTTATATGACTTTTTAATAATTTTTTTGAAAAATGTACAATATCTCGAGAACAGTTCATGTTAGCGTTCTAAAATTTATGCCAATCGTTTTCTAATGAAAAATTACATAAGATATGTCTATTTGCGTAACTTTATTAGCGGTTTTGATTTTTTGACGATTTTTTCAAAATTTCATTCGAAAATTTAGGGAGGTTCTGAACATTCAATTGCGTATAAAAACAACAGGCTTCCAGTGTTTACGGATTGTGATTTTTGTACCAAATTTCGTTCGAATCGGGCCATTCGTTCGTCAGTTATCGTCTCCAGAGGCTCACTGACACACACACACACATACTTTCACACACACACATACTTCCACACACACACACATACTTTCACACACACACACACATACTTTCACACACACACATACTTTCACACACACACACATACTTTCACACACACACACATTCTTTCACACACACACATATACTTTCACACACATACACACAGACATCACTTCAAAAATGTTTGATTCGTGATCAGGGATGCATGAAATGTGCTCTCCCGTCGAAAACTCGAATTCGAATTTTCAACCCCGTCACAATACTTTCCTTATACATTATGTATATAAGGATAGTAAAAATATGAATATTTGTAGCAAGAGAAAAATTTCATGTATTCATTTACATGCACTTGTTTTTACAATTTTACAGATTAATTAAGTTTACTATTTTTTAAACATACTACTTTACCTGAATGTAAATGGATCCCTCAAAAGATACGTCATCGAAAATAAAAGGTTAAGAACCACTGCTACGCAACCGCTAAAAAACAGAACCACTTAACGACAGAATTACTGGACCACCGAACCACTGAATACAACCTTGGTGATATAGCAACCAAACTTTAAGCAGAGTACTGAATTTTTGTTGATTACACACTTAAGAAGTCTGTCCAAAATTTAATTATCACGTTTGATGTGTAATATACTAGCAGAAATACATGACCAAGGATAATGTTGAAATAAAATTAACTCAGTACAAGATTTGAAGTATTTTAGCCAAAAATCTGTTAACAATCAATCTGTTTAGCACCACCAGTCAAAAAATATGTAAATCGGATGTGTCCGTTTTAAACTATAAGCAGTTATTAGAGACAAACTAGCAGCATACCCGTTCTTCGTACGGAGTATATAATATAAAGAAACTTGTAATTCGCAATCATGTGCAAATTCTGTTAAAATATTAATATTGATATAGAAATTATCAATAATCCCCGTATTCTTTATATCAGAAGGTCGTAATTGATTTCAATATATGCCAATATATATCAAAACATATGCCAATATGCCTGTACTATTCATATTCTCGTAGATTAAAAGATATACCGGTGTATTTGTAGAAGATTACTCACACAACGTACAATATATGAGTTTAAACAACTTTTGTCATAATAAAACAATTGCATAATAACTTGAAAATATCAATAATCAACCGTGAATCAAATGGTATAAGAAAAAGCAAATTGTTCTTTTCTAAAATATACTTTTATATCCATGTATTTATTATTCAAATCGAAAAAATAATTATTAAAATTAACAGACAGATTTAATTTAATTGCGTTTCTGAGTAACATGATATAAGATAGAATCTTCCTCATAAACTGCGAAATTAAATAACCATTTTGATTTCTTTATACTTTTCATTGCTCAGTAAAAACTTGTTTAAAATGAACCATGGAGATAGATTTCCCATTTGAACCACGTTTCAAGCAATTCATGTTTTCAGAAAGTGACTAATTAGCGCAAAAAATCTCCCATCAAACTCAGAGATTAAATTTTAATTCACTTTCAAACGATTTTCAAGCTTTTCGTTTGGATAAACCACGGAGTTAGAGAGTAGAATTTCATCAAACACGGTTCAGCCGTTCTTCCGTGATGATGAGGCAAACGAAAATTTCGTTTTTTACTAATATCTCGAGAACCACTTATCGTAGAAACTCCAAACATGGACTAAATTTTAGGTGGGACTATTTCCAGGCTACTCACCAAATTTCATCAAATTCGGTTCAGCCGTTCTCCCGTGATGTCGGGACAAACAGAGAGACAGACAGACAGACAGACAGACAGACAGACAGATTTTCAATTTTATATATATAGATAAAGCAGGCATTGCAATCTCCATTATTTATTGGAAAATTGTAAGGAGATAAAACTTATTAAAACATACCCTGGATTCAGTCTCATTGCTGCAAAAATTTCGATACTATGGTTTGCATATTTATGGATATATTTAACTTGAAAGAATATGTTGGAATTTTTACTTTTATGTACTATACCTGTATATAAAATGGAAATTATTACTAACCGCAAATCTGCTTCTACGAAATTAATTCGACGAAAAAGAAAATTAAACTCATTGAATCTTTCCTGAGTTACAGGCCGTCATGACAACATAAAATAAATCGAAACAAGTTTTCAAATCAATTTCATGTAGGGTGATAAAACGCACTTGAACTTAGGCTTACTTGAACATTCCTTGAACTCAGCCTCATTGCCTGCAACATTCATTAGACCGCTTTGAAAATATATAAGTTAGAAGCATGTATTGAAATTTTTCCTTTTCTATATTAAATTTTATTAGACATAAATAGCAAAGATTTAGTTGATAAAATATTTTTACGACAGAATAGACATGATAAAATAGGCATAAGAAAATGGAAGACGCAAGAAAGGGCATAAAAAGATAAAGGCGTCATACCTTTCAACCCTCTCCTATTAGTGAAGAAATTATACATCAGGCCCGCCATTGTAACCTTCCATACTTTCAAAGATTCAAGCTGCACCAGTAGGTTGAAATGGTATTTAATAACGAGATCTAAAGTAGATTTTAATGACTATGTCAGTTTTTGAATAAACCTTAATGAAATGATATAAACCGATTGCAACTTAATCGATTGATGAGTTGGAAATAAGCCGATTGATGGATTGGAATTGATAACTTCTGTTGCAAACACGTATTAACTTCTATAAACTTCTGTTACAAACTCTTGTTAACTTCTTTTGCAAACTATTGATAACTACTGTTATAAACTATTGTTAACCTCTGTTAAAATGTGTTGCAACACCATGTATCAAAAACTCTTAAATTTTTAAATTTAATTTAGTGTTTCCTATGGAACAAAGCAACTGATATATAAAAATTGTATGCTCAAATAAAATAATATTGTTGGTCTCAATGGTGCAATTAAAAGCGGCAAATAAACATTAGTCGACCAAATCAATCCATGTTTGCTAAAACAATCAAAAATTGGTCGGTGTTAATCATAACATTCGAGAAATTCCAAATGGAAAAGTATTCTCTCAGAGAGTGCACAAACATAATCTTCCTATTTTCCTACTCAAATTCATATTGTTGTTGTTTCGTTAAACATAAAACTTTTGGAACTATTTACAAATACAACAAAGTAAAAAATATGAGCGTCGTCATTATATTCGAAGCTATTATATACTAATTTTAAGCAATGCTACAGTTTAAAGTAGTTTTATTTTTATATCAAATAAATCATGAATTTGCAGCAGACTGTAATAACATAAAGGAATTGAAATTTTCCCTCGTTGAATAGAAAATTGCTAGAAAAAATTTGCTAGTTTGCATCATTCAAATGTTCTCAGCAATTTGTATTATACTGTGCAGGCTTTAGAGTATTTAGTATATCATCTCATAAATTTTTTTTTTCAAACTTTCATATTGGGATTTAAAAGACCAATTATTTGTGAAACTTCAAAAGTACCTTCAATAGAAGGAGAAATGCTTCAACTCTTGAGAATAGCAAGCAAGTATAGTTAATAACTAAACAGTTTTAGAAGAACAAATAATACATTTTTAAACAGTATTTAAAACTGGTTAAAATCCTGGAAGTACAACAAACTTCACTTTTTTTTTCAAATTGCAGATATAAAAGTTAATGAGTAAGCTATGATTTGTTTGAAAACAAGAAACTTCAAATTTTGCTTATCTATTTCATTTCTTTAAAGTTACTTATCATTAATTAACTAGTTCGTTCAAGAAAGAGATTTTTATTTTAGTTTAGATTTTTTCAATTTATTTTGAATTTATCGAGGGGGGAATACTTATAAATGCTGTCATAAATAAGACACTTTATTTTCTCCGACATTTAGTAAAGTATGATATAAAAAAAGAACTTATTTTAAGAATTGAATTTATTTCATTTTAGTTAAAATAAGATAATAAATAATGACTTATCTCATTTTGACTGAAAATATTTTTTCTTTAGTAAACGATACGCCACATTTCATTAAACTCAAGATAAATGTGCAACAAGAAAGATCAATCATTCATAAAGCATTGATTATGAAACACTTTCCAACTGCAATGCAATTTTATTGAAACATCTCTAAAATGCCATACAATCAGCAGTAATATTTTAAAATCATCAAAATACTACGATAATTTATTATACTTGAAAACTTAAAACTTCATCGTAAAAAATGATTTTTATTCAAATGACGTCATTGAAATATTGAAATATAAATCGTCTGGCTCTCTATGTAAAAACAGTAAATATTTCATTCATAAACTTTTCACAATGCTACAATAATTTATTTTACTTAACACTTAAAACCAATTAAGTAATGTAATTCTATGCTTAAAACTTCATCGAAAACGTCTGCTATAAAATCATCTGCTTCTCTATGTGAAATCAATGTATATTTTATTGATATCAGCTATATTGCAAACTTCAGAGCTAAATAATTTTGCATTAAAGAAATTCAGCAATTCTTATACAACCCATCCTACATCTTGATATGTTTACATTCTACATGATTGAGAATTAGGCTTCGTTGTAGAAATAATCAAAGTTTGATGATCATTTGAACTCAAATATATTATAATTGCGTTGTTTTAGAATATAGATGCACAGAAATAAAGCAAAACTAAGCGGTTTTAGGACGGTATACAACACTAAATATAAATTAAAAATAATTTTAAAAATCACGATTTTGACACAAGATGGATGGCATTGATCATTTAAACTCAAATATATTGTAATTTCGTTGTTTCAGAATATAAAAAAACAGAAATTAAGCAAACACAAAGCGGTTTTAGGACAGATATAACACTAAATATAAATTAAAAATAACTTTAAAAATCGCGATTTTGACACAAGATGGATGCCATATTTATTTTGAAGTGGGTCACGTGATCTCTTCAGATATGTAATATGGGTGTAATTAGTACTTTAATTTTTATTTAAGAAACTACTGAATATATTTTGCAGAATTTTTATTCATAATTTTTATGGGATAATTTTAATATTTCCTAAAACTTTCGAAACAATATGTGAATTTAAAATTCGCTTAAGAAATGTTTGAAAATTAGGTCCCATAGGGTTCAAAGTATTTCATTTTTCCAACCCGGGTTCAGTTTAAAACTAATTTTGTGATATTACTCATTTATATTCCCATATGTCTCACAGACCCTCTGAACAACATACTAAAATTTCATTTTGATAAAGTCATTTTCACGGCAGCTATCATGCGAACGGACAGACAGACAGAATGAACAAAGTCATAAACACTTTTCAACTATGTTGTAAAGTGTTAAAAAGTGGCAAGAATCAATGGCCTTGAAGAATTAATGAGTATTAACAGTCGCACTCGAATTCAAGATACCAAAATTAATGGAAAAAGTGGAAAAGGTAATGCTCAATGACCTTGAAGCTTCAATGAGTATGAATCACACTGGAATTACAGGTACTAAGATTAGTGATGATTGGTCAGAAACGATTGGTTAGAAACCGATATATGGCAATTCATTATATGCCGTGTATCGCAAAGTCTTGAAACGATTTTTATTTCTTGAATCGTTAGTCGTAGATGTATTCTTCCAATTACAAAAATCTTTCAAATGAGGTTACAATTTAACTTATAGAAATTTTAAATCGAGAAGCTTATTTGTCTCAAAAATGTGTAATATAACCCTTATACGGTCCCTCCAATCCTAATTTCGCAATTAATGATTATATTTACTAAATATTTCTTCACGCATCAACATGTAAATCTAGAAAAAAGAGTTCTACTCTTTTTATGATTAGAATTTAACGAGGTATTACAGCTCAAATTTGCTGCAGTTTTTTGCTGAGAAATTGGGGGCTGCACACAAATTGAACTATGAATCCTGTCAATTTGTCAGCAAATGTCCCATATTATGCATACTTATAGTTTCCCTTCTAATCAAATGATTACGTCTTAAAGGACTTTCTGGGGCACTCTGGTGAATGCTGAAGATATGTCATTAAATGAAGTGTAATTCAAATATTCTGAAATGTGCAGGGATAAGTGCGACAAGAGCTTACAATTTCGTCCCAGTAGCTGAACAGTAGAGCGTCTGCTGGCTAGTTCGGAGATCTAGGGTTCGATTCTCGATTGGGGCAGGAAGGATCTTTACAAATGCTCTAATTTTAATGTATACTCCTTCTTAACTCTAACTAGAAGTGGTGGATTCACAGATATGAGGAAACGATTTAGTCATGAAATTCAATATTTCATATCTCGTTAAATTTTGCTCTTAAAAGAATGGAATTAGTTACATGTTAATGCATGAAGAAAGTTCTAATAATTGGAAAATTTTAGACTGAAGGACCATATGAAAAGTTGTAATTCGTAATTTAAGACAAATATGTTTCCTGAATTAAAACTGCTATTGTAACCTTTTTGGAAACATTTTTTTTGTAATTGAAAGTATATATCCACGACTAACGGTTTAGGAAATACAAGTCGTTCTAGGTCTTTTGGGGACAACTCTATAAGTTAATATAAAATTACTAAAACAACAATTTTGATTTTTCTGAGCTATATAAATTGCAAAAGATATCACTATGTGTGTGTATGTCGTCCGAAATTATTCTAAAATTCGAATTAGCTTTTAAATTCTTTTATGTGATAGCATAATTTTCAGCTATTTTAACACACGTCGGATCCTTAGGGACCGAAAATATCTTTTCAGAGTTTTTATTTTGACATCATCGGAAAAATCGAATTCCAACGGTTTTTGAACAGAATCAAAGTTCAATTCCTTCAAATTTATTTATTTACATTTAAATACATCAAAATTTGCCCTGTTTGGGTTATATGATATATATTTCGCTGAATTTGAAAAGGGAAGATTAGAACCATTCTATAATTTGACAAAAATGTGTGTGTATATCTTCGCATTCTAACAAAAGATAAATATTAAATACTACATTATTTTATTTTTCACAATTTCTCAAGTAAACGCATAAATAGAAATTGTATATTTCGTTAATGAAGTAAGGTCGTGTTTTTCCCTTGTGGGCTTTTTGTGCATAGCCGTCAAAACATGTCTTGGAATTCACGGGGAGGTTTAAGCCTAGCCTTCTCACCTAGAGAAAGGATTTCGTTCTGTTTCTTGTATAGATTTATATATTTATTTTTTTGTTTTACACGGTTGCAGAGCGCATGCGCAGAGATTTGTTTCGAACGAAAGAAGGAAGCGATTTGATAATTTAGGTGGTTTGAAGCATAGGTACGGGTTGAGAATATCTGCGGTTTGAAAAGGCGATTTGCAAATTGATTGGTGTTATCTGTAAATGCGTTATTTAAGTAACATGATCTTATTTAGGAACCGGAAAACTCCCGAGTAATACGTTCTAGTTATAAAATAAGTTAGTTTCCATATGATTTCTAATTGAAATGATAATTTTTGTTCACCATAAAGTTTTTGCACATAATTTAAATTACAAGTTTGATTTATGTTATATGAATTGAGGACAACAAAATCTAAACCAAACTGCGCCAAAAGTTAAATCAAAATGACGTTGAAATGTGTACACTCACCTTCGCCACCCCAAAAGAAAACTTATTTTATTGTATTCCTATCAAATTCATAATATTTTGAATTTGAATATAATGCACAAAATTTTAGATGTTTCATTTCGTTTTATAACAAGAAAGATAAATCATGCATAAAGCATTGATTATTAAACACTTTCCAACTGTAATGCAATTTTATTTAAACATTACGATACATTTAGCGCCGATTCTTACGATACATTCAGTGCTGATATATTTTAAAATATCACAGTACCATAATAATTTATTATATTTGAAAACTAAAAACTTCATCGAAAAAAAATGAAATTTATTCAAATAACTTCATCGAAATATAAATGGTCTGGTCTCTATGTAAAAGCAGTGAACATTTCAGTCATACACTTTTATTTCAGGTTGCAGAGTTAAATAACTTTGAGTGAAAAAAATTAAGCAATTCTTATACAACCCATCTTACAATCGCTTGTTTATATTCTGTATCCATTAAAATTAGGCTTCGGTGTGGAAATAATCAAAGTTTGATGATGAACTCAAAAATATTGTAATTGCGTTGGCACAGAATATAGATGCACAGAAAATACGCTAAAATAAAGCGGTTTTAGGACAGATGCAACACTAAATATAAATAATTTAAAAGAAATTTAAAAATCACAATTTTTACATTGGGAAAAAATATGGATGTCATATTTTATTTTGAAGTATGTCACGTGATCTCTTCATATTATATGGGTGCAATTAATATTTACATTTAATTTAAAAAAACTGCCTAACATATTTTGCTGAAATTGTTTTTATATGCAAGGTGGACATAATTCAAGTAGAGGTACTTAGAGCACGATAGTGAGAAAACTGTTGGGCCAAACTCAACCAAATTTGCAATAAATACTACTTTTTTTAAATAAAAACCCCATGGTCTACATGGGGTTTCGATTTTTAAAAGAAAAAAATAATAATTCGGATTTTTACCACCGCGGGTCAAAGTGGAACTGTAAGGTCCATTTTTGGAGTAAAATAGGCATAGGAAGTGCAGAAAGTCAACATTTTATATGCATTTTGAAAAAGACATCACATTTACATTTTATACGCATTTAGTACATTTTATATTTACAGTTGCATCTTACGTATTACATACGTATCACATTAATTTTTATATTGCATCATTTTCATGTGTGATTCAATATTTTTTCTTGCATATGTTCAAAAAGTGCATTCTCTGAACAGCATTCTCTACTGCATAATGCTGCAGATCTCCAATGATTTGCCTGGCGTGAAATATTATTCGGTCCTTCAAAGTGGCTAAATTATCCATATTCCCTTGGTATACCAAGAGTTTACATGAACCCACAACCAAAAATTACAAGGGGTCAGTCATATCAAGCGAAAGGGCTGGGCACTTCATAGGAAAACTCGACTAATTTTCGGTTGTTGGTAAAATGGTGTCGTAGAACTTCCTGTAAGCGCTATCCAATATAAGGGGGTGCTTCATCCTGCATAAATATCGTGGATTCAAGACATCTTGTTGAAGTTGCGGAATAACAAACTTCAGCAGCATTGTTCGATACCTCTCAGAATTGAAGGAACTTTCTGTACTTCTTATGACTATTTTACTCCAAAATGGGACCTTGCAGTGCCACTTTCACCCGCAGTAGCAAAAATCCAAACTATTTTTTTAAATCAAAACTCCATGATCTAAATAGTATTTGTTGCTAATTTGGCTGAGTTTGGCCCAACAGTTTTCTCACTATCTGACTCTAAACACTTCTACTTTAATTATGGCCACCTTGTTTTTTATGGGATGATTTGAATATTTCTTAAATTGTCGAAGTAAATTGTGAATTTTTACTTCGCTTAAAAATATTTGAAAAATTAGGTCTCATAGGGTTTAATGTATTTCATTTTTTCAACCCGGATTCAATCCAAAACTAATTGGGTGATATTATTCATTTATATTCCAATAGGTCCTACAGACCGTCTCAAAAGCATACTAAAGTTTCATTTTGATAAAGTCTACTTTACTGTAGTTATCGTGCTAACGGAAAGACAGACAGAATGAACAAAGTCATAAACACTTTTCAACTATGTTGTAAAGTGTTAAAATCAGCTAATATATGTACAGTTTTTAGAACACATATAAGCTGCACGTTTATCGCAAAAAATATTATTTCAATTTATATTATAAAGCAAAATTTTTAACATTTCTGTGTATAACATAATCTATACCATCCATTTCTTTTAGGTATTACCGCTGTTCTTTTTATAAATTAGAATATTTAAATTGTTCTTCTGTACACAATAACGATAACAAGGGGTTGCAAAACACACAATGTTACTTTTTTTTATCTAAGAGAGTTTTGCAATGAATTTATTTTTCCTGAAATGTGTTGTTGTTGAAACCCAGACCGTCCGACCTACCAGAAAGGTGTAAGGTAACTGTTTGGACGGTCGGGAAGTGCCACCCAATTTAGACTTGAACCCAGTGGGGGAGGCATCCACAGGGACCGTAACCTCCTTCCCCTACCACCAACCTCTCGGAAGGACTTTCGGACCCACATGTTTAACGTGATCGTACTCCGCATGAACACGGCGGCAGTTTTGGCAGTGGCTGGTATCGAACCCGGGCCTACCGACTGCAACTCCAGCGCGCTAACCAATGGGCTACCGCGCCCTTCCTGAAATGTGTGTATATGCAAATCAAATTGCATATGAAAAGTTTTTAAACAATTTAAAATTTAATTTTATGAAACTTCAAATGCTTAACATGTTAAATTTTTGCTATAACAGCTGAATAAATTATTCACTGTGCATAAATTTTTCACTTTTGTCTCCAATAAAGATTACATGTTATTTTGTTTAAAGAATTTACAAAAATATTATTTAAAAAAAATTTAATAGTTTTAAAAGTCAATGACTGCTTTAAAGTGTTATGCTGCGGGTTATGCGGGTCTCTGCCGGTTATGTCTGCTTTAAAGCAAATGTTCTTAAAATCTTTACTCAAAATCAAAAAATCTGAAGACAATTTATTGAAAATGGAACACAGGAAATCTGCACAAATTTTCATATATGTAGCTTACAAGACATTATTGATGAATCTTTTTAAATTGGATAAACCATGAAAAATTCCATTCCGAGATAAATGGACTAAGAGGTTAGCACTCATCTTTCAACAACACAGATAGTACAACATTAGAACTGTCATGCTTATGTAATTAAAGTAGAAACATGCAGTTTCCGTCATTTAATTCTAAAATTTCTATAGTATATTTTAAGTTATGAAAAATAAAATGCGTATTTATTTTTTCATAGATTTTGTTATCCTGGATCACCTTAAGGTCACTAATTTCGAATAAGATTTGTTTTAATCTTAGAAGTAGCAAAAAAGTCTGTATAATTCTAGTTTTTGCGCAATCTCTCTAATTATAAAATTTTTCAGCGATACTTAGACTGGTTCTCGAACTAAGGTACCCTGTTGTGTCTACAGTTCACAAGAACGCTCAGACACATATCAATTACAGAAGTGTTTGATTCGTATTCAGAATGTTTTTTATTTACATCAAAATTTAAAATTAAAAATATTCCGGAATGACAAATATCTCTATACCATTGAAAAGTAACAAAATACGATCCTAATTTATAATAGAAAATATGATGTGGGATGATTTTCCTTATATAATGCAATATATTTACTACTTTTACAATAAAAACAAAATGGGTTATTCCTATAGTAGATACTTATATTTTTTCCAAGATATTGAACTTTCGTCAAATAGTCGTTATTTTCATTGATTTAGCGTCATTTTTATCCATTTGGCGAGATTTTCTTTGATTTGGTAGCATTTAAAAAAAGTCGCCAAGTTGGCGAAATTCCGCCAAATTCTTCGCCAAACTTTCACCAAGCGTTTATGGACAGAGACACAATTTATTCTTATAGCAGATAAATAACTATTGGCTTTCAAATACAAAAGTATTACTCAAAGTATCTTTTTTCATGAATGGAATGAGCTAGGATCCACCAATTTATCTATCACCCAATTTATCGCATGATATTACATATGAAAAGTGAACCTGTTTCGCAATAGGAAATATATATGTTTATTTTTATTTTATATAATTTTTTGATAATTTTTTTGAAAAATGTGCAATATCTCGAAAACGGTTCATACTAGCGTTCTAAAATTTATGTAAATCGTTTTCTAATAAAAAATTACATAAGAAATGTCCATTTGCGTAACTTTATTAGCGGCTTTGATTTTTGATGATTTTTTCAAAATTTCAATCGAAAATTTAGGGGGGGTTCTGAACATTCGATTGCATGTTAAAAAAATAGGCTTCCAGTATTCACGGATTGTGATTTTTGTACCAAATTTAATTCGAATCGGTCCATTCGTTCGTCAGTTATCGTCTCCACAGACTCACTGACACACACACACACACACACACACACACACACACACACACACACACTTTCACACAGACATACTTTCACACACACACACAGATATCACCTCAAAAATGCTTGATTCGTGATCAGGGATGCTTGAAACGTGCTCTCCCTTCGAAAACTCGAATTCGAATTTTCGACCCCGTCACAATACTTTCCTTATTCATTATGTATATAAGGAAAGTAAAAATGCACGAGTTAATTCATTAAACCCCTTTTAAGCAACCCATTTTCAGCATACAATAAAATTAAATTCTGTAAATTATCCTACAGAGTAATTTTTCTCTTTTATGTTTTGTCGAAACATTAATAAATATTTCAATAATCATTTTAATGGAATAACTGCTTGTAGGAAAATGTCAGAGCATTATCAAGCTGATTAAAATTCCATTAATCGTGCATCGTTCTCCCGGTCGTAGGAATGTGAGATTTAAGCAATACGTGAATACTAATCAAATTCAAATCGGAACAGCGATTTGACAGAGAATGTTTTGAACTGTAAAACACGTTTTGACAGTGTTATCGCTAATGTTTTCCTGCCATTAATTGAGTGTAAGTTATGGCTTAAAATATGCATATTATTAAATGAGTGACCTTCGTTTAAACATTATTTTGTGCTCTATGTACCATATATTCAGTATGCAAAAAATTAAAATATATGAGGTATGAATTGCTTATGTTTTATATATATATATATGCAGCTGTAACCAGGATTAAACACCGGGCCTACTTCATTGCGCAGAGATATGTTACCCGCTACACTACACCAAAAATGTACAGAATTGTCTTAAATAACCTTGCATTCCCACCCTTCGAAGCAGTGTCAGGGACGACCATGTTTTGGAAGGATGGAATTCGGTGGAATGTTTTAGTGGTTGTGTCGTATCGCCGCACAAACACGGCACCACTGTCGTATCGGTGCACAACCGCATCGGCACCAATGTCATATCGGCGGTGGATTCGGCCCCGGAGTCAAATCGGCGGGGAGTCGAACGAAAGTGAAACCGAAACCGATCGCACGACCGATATGCACAGAAGAATCGAAGATATGTAGATGAGTACATTGCGTCCAAAATATAATCACACATAATTCACTTATAATACTCTCATATAACTCATAAATAATTCACATGTAACCCAGGAGTACTTACGGTCTGGAGACATCAGTCCACAGATGGGTAGAAGAATAAAAGACAGAATTCAGGGTGCGCAAATAATTTAACTCATTATATCAAATATTCATATTTATTCTTAAGTAAGCCATTTAAATTTTATATATATATATTCCAAACAAATTAATATTCAATATCCATTTCACAATATTACTTTCAGTAAATAATATCATCTCTTTCACTAGAGAACTTTATGCAAAGTAAATCAACATTCAGTTAACATTATATCAATCACACTCTTTAGAATCTTATCAATTTAAATTTATATATAGACAATAATCAATATATTTCAATACGCATTCCAATTAAGAGATGTTAGTTTATAAGCCTTAAATTTATACCAGTGCTTGGAATGATAAATTTAAGTTCCACTGTTCATGCACTTGAATTTAGAAATTTACCTCCCGGTTCTGTATATAAATCAAATCCACATAATTTCAGAACATCCGATCTTTACCAAAAGTTCCGCAAAATTTATATCCGACTTGCAATATATCGACATCAGAACACGAAGTTAACTCGAACAGGCAGCCACGCCCGGGTATTCGGACAACGGTCAAAATCACAACCTAAAACAGAGAAATAATGCATTAAATTTTGAATAAAATTTTAGATCCCGGTGCATTTCTTCTTCGGGCATCTTCCCGGATTAGATTTTGGGAAAATCAATAATCCACAGCAATATGGGGCCACCGGCCCTACTCTCTTTGTTCCGTTTCTCCTCCGAAAACTTACATCCGAACTTCTCAAAGTTCTTCTCCAAAAGGCTCCTGAACACAGGCACAAGCGCCCGACGACAGCCAAGAAGCTCTCCCATTGACTGCCGCCCAGAGGAGAAGTTTCGCTTTTCGAAAACTTCTCACAGACGAGGCAGGCGCCGGGAAAAAAAAACAGCAGAACATTAAATTCACATTCTCGAACCAAACTAGACTTTTACACGTAAATGAATCTGAACGAGGCTTAACACAATGCAGGCGTTGAAAAGGAGAGATTTCCAAGCCGCGATTCTCAAACTGTCGAATCGAACATACATGCGATACGACATTTCCTCCCCCTGGGAGGAAAAAATTTCGAACCTGTGAGAAATTTTTTTATCTCACACACATACACAACATTAACAATTACCAAAGAATACTAGGAACCTTTAAGTGTAACACCAACTCAGAGAACAGTTTCTACTGAGTCAGCAATTTAGCAGAAAATTTTGAAGCAAGGGAAGTGTGACGCGTTCACACATCCCACCTGAAGATCCGAATGCACAGGCAGTACATCCATCACCGCAGGGCAAAGACCAAAAGGGCCAAACGATGACAACAAAGACGTCCCAACAGCAAAAAGGAACCTTTACAAAATATAAACATATATTAAATACACTGAAATACATGTAAACACAAGTCAACGCCAGGGCACTTTTGCCTGACAGCAAAATTCAATTTCCAAAATTCTCAAATTTCAGAAAATAAATGATATGAATATATGTAATAACAATATGATGCAAGATGAAAACAACTATATCAAACAACAATGTCACATTCAATACACTAAGTGACCACAATAAAATAAACACTTATTTACAATACAATGAGAGATTAAATATATTTCATGAAATAAACAAACAAATGAGTTCTCTTTACTCATTCCACTTTTCTCATATTAAATTTACTTTAAAGTTCTTTTGTATTACACTTACAAAAATCATTTTCATTTCTAATATTTCTATTTTTAATAATTCTGTTATCATTAATTTCAACTTTTAATATTTTCACTATTATTATCACCATAATTATTACTATGCATAGTTTCATTATGAATTTAACTTCAATTCTTAACTTATTACATTCTCGAAATAATTATATGTTCTCAAAACAATTTTCAAAATCAATTTACATCTTCCAAAATACATGTATTTTTCAAATTAAATGTAAGTTTCTCACATTAAATGTATATGTCTCAAATTAAATAAATGTGTGATCCAATTAGGTACACGTGTCTCGAAATAAGTACATGTGATCCGAAATAAGTAAATGTGATCACATTTCAAACATCATCAACAAGCAATGAGCACTGAGAGAGAGAACGAGAGAGAGAAAAAAAAAAATTTGACTCCAAAGAAATTCCGTCAGTTATGTACTGCAAGTGAAGATGAGATGGCCTATCCAAAAACACACATCTGGCGGGACAGTAGTCGGGTTGCCAGAAACAAAAGGGATGTGTGAAAACTAAAAAAAAATTACCCGCGCGCAGGATCCACGCAGCAGAAATCAGTCACAGAGATCGCGCCCCTCAATTCAGTATCTTCAATGTAAAAATTTTTGAACAGACTCACAGGAGTGAGCTGTCCACGGCGACTTCCATCTTCCTTCCTTCATCAACTTCAGTTTCCCACTGGTCAGGCTTCCGATCCGCATCTAGTGGGAGTAGAAAGCAGTCGTCATCTCTGGTTCCAATCGCCACCGCCCGGGTCGGACAATTAAATTGCCAGCGTGCATCTTCTTCCAGGCTCGTGATAAGTGTATCTGTTTGTGTAAACCAGAAGTTTTCCAAAAAAGGTTGTTGCAGCAAAGGTTCCATTCCATTGATGACTAACTGAAATTGTGTGGCAGAAAACATCAGGCAAGGAAAAAAAAAAAATATGTATACAGGAATTCAAAGCAAATCAAATTCATCAATTTCAAAAATTCAGGCCAAAATCAATTCATCTCTCTCAGTCTCAAAATCAAATTCTGTTTGTCAAAGAAATTATATTATATATATATTTTTTTTCAAATATCATAAACTCTTATTATTCATTAATTAACTGAAGTCACAGTTATTCACAACTCACAGCATTTAAACTTTCAATAAAATTATTTTCAAACAATAAATTTTTAAAATTATTTTTGTAATTAACAACAATTTTTCTTTCTTTTAACCTAATTTCATTTGTTTAATAAGACAAAATTTTGTGAAAAGCATCACAACATCAGAATAAATTATCAAAATATCATTTTTAGACAAATCAGCCAAACACCAACAGGCAGAGCAAATTCTCTCAGGAAATTTTAAAGTTCAATAGAGTTCAAGATGAGAGTTGCTCAAAACATTTATGAAAATCATTTAAATCAGTTATAAATTTTAATTTACACCACCAAGTTAAGTTTCACAACAAACACATCAAATATTTCAACATTTCAATTAACATATGTGTAATAACATTTTTTTAAAAAATTGACTATTAATTTTAAAAGATAATGGTTGGAAAGTAACATAATAAACAATCATCAAATAAATAAAATGTATCTGAACAATAATTTCTTTTATAATTGAGAATTTTTTTTTTGAAAAATGTGAAACTTATTTAATAAAATCTATTATTATATGCTCTCAAATTGTATGGTGTTTTTGTACTTCTGTTTGCATTGAAAACATTTTGTTTTTGTTGTGGTGAGTAACTGTTATTGTAAATAACTCTGCTTTTCCTAATGTTAGGATTTGAATTCACTCTTGTAAAATTTTGTCGGTTTGTATCAGCATGAAAATTTGATTGATTTCCAGGAACAGAAGGATTCACAGGAGCAGGAAGGTTAAATCTAACTCTTTTTACAGATTCTTTTGTTTTTTGTTTGTTAGCTGGGTTAGATAAACATGGCTTCAGGATCACTGTATCTTTTCTAGATTGAATATTGAATGAAGAATTATTTTGTTTTGGATTTACACTTTCACTTCCAGCCTTTTTTTGTTGAGTAAATTTTTGAAGTTCCTTCCTTCTAGGAGGTAATAAAGTAAGTCTATTCACATGTACCAATTGTTCATTCTTCGGATTCATTATGTGTTGTATCAAGAAATTCACTGGTGATGTTTTCTTAATCACACGAAAGGGTCCTTTATTAAAAGAGCTTAGTTTCTTCGACTGTCCCTGGGGCAAATGAGGCGTATACAAGTAAACCAAATCACCAATTTTGATTTCAGGTTGCTTTGCTTTCTTATGTTGTTGTGATATTTGTGAGTTTTCTGCTTTTTCTAAATTTCTCTTAACCAAGTCATACATTTTTTCCAATCGAAATTGTAGATCTTCACCGTATTCATATGTAGAGTCGTATGTAGGGATTTTAAAACCGGAAATGAGTGTATTGGGAACCGTCAAGTCTCTTCCATAGACTAAGTATGCAGGAGATTCACCTGTGGAGGCATGAATAGCATTTCGATGAGCCAAAAGTGCAAATTGGATCAATCTGTCCCAATTATTTTTATCATCATAAGCAATGTTTTTTAATGATCTGAGGAGAGTTCCATTAAGACGCTCGACACAGCCATCTGAGCTAGGATGATATGGACTTGTAGTAGATTTACTAATACCTAATTTCTCATAAAAACTTTTTGCAGATCTTGATAAAAAATTCGAACCACAATCTGTGACCATAAATTGAGGTATGCCATGCTGTGCTATAAAATGTTCTAGGCACTGCAAAATGTCATCCGTCTTTATAGACGCGAGTGGGTACGCTTCAGGCCATCGAGTGAAGTAATCGGTAATCACCAGGATATATTTTTTTCCTGAGTAAGAGGTAGGCAAGGGTCCAACGCAGTCCATTGCGACCCGTTGAAATGGATAACTTGATCTCGAAAATCTCTGGATTGGAGCTTTATTGTTTTTGTAACCTCTATTGATAACACAGATTTCACACGACGACACATAGTTACTTGTTTGGGAGTACATCCCTGTCCAATAGTATTTACGACTAATAGAAGCTAAAGTCCTTCTAAAACCGCAGTGAGCATAAGTGGGACAATCATGATGCAACCAAAGTATTTCTGACACAAGTTCCTGAGGAACAACAATTCTCTCTTGGTATTGGTGTCTCAACTTCGGATTCTTGTGGGTGCACCATAAGGTATCATCTTTTCGAAAAAATACTAGACTCTGAGGATATGGCATAATATTCTTTTCTAAGCAATCTATGATCTTGTTACATCTGGAATCAGATTTCTGAGCATTTTTTATTCTTACAAGTAAAGTTGGATGTGCAGAAATTTGTTCAAACTCTTTAATTGGCATGTTGTTGTCATTTTGCGTATCTTGTTGATCATTTAAATTATTATCCACAACACAAATTTCATTAGTTTGATTTTCATTTAAATTTCCAAAAACACTTTCACTCAAATTCTCATGAATATTGTTATTGTTGACACTAGGAATTTTTGATACTAAATTAGGAGAATTTTGTTTCTTTGCATTATTGATAACTTTGAATTTAGACACAAATCTGTTGTTAGGAACAACATTCACCGAGTTTGCACAATCATTGACATTTCTTGACAAGTAGTCGGCTACTACATTTGCCTTTCCTGGCTTATGTATGATTTCATAATCAAATTGTGTCAATGAAGCAATCCACCTAGCAAGTCTGGAAGTAGGGTCTTTCAATTTAAATATAAAGGAGAGTGAACTTTGGTCACAAAAAATAGTAAAATGTTTTCCAATCAGGTAATGTTTATAGTAATTTGTAGCCCATACCACAGCAAGTGCTTCTCTTTCCACCACACTGTACTTTTGTTCAGCATCATTTAACTTTCGACTCGCATAAGAAATAGGGTGATAATCTCCATTTTCATCAGCTTGGGAAAGAAAACCACCCAAGGACTGATTCGAAGCATCAGTGTGTAGCACAAATGGTTTGTTAAAATCAGGGAGATTCAATATTGGTTTAGATAAGAGTTTTTTCTTAAGAATATCAAAGGATTTCTGAGCATCATCTGACCAAACAAATTTCTTTTTGTTGTCCTTGTTTTTTGTTTTTAAAATTTTGGTTAAAGGTACTGTTATTTCTGCATAGTTTTTGATAAATTTCCTGTAAAACCCTGTGAGACCAAGGAACTGCCTCACATTTTTCACTGATTTTGGAATTTTAAAATTTTCAACTACTTCAACATTGTGAGGGTCAGGTTGCACTTTTCCTTCAGACACAAGGAAACCAAGGTACTTAATGGTTTTCCTAAAAAAATGACACTTGGAAGGCTTCAATTTCAAACCATGTTTTCCTAATCTTATGAAAATCTCTTCCAATTTCTTTAAGTGTTCTTCAAAAGAGCGAGAAGCGACTATTATGTCATCGATATATATTCCTGAGATTCCAGCCAAAACAAGTGACATGAGTCTTTGAAATGATGCAGGTGCATTTTTCAGCCCAAAAGGAGTTCTAAGCCACTCAAAGTGACCATCGGGAGTTGAAAAAGCAGTCTTTTCATAATCATTTGGATGAAGGCATAGCTGGTAAAATCCAGAGGTCAAATCCAGTGTGCTAAAGTATGTAGCACCAGAAAGTTTGTCAATCAATTCTGCTATGTTAGGAATAGGAAAAACTTCGCTAATTGTCAGATTGTTTAATTTTCGATAATCAGCCACCAGCCTATATGAACCATCAGGTTTCTTCACAAATAACACGGGTGTGTTATAAGGAGAGGTGCTTGGTTGGATAATTTTGGCGTTTAAGAGTTCATTGGTTTGCTTTGATAACTCTTTCTGCAGGTGATGAGGCACACGGTAGGGTTTCTGTCTAATTGGAATATTTGAATTTAAATTAATTTTATGCAAAATGGTGTCGCAGCCTGTTATCTCATTAACAGACTTGGCAAAGACATTTCTGTATTTTTTTAACAAATTTTGTAACAATTTTTTCTGCATGCCATTTATATGTTTCAAATCAAAGTCACCACCCCATACTTCAAATATCTCGTTGTTTTCTTTATGTTGTTCATCAACACTATTTACTTCAGATAAATTTGTCTCTTGCACATGACTGATTATACCCAATTTCATTCCTTTGTTAATATTTATTTTTTCTTTTGAAGGATTTGCCACTCGAGCATATATAAAATCATCTTTTGTCACCTTATATACAGCTCTTGCTAAAAAATAGTTTTGTTCAGTGGAACATTCACTGATATCTCTAGGTTCTAATAAAATTGTAGAATTTTTTCCAAATTTTGAATCAATTTTGACTTTTATGAATGACTCTTCCATAGGTTTCAAAATGCATTTCTGGTATGCTTTAGCAAAATTTAAATTCTCTTTTGGCTGTATTTTTCTCTTCTCTTGGCAAAAAGAACTTGTATTTAAGGAATTCATATCACAATCTGAACTTGTAATTTCACTGACATCATTATCACAGATATTTGAAACGGTTAAGGTCTTGTTGGTTTGCTTATAGTCATTTACTACACTTTGCATTATAGGATTTCTACTGATAAACTCACTATTTTCATTTATACACAGATCTCTAAAATCAATGTCATGGAATTCATTTTGTACATTCAAATAATCCTTTCTGAAATTTTCATAAAAACTGTTATTGTTGTTTCTATAGTCAATGTCCTTTAAATACTGAATGTCATAATTTGCATCAAACTGTAAGTGACTAATTGTGTTGCATTCTTTCATTTCTTCTGATACCACTGCAGTCGTTTGTGATGTACTTGTTTCAACAAAGGGTATGCTGCAATATTTAAAATTGACTCGTTTGTATTTGTAACTTATTGTCACTTCCTTTTTGTTTAGGAAAACACTACCTAAAATCATATTGTAATTTTTGGGAGCAGGAATGTCCAGGACACAACACTCGATTTCACTTCTTTCATTAGCAATTGCAATAGGAAAAGATACTTTTCTTTCTACCAAAATATTTTGATTGGAGATTCCCCTCAAAATTGTAGAGGTATGTTTTATTTGATAATTTTCTGGAGGAATATTTTGAAGAGAGCTTTCGTAAATTATGTTAATTGAACTTCCCGAATCAATCAAAGCATTCAATTTTGTATTACCAACAAACACTGTTATAATCGGAAAAGCATTGATACAAGGAGTATCAAAGTCAACCATCGAATTAGTTTCAAAGTTCGGTCTACTAGGATTATATTGGAAGGAAGTCTGATTGTTGTAATTTTGTCTATTGAAATGTCTTCTATTACCAAAATTTGGATAATTTCCTCTTCCATAATTATTTCTGTTATTTTGATTGAAAGTTGCAAATTTATAATTATCGTAACGATTTTGAAATTGGTTTGAATAGTTTCTTCTATAATTATTTTGATTTCCTCTATATGTGTTTTCAAATGGTCTTCTAAAATATCGGAAACTTCTTTTGGATTTGTAATTTTGATAAGTATTCCCATTTCTCCATTCGTTTCTTCTCGAGGCAGCTGGAATTCCTCTTTGATTTACTAGACTTCTGTTTCCTATGCTTTTGTATGGAGTTGAAGTTTGAAAAGAAGTTGAAGGTCTGGATTTCTTTTTTGGAACCATATTCTCAAACTTTTCTTCCGAGAATTCTTCTTCGTTATATTTACTTGTAGAGGGCATATTCAAACTGTCTTCAAAGCTTCTGTTGCTTCTGTCAATTTCTTCTCTTAAAAATGAAAGTTTTTCTTTTCTTTTCGCAGCATTTTCTTCAAACCTCTTCTTCAAAGCTTCATATTCAGTTTTCTTTTCTTTTAATTTAGCTTTTAAATTTTCCAATTCTTCTTCATGTTTTCTTCTCTTCGACACAGTAAGAGTAACTTCTTCATCTACACAGTCCGAGCTTTCATTCAGGATCTCTTCATGCAAAATAGCGACCTGTTTTGCAGCTTCAAATGTTTGTGGATTCGCCGCACATACAGCTTTTCGAATAGTCATCTTTAATCCTTTTATGAAGGAATTTTTCAGAATTGCAGTTCTCAGCGAATTTTCGCCAGAGTTGCATAACTCTTCCGGAAATGCTCGAAAAGAATCCGCTTCAATTCTCAAGGCAAACTGCCTGATTGTTTCATTATGTTTTTGTTTCAAGTTTACTAAATTCTCTACTTTTTTGGCAATATCTTCTTTTGTTTCAAATTGCTCCTTCAAAGCAAGAATCAATTCACCAAAGTTTTCACTGTGATTAAGACGAGGGATTCCCTTAATTAATCTTTCAGCCTGATTCTTTAATTTCAGTTTCAATATGAAAATTTTGTCTATGTTCGACCACTCAGCATGTTTTGCCACTAAGTCAAATTTGTCGAGAAAGTCCACAAATGATTCATTTGGAGAACCAGAAAAATCAGGGATAGTGTTTATAAATTGTGAGGAGACTGAGTTTGTTTTGGTTTTTCTTGAACTTGCACTAACCGACACAGATCTTCCAGAATTTGGAGAGAGTCGGGGAGGAGAGCGTGAAGGCACACGAGCATTAGCTCCAGTCTGTGATGAGGAATCAGTGCTTCTACTAGCACGAGCAGTTTTGTTACGAGGCATGTTTGAATTTTGAATTTTTTTTTTTTTTTTTTTTTGAAATGCAACAATCAGTGCGATTAATATTTGTGGTTGTGTGCTTAAAGTGTATATGAAATACTATCAAAATTGAGTTTGTTATTGTTTTTGTAAAAATCACTCATATTTCCCCCAAAATATCAAACACACAATCATATGTCAAAATATATATATATATATGTGTGGGTCAGACTTATTACTTTTCAATTTCATGTATTGGTCATATATTCTCATTTTTATGCAACAATTATACACATAGAAACCACTTACTTCGATCATACATTTAAATACAATTACACAATAAATACTCATATATTTCAAATATACCACTTTTAACTCTTTTTTTTTTTTTTTTCAATATGCACAGAATTATAGCTTACACCCTGAAAAAGCACAAAGCCAAAGTTTTACTTTTTTTTTTTTTTTTTGAAATAGAGCAATTAAATTTATTTTCTACCACTCCGTAAGTCAGAACGGCACCACTGTCGTATCGCCGCACAAACACGGCACCACTGTCGTATCGGTGCACAACCGCATCGGCACCAATGTCATATCGGCGGTGGATTCGGCCCCGGAGTCAAATCGGCGGGGAGTCGAACGAAAGTGAAACCGAAACCGATCGCACGACCGATATGCACAGAAGAATCGAAGATATGTAGATGAGTACATTGCGTCCAAAATATAATCACACATAATTCACTTATAATACTCTCATATAACTCATAAATAATTCACATGTAACCCAGGAGTACTTACGGTCTGGAGACATCAGTCCACAGATGGGTAGAAGAATAAAAGACAGAATTCAGGGTGCGCAAATAATTTAACTCATTATATCAAATATTCATATTTATTCTTAAGTAAGCCATTTAAATTTTATATATATATATTCCAAACAAATTAATATTCAATATCCATTTCACAATATTACTTTCAGTAAATAATATCATCTCTTTCACTAGAGAACTTTATGCAAAGTAAATCAACATTCAGTTAACATTATATCAATCACACTCTTTAGAATCTTATCAATTTAAATTTATATATAGACAATAATCAATATATTTCAATACGCATTCCAATTAAGAGATGTTAGTTTATAAGCCTTAAATTTATACCAGTGCTTGGAATGATAAATTTAAGTTCCACTGTTCATGCACTTGAATTTAGAAATTTACCTCCCGGTTCTGTATATAAATCAAATCCACATAATTTCAGAACATCCGATCTTTACCAAAAGTTCCGCAAAATTTATATCCGACTTGCAATATATCGACATCAGAACACGAAGTTAACTCGAACAGGCAGCCACGCCCGGGTATTCGGACAACGGTCAAAATCACAACCTAAAACAGAGAAATAATGCATTAAATTTTGAATAAAATTTTAGATCCCGGTGCATTTCTTCTTCGGGCATCTTCCCGGATTAGATTTTGGGAAAATCAATAATCCACAGCAATATGGGGCCACCGGCCCTACTCTCTTTGTTCCGTTTCTCCTCCGAAAACTTACATCCGAACTTCTCAAAGTTCTTCTCCAAAAGGCTCCTGAACACAGGCACAAGCGCCCGACGACAGCCAAGAAGCTCTCCCATTGACTGCCGCCCAGAGGAGAAGTTTCGCTTTTCGAAAACTTCTCACAGACGAGGCAGGCGCCGGGAAAAAAAACCAGCAGAACATTAAATTCACATTCTCGAACCAAACTAGACTTTTACACGTAAATGAATCTGAACGAGGCTTAACACAATGCAGGCGTTGAAAAGGAGAGATTTCCAAGCCGCGATTCTCAAACTGTCGAATCGAACATACATGCGATACGACAGTTGCAATGTCGGCAAGAATGCTAAAGAAACACAAGAACTTTATGAAGGAAGTTGCAATGGTTGCATATGGTTGCAATTGGTGGTTGCAATCGGTGGTTGCACTTCATTTTCAATAGAACTGTTGAGAATTTTTATACTCTTTTGTACACTTTTTCCCCACAGTTAGTCGAAATTTTGGAAAATCTGAAAGTGATATATATCTTCAGAACCGGAAGCGAAAATTCTACATAAACTTCAGCACACCCTTCATAATTTAATGCGATCCAAAGCAGTTATCTCTGATCTTTATTTATAGTCAATTCTAAAAAATTGATGTTTCAAGTATTTTTTTTTAAACTGTAAGTATAAATCCTTAATGATACTCTCTATAATCTTTGATGTGGGTTTGATGTGGAATCCAAATGCTTCATCAGCTAACCTCTATGACCGATTCTGAAAAATAGATGTTTCAGGTATATTTTGAAAATCACAAGTGGAAATCCCTAATGAAATTTCCTATACTCTTGGGAATTGGATATTGAATCCAAATGAGTCATCAGCTAAACTCTATGACTGATTCTGAGAAATTGATGTTTCAAGTATTTGTTTTTAAACTGCAAGTGGAAATCCTTAATGAAACTCCCTATACTCTTTGGAATTTGATGTGGAATCCAAATGAGTCAATATCTAAACTCTATTTATAACCGATTCTGAGAAATAGATGTTTCAAGAAAAAATGTTGGTAAAAACTTAAATGACATATTTGCCTGCCAACAATGAGTCTAATCACACTTACTGTAGAAGGATTTTAACTGAAAAACAAATTTTGACAGTCATAATAAATAATTGTTAGTGATCAAACGTGACCGGAGTTGGTTATAACACGTGTTGGTTGTAACACTTGCGATTAATCCTTCTTGGATCACGTAAAAATCTCAAAACTCGGTAGAACGATTCCCAGCAGGTGTTGCCATATGCCAACCTTTTTTTATACGGCAACGCAACACGTGCAGTTTAAAAGCGAGGAAATTTTAAAAGCGAGGAAAGTAAAAAATCATAATTGTTTAAAAGTTGTTGTAAGTGTATTTTAGTTATTAAGGATTCTTTCTGTGTTGTAACTACGTTATCATATACATTATAATGCTACAAATAAGCCTATTATCACGGATATCCGCCGCGTCTAACTTCGGTGGTATATTCCAATCCAACATGGCGCAACACATGGAGCAGGTTGTAATAGAGCAACTGGGGTAGGTTGTAACTATGTTACAACCTGTCCCACCATATTGCAATAATGAAAGTTAGTGGATCTGGTACCTTGATATATCTTCCTTTTGTTATATAGTCGACCCTGCCTTAAATGAAATTCAGGGACCGGAAGAATTTGCCGCTTTGGAAATGTTTCCGTTTCATGCAGGTCATTTTAGGAAAAGCTAAGTTTAAAACTTTAGCTGGAAATGCTGATAGTCCATATGAAATTACTCACCTATACATCAAACTTTAAAAATTCTGAAAATCGTATTTAGATAAATACGATTAATGGTTATATTATACAATAATAGCTAATGTAATTATTTTAAATACGTATATACGTACATTTTTGCATACTGTGATCACAGGGGAGTATGTAAATAAAAATATAGTGTATCCCATGTCCTTAACTTTTAGATTATTACCGAACCTTGAAACCTAGATGAATTGTCTTCAGGCAAAATATTACTGCTTTCCAAAAAAAAAAAATAAATAAATAAATAAATAAATAAATAAAAAATGTGAGATGAACTTTCAAAATAATCCAACATATTTTATTGGGCATGTCTCTTACTAATGATGCAACTTGCAGTTGAAAATCGTACATTGATTAATATATCTAGCATTTCAGATTCTCCCTGATTAACAGAAAATTCTTGAAATTCTGAAATGGCTTTCAGAAAATCGTGATAGAATTTAATAGAAAGCTTTGCGAAAAATGGTTTTCATGAAAATAATTGGCTAAAATAGTTAGATGATTTTTCTATTTTCTGTTTTTTACAACAGGTGCTTTTTATTAACAAAATATTTTAAATTGGCTGCCCGTTTCCGCGTTGTGCAGGTTCCGTTTCACACAGGCGAAAATAACATGTATTTCTTATATTTTTAGACGGGGATAAAAATATTTTTTCTCTTATTGCAGTATTCCGTTTCCTACAGCTTCCGTTTTAAACAGGTTCGATTATATAAGATTAATTCAATAAATACTTACTATTCTATGCAGTCCCTCATATATGTGTGCATTCGCAGAGTACTTCCAAAACTGTAGAAAATAATTTAAATATACATAATTTTCTACTGGAGTAATATTCGTACTAAGCTATGATTGCATTTCAACAAAATTACCATTTTAATGTATAATTTTAATGTATGATTAAAAACGTTCTTCTCCTTTATGAAAACATTAATTAAATGAATATAAAACAATCTACAATTCAGTATCTGCAATTCAGAATTTATTAAAATTTCACAAAGCAATCTACAGAATAGTTATGGATTTCATTTAAATACGATTAGATTTTTAATAAATATTTATTCCGTATTTTATAGGGATCGCTTTTCCCTGAAAAATTTTTAGGGAATATTATAAAGCTAATTACATTTTCATGTTGACTCACTCACGTTCCATAATAGGAATTGGTGATCTAGAGTGAATTCCGTTGAAATTGAAATCCGAACATGAATTTTCCAGAGAAAGCATTCCACTGGAAAACATTTCGATAAAATTAATCAATATTTTTGCAATAATGGAGAGTAATTGGATATCGGTGGATGGAAATATTTCATTATGTTTCTCGTATTTATAACTGTGTAAGCGTAACAACTGATGTGATATGTAACCGTTATTGAGATTAAAAACATTAAAGTTAGTAATTAAAATAAGATGGCGTTGAAAGGTAACATTCGTCTAAATAAGAGGAATAAGAGAAAAACTTAGGAATTGATATTGAATAAGAGAAATAACAGGAGAAATTGGGAATTGAATAAGAGGAATAAGGAGAAATAAGTAATTTGATAAGAGGAATAAGAGGATAAATTAGGAATTGAATAAGAGGATAAATTAGGAATTGAATAAGAGGATAAATTAGGAATCGAATAAGAGGATAAAGAGGAGAAATTAGGACTTGAATGAGAGGAATAAGAGGAGAAATTAGAAATTGTATAAACGGAATGAGAGGAGAAATTAGGAATTGAATAAAAGTAATAAGATAAGAGATTAGGAATTGAATAAGAGGAATATGAGAATAAATTAGGAATTGAATAAGAGGAATAAGAGAGTACAGAGCTTGTTGAGTGATGAAGGATATAACGATTAGGAATTAAAAAAGAAAAGTGCTAGTAAATGTACCCTGGATTTAGGATGTAAATCTTTAATACACCTAAACTTGCAGCGAATTCCTGGACACCAAATAATGTTTTAAAAATGCGTTCGTTTATAACAAAAGTGAAATAAAGATTTGCTTTGGTGCTTACACGGCAACGCCACGACCGCTCCTTTTAAATCCCGGTCAATGGTAGGTACATTTTCTAATTTCTACTAAATTAGCGCCCACTACAAGCTAAAATAATAAAGATTCAGATAACAGCACATAATTTCAAAATCGTCTGTTTTGAGTTAAAATCATTCTCGCGACACAAAAGAATGAAAATACTTGAAGCTGTAAAAAAGTTCCTTTAAATCAGAAAATTATTGCTATTTTCAGCAAATTTTCATCTAATTTTAGTTAAATTTTTGCAGCAACACTCATAATGATAATATAATACCAAATAAAAAAATAGGATTACAACTTTCGAATTCACATATATGAAAAGCACAAAATTATAAATGCACTTGGTGCGATCAGGTGTGTGACTAAATATCTGTCAAACTGCTAGATCGTCAGCTGATCTACAACAGCAAAGAGGGAATAAATTTAATTTGACAAAATGGCGAAAATTCAAGACTTTAAAAATTCATAGGCTTTAAAAATTTATTATTTAGGCTTTAAAAATTCATAATTAAGAAACTTATTCAAATTCAAATAAGAACACAGACGTGCACCTATTCGGGTCCTGAAGTATCTGTTTGTCGAACTTTATGATCGTACGACGCTTAGGTTTTCCTGTACAGGCCGCACAGACAGACACACAGACATCTACTTTTATTAGGTAAGATTAATAGGAGGATTGGGGTTGCATATGCAGACATGCTTAGAACGAATCGAGATTGCATGAAATTTAGCGAAAGAAATAAATTTAATACAGTTCGAAAAGAATAAATTTTTGTGATAAAGTTTCGTTTTATTTATTTATTGTGTTACACACATACACACACACACACACATATATATATATATATATATACATTTCTGCATAAAAAACAAACACCATGAAAAAAGTGACTGTTTTCTTATAAATTAAATATGCGTACAGCTCATACACAGGTAATAACATGTTTACAAAATCAAGGCTGCAGGACCCATCAATGGCTAACAATTGCACATTGAATTTTCAAATCAGTAATTGGTGAACCCCTTCCCCCCTCCTTGCCGGCAATGCATGCTTGTATATATCTAGATAAGGAGTTATAAAGTTTCCTAATACTATATTCTGCGATACATTCTGCCAGGCATTCCTAAATTGTTGCTTTGATCTGCAACATTTCGCGATGCCCGAATCTGACGTCGTTGAGCTGTTAAAGTTGTTCTCAGAATGACTAGAGGGCACCTGCTGTCGTAAAAGATATCACCCCACACTATCACACCAGGGGTAATGGCTATGTGCCTGTTGAGACCACTCGACTGACACTAGGGCTTACAGTAGCTTTTTGAGTGGTCGGAAAGAACAGGTGTGCGCCTTCTGTTGTTGTTGTTGTTGAAACCCAGGCTGTCCGACCTACAAGAAGGGTGTAAGGTAACGACTGTGTATCTGTGCAAAACAAAGGCTGATTGGGACCTCTGGTCCTGGCGCCTCCACACACGTACCCGACGGGCATCTGCTGAAAGACTGAAGCGTGATTCATCGCTGAACACTATGCGATGTCAGTCTGCTGGCAACCATGATGATCGGCTACGACACCACTCCAAACGACTTAGTTGATGTTATGGGGTTACGGGCAGAGGTCTTAAAGGCCGGCGTGAGCGTAAGCCCACCTCAGCCACACGCCGTTAGATGTTGCTCGTGTCCTTTGGATGAGTCGGACGGTCTGGGTCTTCTACACGCCGTTAGATGGATGGAAGGTACCATCGGTGATATGGAAGAGGCTGTAGCACGTAGGATGACGGATAATGATTCCGTTGGACCAGTTCGGGCCTGTCGCACAATCATCCGATCTTGCCTCGCATTCGTGCACCTTGGCCTTTCAGGGCCTTTATTCCACCGATGAGTTCCTTGCAGCAACGCAGCAACCATTGCTGCCAGCACCTTTGCACAGCAATGTCTGGGTGGCAGCCTATTGCTCTGTATGACCAGTCAGCTTCACGCATTCTGACTATACGACCAGGTTCGAACTCGTCTAGTTGCTTATAAGGTTTTCGACCACGTCGTAACGGCATTATCGGTTATTTTTCCACGGAACTGGAACGCCAATAAAGAGCAAAGACAAACCGGCCACATCTTTAACATGTTTTCTGAACTCGACTTTCTCTTATTAAAATCCATTTTTAGTAGCTGCTTTTTTTAATTTTACAAGACAAATTTTGAAAAATAGACATCATGGATTCAAATGATTAAAATTATAGAGTGTTGCATTAAGGGTTTGTCAAAATATTTCGATTGATACCATACTTTACAATGTATCCTCAGGGAACGGGTTACTTTCCCCCAAGGGGACTAATGACCTCACGAACATATATATTGGATCATTTCTATTTTCACTACAAATATTGAAACCAGAAAGTATCGAGATCATTGAGACATAAATAAACCCTATTATGCCTGATTATTTCAACCTTTGTCCTATGCTGCCATGTTTAAGAAATATAAAATTTCAAATAAATTTCGAAGTTGATTTTTTGATAATAAACTCGGATACAAAATTTCCTGAAAATCCATTAATGTATTCGTGGCCGAAATTGACCACAAACATACAGATAGATAGACAGACACATAGGCTCCAAAATAGTTAAAACGTGTTCAGGAGTTCTTAAAACATATATTGGTATCAAAATATTGAAACTGAAAATTTTCGTGAAAAATATACTTTCTCAATACTACGTATAAGAAAGTAATAAATTTTTCCATTCTGCTAATAATAACAATTCTCAATTTAAATAACTTTCACTGTAACTAAATTTTAATTAAGAAATGTTTCATATTAGCAAATCTAAAAATACTGAAACAAAAGCTTTACTAATCAGTCCATGGCGAGAAGTAGTATGCCTTTAGTACGAAATCCGGCCGGCTTTTTGTGCAAATTCTCGGTTTTCAGGTGCTATAGTTCAGCACTGTGTGTAAAGATAACAAGGATTAGCAGTCAATAACAATTGCAACTGACAAACTAATTTTTAACACTTTACAACAAAGTTGAAAAGTGTTTATGACTTTGTTCATTCATTCTGTCTGTCTGTCTGTCTGGCGGTTAGCACAATAACTGCCGTAAAAATGACTTAATGAAATTTTAGTATGTTATTCAGACGGTCTGTAGGACCTCTGGGAATATAAATGAATAATATCTCCCAATTAGTTTTGGATTGAACCAGGATTGAAAAGATGAAATACATTGAGCCCTATGGGACCGAATTTTTCAAATATTTTTTAAGCGGATTTAAATTTCACAAATTGCTTCCAAAGTTTTAGGTAATATTCAAATTGTTCCATAAAATATATAAAAAAAAATATTCAGCGAAATATATTCAGTAGTGTTTTAAATAAAAATTAAAATAATAATTACACCTCTTATATGAAGCGATCACGTGACTATGATATGAAAAGATCACATGACCCACTTCAAAATGATATATGTCATCCATCTTGTCTCAAAATCGTGATTTTTAAGTTCTTTTTAATTCATATTGAGTGTTGTATCCGTCCTAAAACCACTTAGTTTTGCTTAAATTCTGTGCATCTATATACTGAAACAAAGCAATTACAATATATTTGATTTTAAATGATCATACAAATTTGATTATTTCTACAACGAAGCCTATTTTTCACTTATGTAAAATGTAAGCAGCTAAATATGTAGAATGAGTTGTATTATAAATGCTGTATTTCTTTAACACAAAATTATTTAGCCCATGGAGTCGGCATAGCTGATATGAATGAAATATTCATTGATTTTACAAAGAGAACGACGATTTTTTTTCGGTGACGTATTAAGCATAGAGTTTAATTACTTGTAGCTCCATGGTCTTAATTTTTAAATAAAATAAATAATTATAGTATTGTGATGAATGAAATGAATGGGAAAATGTTATGAATGATATGCTGTTTTTATAGAGAGATCCAGGCGTGTTATTTTTTCTATGACGTCATTTGAATGAATTTCAGTTGTTTTCGATGAAGTTTTCAAATATAATAAATTATCGAAGTATTATGATAGTTTTAAAATTATTACCGAGGAATATATCACATTTTAGAGATGTTTAAACCAGACAATTTATATTTCAATGCCGTCATTTGAATGAAGTTCATTTTTTCGATGAAGTTTTCAAATATTATAAATTAATGTAGTATTGTGATAAGTTTTAAAATATTACCAAGGAATGTATTGCATATTAGACTTGTTTAAATAAAATTGAATTGAAGTTGGAAAGTGTTTCATAATCAATGCTTTAAGCATGATTGATCTTTCTTGTTTATAACTGTAGTGGCGCTTCTTGTGGGACAAGATTGGCATTATTTCCCACTTGATTGCAATTAGTTATCGTTTGTTTCTAGCATGACTATTCAAAATATCTCGATAAATTAAATTGATTTACCTTGTGTTTAAAGTGAATTTCCCCTAGGCCAGTTTCAAAATGTAATTGACTTACATAGATAAACACTTAAACTAATCACCATCATTTAAATTTGATAATTGCGTAAATAAATATTCTAATTTGAACTTTATCGGTATCACCATGCTTCCAATTAAATTTATTTGGGATGTTATCAGACGAATGAATTAATATTTCATTAATACCCAATGCGTTTTCCAGTAGCGCGATATGTGTAGTAATCAGTTATGGATTGCTAATGATAATTAAATCAGTCTAACAGCAGTGTATTTCATCGTGAAAACATTGAAGTAGGTAACAAACTTTAGTGTCTGAAAATTGCAGTATTCAATAATGAAGAAAAAAATAACACTAGCAAAAAGCCGAGATTTGAATGAACGCGCGTATGTGAAGTATGCGAGATGTGAAATATTTCAAATGAAAACTTAATTTAACAATTTGAAAATTTGAAGTGTTAAACATTAATTTAAATATTTGAGAAACCTAATAAAAAAGAGCATATGAGTTTTTAGAAATTAAATATTAAATAAAAAAAATAGAATACAGAAAAACAATGAAATCAGACTGACAGGTTTAAATCACAAAAACGTAATTTATATACAGGATCACGTTTAAATTACAATGCATGCAAGTGCACACGCTTTGATCAGCTGTTTAAAAGTTTGTTGTTTACTTGGTATTTGCAGGAACCATAGTGAGCATGACCAGTTTAAAAATGGGAGTTCCACCTCGTTACAGTTCATTTCAGTAATTCAAATTGCGATTATGAAAATGTCTGTGCAATTTCATGTTAAATGTATACGATTTCATTAGCTGCTTAAAAGATGTTATTTATTGGGTATTTATAGGAACCGTAGTAAACATAAGCAGTTTATAAAGGTTGAGTTCGCCCCGTTATAGTTCATTTCAATAATTTAATTTGTGATTATGCAAATTTCTGTGTAATTTCAAGTTATGTGTATAAAATGCCATCTTCCTATTTATTATAGTTTTCGAGTAAAATGTATCATAAAATTCAGACAAATGTTGATTTTTCTTCGTTAGGAATAGAGACAGAACTCTGCTTCGCTCGTCCGTAATTGATGAACGCGAATACTTTATTCATTTACATGTTCCAATTTCATTTCCCAATTCTTTTTCTCACTAATATGAGATCTAGAGCCATAAATATCATATTAGTAAGAAGAATAAGAAGGAAGTGTAAGCGGAAATAATTATATGAAACAAAATTATTGAGATAAGAAATTTAAGAAGTCAGAAATACATAGCTAGGTGAACAGGAATAAATATATTTGGAAATACTGGCTAGCATAACTCTTTATGGGTTATATGAGAAATAAATTTTATTTTTAGTTGCATACAATTAAGCGATATAAACAATCGTTCAGTCTCTACAAATCTCGATATTTTAACATATTCTGAATCAGTAAACTTAAAGGGTAATGTTAAAGGCTAAAATAATTTATTTCTTTACAGAGCTTAAATTCCATTACAAAAAAATATAATCTTAATTTATAATAGAAAATTAACTGGAATGTGGTTCAAATTGTCTTTTTCATACCAAATATTAAAAAAAAATTGAAAAATTGGTATCTTAGAATCGGTATCAAATGATTACAGCTATAGCTTGTTGCCCTTCAATTTAAAGGGCTTGAAATAATCTTGTGGATCCCATACTTGACAGTTGATATCACACTTAACAATTTTCGCCCTCTAGTGGGATTACTTGCCCACTAAGGCGGCTAAGCGGCTAATGACATCACGAACAAAAAAATATATATATCGGGTTTTTTTCACAATAATAATTGAAACTATCAAGTTTCGTGATCCGTAAGGCGCAAATAAACCCTTTTAAATATGATTATGTAAAATATTTTGACCTATGCTGCCATGTTAAAAAAATAATAAAATTTCGAATAAAATGAAAAACTTCTAAAATAAATCCTAAAATTTCGAATAAAATTAAAAATTTTCTCTCGCATTTAAAAAATGCTGATTTAAATATAACATTTTTGATAAGAAAACCAGATATAGAGTTTGGTTAAAATCCGTGCTATCGTGTATACAAGAGATCGACCACAGATATCAGACTGAGACGGATATCACTTCCAAAACAGTCAAAACGTGTTCAAGAGGTCTTAAAACTTCTATATTAGCATCAAAATCTCGAAATCACAAGTTTCTGCGAAAGCGATACTTTCTCAATGCTACGTATGAGAAAGTTAGTGTATTATTGATCCCTTTCATGTATTAATACCCTTTCATGGATTTAAAATAATCTGTATTTGGTGTTCACTATGTAATTAAATTATGGAACGTAATCAATAGAAATATTTATATTATTTAAATATAAACGGAATTTGCATAAATGTTCATATTTGAATTTTATCGGATTTACCAATTACCCATTTAAGTGTAAGTATTACCATGCGGGTAGAACTTCCATTTATCTCCCATAGATTACGATGTAAAAAAAATTGCAATTAAGCAGTGGGAAAATGTCAATGAAATTGACCCTGGAAAAATAATTCCACAACAAAAGTTTTGAAATATATGTTTTTACTGCATTACTAAATAATATTGGCGATAATATAAAAATAAAATATTCGTACACCTCATATTGTAAGTTCAGTAATTACTTGCTTTAACTGCATAAGATACGATACAATCTGGTGACTTTTAAGCACGTTTTCATGTTAATTATAAAAGGTCCCGACCGCAAGAAAAGCGAAAAAGTATTCAATCAGTTAACTTTTCATCTACCGTGGTTCATGGTTTCGAAGATCAACACTAGAAAGTATGATCACCGAGCATGAAACTCTTGAAGAAAATATCAATCGATTTTCTCCATTTGAGATATATCATTGCAATAGACAGATAGACACACGACACACAGACATCGCTTAAAGTGTTTATTCGTTTTCAGGTATGCTCAAAACGTGTAAATCTATCAATGTTCGATTTGTGACCCCATGTTATAATGCTTTTCCATTACTACAATGGGTACATTTCCTACAACCAATACAATGGGTACATTTCCTACAACCAATACAATGGGTACATTTCCTACAACCAATACAATAGGTACATTTCCTACAACCAATACAATGGGTTGTAGGAAATGGCTTGTTACTTTCAGGAAGCTTCCATGAATCAGTTGGAGATTTCTGCATTGTGCCCCTTCTATGACTGTTTCTATACTGTCTTACTTTTGAGATTCTTTTTACATTATGCCAAGAAAATTTTATAGAACTTCTAGAAAATTGATTCTTTAAAACTTCTAGAATTTATTATATTTTGAATATGGTTTCATTGTGGTCTCAAATTGATAAATTACCTTCTGATAAAAGACATTTCCATGTACATAAATGACAAATAATAGGATACATTTGTGAAGAAACTCAAGTCGGGGTTACTTCATATATCTGTTTATATTTACATCGTATAAATAAATATATTATAAAATATTTATTTTTGAAGATCCAATGGTCCTGTACCTCTTTATATCTTTATCTAATACTGTGAAATGTAAAATCCTTTAATTTATTTAACTTGCTTGGAAAATAAATTTTATTGTAGCATCTTTAAAATTAAATTACTTGCTGCCAATGGAAACTAATAGTTTTCTTTCATCCCTAGCGTCTCATGAAGAAATGGAGGGGGTGGTAAATCGATATTATCTACGATTCAAACTGTCAGGAATTTTGTTCTCTGTTGTTCACTGACATCGTGTAGTAGCCTTTAAGAACGAGAGATAATTCCCGAATAAAAAACTCAAGAAAGAGATCATAGCAGATGTCAAGTTTCTGCAGAAATCTAAAAAGGCTCGATTATTTAAATTTCAATTTTTAATCGGCATTGAACGAAATTAAAAGCAGAGATTTATCAATCCAATATCAACCTGGTCATCTTTTGAAAAATGTAATAAATAATTTCAGTTAATCCCTGCTTTAAATTCCACCTTACGCCGGGTCCATTTTCTAGTAAATATTAAAAACTAAGATATTATTTTCCAAATTCAAGCTATTTGAATTATTGAAATGATCGTCATACAATTAAACGTCGTCTCTGCTTATAAATATTTTCATTAGGATTCTGCAATGAACTCGCATTCGCTCAAGACGTGTTTAGACGCATTCAATATATGATTAAAATTCCATTATTCTCTCCTGAGTTCTTGATCATTAGGAAACTTAATGCAAACCAGTAGTAGTCTAAATCGAAATATAAATTGCTTTCATTCGTGCACGAGACAGCTTATATTTTGCCATTCACGATGTTAATTACACTTCGAGAACTTTGATTTATACGATAGATTGGTTCTTCAAAAGTAGTAAATGAAAATCGGGATTCACACAAGTTACTTCAGAGAAAACTGAAACTGGTTTTTACCTTTTTGGAGTGACCCTCATTCTGAAAAAGTCGGCTTCGTTTTGTCTCCAAAACCGGTTTTAACTTTACGTATTTAGTTTATGTTGTTTCCTATAGAAGTGCTCTTTACAATTAGAAAAATGTAGTAGTTTTATTTTTAAATTAATTGGTATCGTATCAATATAATTACAATGCATTCAAGTGGTTTAAATTTTATTTTTGAACGGGGTTCTACCTTCTCCTTAAAACGCTCAATATCCCTTGTTTTCGTTTTATATGCAGGGTACTTCAGCATGGTTGATCTCCCTTTTTTTTGCTTCAGCAAATGGTTTCAGAGTTGAAAGTTTGTTAAAATTGAATGCTAAATTACTTCATTTATTTGTTTTCAGTAGGAGTATTTCAAGATCAATAGCGGAGTCTAAATTTTTATAGGGTCCCTTGGGCAATTGCCTTGTTCAATTAGAAAAAGTTACGAAGTACAGTAGCTAGTCTAAAGAAAAACAAGAAAGATCAATCATGCATAAGCATTGATTATGAAACACTTTCCAACTGAAATGTAATTTCATTTAAAAATTTCTAAAATGTGATTCATTCAGTGGTAATATCTTTTACATTATCACAGTACTACAGTAATTTATTATACTTAAATACTTAAAACTGTATCGAAATATAAATCATCTGATTCTTTCTGCAAAATCAATGAATATTTCATTCATATAACTTGTATTCCAGACTCCAGAGCTAAATAATTTTGTGTGAAAAAAATTCAGCAATTCATATGTAATTCATCTTACAATCGCTTGAGATATTTGCATTCTGCATATGTTAAAATTAGGCTTCCTTGAAGAAATAATAAAAGTTTAGGGATCATTTAAAATCACAACTATTGTAATTGCATAGGCACGGAATTTAGATACACAGATAATACACAGATAATATATATATGTATGTGTATGTACTCAAAGTATTGGAATCGTGCCGAAAATCGGAACTCGAATTTTCAAAGGATCTACACGTTTTGGGACTTCTAGAACACGAAAAAACTACTTTTAGGAAGACGTCTGTGTGTAAGGGTGTATCTGTGTATGTTTCTGTGTGTCTGTGTGGATATTACATCCACTCTAATTGAAAAACTAATGGAGCGAATTTCATACAATTTGGTAGGTATGTTTTTTGTGGGAAATCCTGATGTTCATTAGATTATAGTACGATTCGTAATAAAAGAATCTGCCTTCTTTGCGAAATGGCCGCAGAAATTGCCTTTATCCACTCTAGCTAAAAACTAATGAACCAAATTTAACAAAATTTGGAGTATAATATTTCAATAACCTACAAGTGATTTATATACCAAATTTAACAAAATTTTGTATATAAATCATTTGTAGGTTATTCTACTACTATTCGGGAAAAAGGAACGGGCTATTTTTGCGAAATGGCCAGCAAAAATCGTTATATATAAAAATAAAAGACTACGTGTGCTCAATTATATCAATTAAATTCCTATTTTATATGTGATTTTTGACAACAAAAAGAATAAGACTAACCCCATTACTCTAGGACTAGCCGCTCTTGAGATATTCTAGTTTTTTCGCGTTTTCGCTACGCCATCTTTGACAATAAGTCCAGCTATCAAATGAGAACCAAATTTAAGTTTAACGTGTAAATTCAATGTCATTTAAAATACTTATGTTGTGCAGATAAACACAAATTATCATTGAATAAATAAAGAGAACGAATATGAGTCTGCAGAGAAAGACATGTGCTGTCCACATCAGAATTTTTAACAATATTACACCAATGATTTATAGAAGTGAACGGGGATTATTTTCAGGCCATTTCGAAAAAAATGTATGATCTATATTTAAAGATCCATCAAATTTTTGTCGAATATAATGTTCAACAAATTTAAGCTTTGTACCAAATTTTAACTCTCTAGGACGTAGGAAAGTGCATTTAAAATGCCATCAATTAAATTTATCATGAAGAGTTATATAAAATTTAAAAAAAGTGAAAAATTGTTATCTACCAAATTTATTTTAAAATATGAAGCCACTCTTATATGCAAAACGTTTAAACAAATGGTGAGATATTTATTATATAATATCTCTCTCTTTTCTTTCTGGAAGATATCCCAAAGTCAGAATTTAATTGAATTTGTTTTTTTTCCCTATATTAAATAATTTTTTTAATTAAAAAACTACTTAACATATTTTACTGAATTTTTTTTTATATATTCTATGGGATAATGTGAATATTTCCTAAAAATTTCGAAGCAATTCGTGAATTTTAAATTTACTTAAAAAATGTTTGAAAAATTAGGTCCCATAGGGTTCAATGTATTTCATTTTTTCAACCCGGGTTCAATAAAAAACTAATTGGGTGATATTATTTATTTATATTCCCATAGGTCCTACAGACCGTCTGAACAACATACTAAAATTTCATTTTGATAAACTCATTTTTACGGCAGTTATCGTGCTAACGGACAGACAGACAGACAGACAGACAGACAGAATGAACAAAGTCATAAACACTTTTCAACTTTGTTGTAAAGTGTTAAAAATCCCGTGAAATTATTTGAAATATTCTAAGAGTTATTGCTTATTAAAAATCGGGAAATTTTCCGCTACAAATATAAGGTCAGCTGCAGGTAACATTGCACTGATACGTTTTATGCGAAGTTTGGTTTCAATTTGAAATTCGCCCTGCAGCACGAGTCAACAATCGAGAATTGGGGGAACAAAATATTGAATTGAGGGAAAATTGTCGAATAGAGGGAAATTCTTATTCCATTTTCCCCTGGTTTGGTAGTTTTTTTACGTTATTTTTACTGTAAATTTCTTTATACATGTTACAAATTAATACACCGTTTTTTTCCCCCTTAGACTAGTTTCTGTATAGCAAAACTTTTTCTAACATAACTTTCTTACAGGACCCTATGAAAAGTTAGGCTTCGCTACCTTTTAAAAGATACCATCCACCGGAAAAAATTATGTCAAAGAATTTTGCTTTTAATTTATACAAATTTTCAAGTTGGAAGTATTTGTCTAAAACTACTTGCCTAAGCACAAAAGGTGAGGTCAAGTACGCTCAAACTAGTATATAAGCCTGTCAGAAACATCAGAACTAACTCTTTAAATATTAATCTATAACTTTTTTATTTATTTCATTTAGGTTGGTTTTATTTAATTTTAATTTTATTTCATTTAACAGTTTATGGAGCTTAGCGTGGAAATCAGTTATCTCAGTTGACTGAGTTAGGCTCTGCACCTTGGTCGAGATTAACTTTTTATGTCTCAGGTGGGGACTAAGAGAGGGTTTTGATAAACTATACTCCCCCCTCCCCCTTCTCCCAGTTTGTCCACTGACTGAGGGAGAAAAATCAAAAACCCTCTTATGTTAGGTTCAATACATTGCGTGCAAGAATTCTGCCTTCTATCTAATCAGAGGATTTCTGGAGGATCTGAAAATATTTTTCAAAACAGTCCCGTTTTCTATGACGCCAGGAAGTGAGGGGGGGTGTAAATTATATATCCAACTATGTTAAGATGTGTCTATCTGATGGTTGATAGTAAAAGTGGGCAAACTTTATCTTTCTAGGTCACCAAGGGGATTCTGGAAGGCCTATAAACACTTTTTGAGACCCATCCATTTTCTTCGACCCTGAGGAGGTAAATCGAAAATCCAACTTTGTTATGTTCTGCACAACAGTCGAAACTATAGGTGTGGAAGGCCCAGATCGTCCGACTCGTCCAAATGACTTAAGTAGCAATTTGGACGACCGTGAAACTACAGGTGTTGTTGTTGAGACCCAGACCGTCCGACCTACCAGAAAGGTGTAAGGTAACTGTTTGGACGGCCGGGAAGTGCCACCCAATTTAGACCGGAACCCAGTGGGGGAGGCATCCACAGGGACCGTACCCTCCTTCCCCTACCACCAACCTCTCGGAAGGACTTACGGACCCACATGTTTAAAGTGATCGTACTCCGCGTGAACACGGCGGCAGTTTTGGCAGCGGCTGGAATCGAACCCGGGCCTACCGAGTGCAACTCCAGCGCGCTAACCAATGGGCTACCGCGGTGTAACAGTACATCCTTTTAGGTCGCAGGGGGCTTCTAAAGGATCTGTAAATACAAAAACATTTGTACACGTTAGGCAATTATATATAGTGATTTCCAACCAAAATAAACGTACTTGTTGATTATCTTCAGATTTGTCTCAACGGGATTTAATATAAGTATTTATAGTTGTATTTCTCATGGGAAGTTAAATAAAATGTATTGTGATGGCGTAAAACTAATATTTTTGTGATGTTTGAAATAATATTAAGAGCAACTAATATCGTGAAAATTAAATCGGAAAGTAATGATTGCGTTAAATGAATAAACTGAAAATTTCATGTGACTATTACAGTTCTATAATAAAAACACGAATATCTGGATTAAAAGATCAGGCATTTTATATTTGAGATAGCCATTAGATAGGTAAATAAATTTATGATACCAGCTGTGAAATGAAGTACCTCCAGATGCTGCAAAAGTGGTGCAGCTCAGATGTCACGTGACGGAAGGCTAGGCAACAAGGTGGTAAAGAGGCGGCTAGTCCTATGCACGTTAACTAACCAAATTGAACGAGAAGTAGTAAGGGTGAAAAAATATCTTCAGATTAGAAAAAGTCGTACCTTCATTGTGTCTTCCCTGTGTCGAAAAAGATGGAAAGATAAGACGAAAATGTCTTGAGAAGCCAAAGGAAAAGGCCTTGGGCTTCCAGAAGAGATGTATTTTGAGTGGTCATATATACAATGGTGTAGCGTCATGGAACGGGACGGAGCCATGCCGAACGAGAAAGAAGTCCCTCTTGCGATGGACATAATTTTATATTAACCAAAGATTTTGCTTTATGGAAAGAGGAGACTCAAAATAAGTACATGCTCCAAGGCTCCAAAAATCTAGTTTCGCCACTGGTCATATGTGAAATAGACCATGCCAATATGTTCTTGTAAACAGTCTAGTATTCGACATCTCAAATCTACACCAACTAAAGGCACTGTGTTTGTGATATATAATTTATTGATTGCAATGTAGCCATAATTAATATCTAACATGGATAACAGGGTAATGAAATTTACATCAGCTTCATCATATCGTCCGCTCCCAAATCTTGAAAGTTTATAAATGCTAGAAATTGCCATTTTGTGAAACTTTATAATTATGAAGAAAATTTTTATCTTTATTTAAGACTCCAAAACAAACGTTTTGCTTTTCAGAAATTTTAAGAGAGTAATTGTAAACACCTTAGAAGATGGATTATTAGGGGTTTCTTTTATTAATCCCAACGCATCTAAAAGTACGGAATTAAATATAGGTAATTTAATTTATTTAATTAACTGCAAAACCTTACATCTTTAATGCACTTATTGACTAATCTAAAAATATATAATAATATTTTCACTTAGATTTTATAAAAACTCACCTTACTCTTCAAGGCCATGTATAATGTGGAAGAAAAGTTCATACCCTCCACTTAGATAAACTGTATGTAGTTTATAACTGAGCTATATATGCTACAACTATATAATTATTATGACTTATTTACTTAAATAATTTTTCTCAACAATTTATGAGCGTAATTATTTCTATAATATGGAATATTTTTCAAGTTTCATAGCAAACAAATTTTTCATTTCAAGTTTCATAAGGAAAAATCTAACCTCGGGAGAACAATAAATAATATTACGAGTATCTTATTTAAAATTATCATTTTTTCTGAAATTTATTCAGTTAATTTGATAGAGAGCAATTAGCATCATTACGAAATAAAGTTCCGTAATTGCTGCTGTTCTGTTTTAAATTTGAATATGAAATGAAATGTCTGTTGTTTTTAAACAAAAACGGTAATTGGCAGTGACAAGTACGTTTTTCCAAACCGGATAAATTTGAATAAATATATGAAAATTTAAGTGAGGTGGAAGGAATTTAAGAATTCTTACATAAAAGTGGTTATTATTTTTGTCTTATGACTTGGAAACAAAAATAAATATACATATTTATAAAAAAATACACCAGTTATCAATAAACTTATTTAATTTTATTATTATGAAAGGAACTATGATTTTAAAAGAAAAAATTTAATTACTTTCTTTATAGAAAAAATGTATTGTTTAAAAACAGTAAAAATACATTAAAGTTCCCTTAAATTCATTTTCTTAAAGACAAAACATATTTTCCCTTCTTTTATATTATAAAATAGTTTTTACATTTATAAATTTAATTTACTCCGCATTTGAAATATTTACTTTATTCCGATGGAATTTAGTATGGAAAGTATGCAAATGTAAATTAACAGTTTTTATAAGATAGCATATCAAATAAAATCTTTAAAATATGAACACTTTAAAAAAGAATAAAGCAATAAAACTGCATTATATTATAACAATCATCGATCTCTAAAAGTGTGCAAATGCACATTACAAACAAACAAACAAATAAATAAAAGAAGGGAATACATTTTTAAATTGAAATTAAACTGATATGAAGGTCTGGGTGCAAGAATGATGTAAGTCCATTTTTGTGGATTTTTACTTTTCAGTGTTAACTCATAAACAAAAAATCATCCTTAAATTTTATGCAAAAACAATATATATTCGTTTATTTTACACTAAGGTATATAAGAAAAGCAACTTTTCAAATCAGATGTAATAACAATAACAATACTAAGAAAGAGTTAAAACTGCAGGCAATTGCGCAGAAAAACCCAAAGATGGGATGAAACTAGCTACATCATGTGTACACTCCAATTGATATTTAATTCTACAATCAGCTTCGGCCAGAAGCAAATGACAACTTCAGATATTGGAAACAGATAATAAAGACGCATTCATACTTCTTAAACAAAAGAGAAATTTAATGGCTGCTTTCATTCAAACTACTGCACTTTACATATATATATACATACATGTATATATCTATATATATACATATATATACATATATATATATACACACTACAGGGTGTATATAAACTGATGGTCAGAACTGTAAGGGGTTATAGAACTCGCCAAAACAAACAACTTTCACAAAAGAATGTGGGGTCGGAAAGCAACCGGCGAGTCGCGAGAGGGCGCTTTCTCTGGAGTGGATGAAACGTCGCGTCAAAATGGAGAGCACAATAAATCCGCATGCTACACGTTCCAGATGCCACCAGCAAAGGTTCTCCGTGAATGTGTGGACAAGGATTATCCACGACTAATTAATTGACCCGTATCAGTTACCAGACCGCCTAGACGGACAGAAGTACCTCACCTTTCCCCAGCAGGTGCTGCCAGATTTACTACGTGTTGTACCAGCAAAAAATCGAGTGATTATGTGGCTCCAGCACGACGGAGCGCCAGCAGATTACACCAGGGTTGTGCGGAACTACCTGGACATTGCCTTTCCGAACAGATGGATTGGCCGTGGTAATTATTCCGTCTCGTATCCTCCCAGATCTCCCGATCTATCCTGCCTAGATTTTGTACACTGGGGACAGCTAAAAAGCGTCGTTTACGAAACACCCATCGAGTCACCAGAGGACCTTGTCGCCCGAATTAGCGTCGCAGCTGCAGACGTTCTTGAAATGCTAGGAGTCTTCCAAAGTGTACACGATTGACTCCGTGGCCGCAGTACGTCTGTTTCGCAGTTGGTGGTCGTTCATTTGAGCATTTGTTCTAAACATTTTGTCAATAAATTTCCATTATTCGTCTTCATTGTATTCGTCTTCACTTCACTCCATTTTCACGCGACGTTTCATCCACTCTCAGAGAAAGCGCCTTCTCGCGGCTTGCGGGTTGCTTTCCGACCTCATATTGCATTGTGAAATTTGTTTGTTTCCATGAGTTCTATAATCCCTTACAGTTCTGACCATCAGTTTATATACACTCTGTATATATATATATATATACATGGTGCTCGGAAAATGTCTGGCCAAATTTTAAAGGGGATTAGAGGGGACGAATATAGAAAGATTCGCAGTACAATGCGTGTCCGGAAACGCCGCGTGAAGGTTGTAGAGGGCGCAGTGTAGGGCAGTCGAAACAAGTCGGCAATGCGGGAAGATGTCATTCCCCGGTGTGATGTGAACTGCTGGCCGTTGTGCCTCAGTGCATTCGGAGACGTATCTGGTTCCAGCACGATGGAGCGCCGTCACACTTCAGCCGTGATGTCAGGAATTACCTGGACGCTACTTATCGACATCAGTGGATTGGTCGAGGTGGACCGGTTCCCTGGCCGCCACAATCACCAGATCTATCCTGCTTGGATTTCTTTCTGTGGGGCCACTTGAAAAGCATCATCTACTATACTCCTGTGGACTCCGCCGATGATCTTTTCGCCAGATTGGCTGTTGCTGCTGGAGATGTGGAGGACATGGCTGGTGTTTTTGCTAAGGTTCTATGCGGCGGCGATGTGAAGCTTGTATTATGGTTGGTGGTCGCTCTTTCGAGCATTTGCTGTGACACGTTGATTTCATAAAGGGCTTGTTACATTTGTCTGTGTCTCTTTCCTTTTACCGTTCCACATTCTTTACTCTCCAGGACTTTTACGCGGCGTTTCCGGACACGCATTGTACTGCGAATCTTTTTATATTCATCCCCTCTAACCCCTTTTAAAATTTGGCCGGACATTTTCCGATCCCCCCTGTATATATATATATATATATATATATATATATATATATATATATATATATATATATATATATATATATATATATATATATATATATATATATATGTATATATATATATATATATATATATATATATATGTATATATATATATATATATATAAATACATATATATATATACAAATATATAAATACATATATATATATATATATATATATATATATATATATATATATATATATTATATATATATATACACTATTATATATATATATATTAGTTTGAAAATCCAATGTAAGAATACAGAGAAGTTGTAATTCAAAAAGACCTTAACATTAAAAAATGCCTAACTAATAAAAAGATGTGTTAAATAGAGAATCATCAATCAAGTGGAAAATAAAATACAAACTTCTAGTCATCAAGCTGAAGATAATCAAAAAATATCATTGAAATGGAATCGATAAAAGAAAATCAAATGAAATCCAATCATTAAAGCTACACACGTGGATAAGCACTATGCCTAATTAAATGAATTGTTCATTTCGATAAATCTCTTCTTCAAGTTCAAGTATTTTATCAAAATGAACAAAAATCCATTTTTCTAATATCAGTGATAGATTATATCTATAAACACTAATAACTTGGACTGCATGCATAAAGATTGAAAAATTATGGGAAACAAGAATACCTGAAAAATCATTCCATATGTCTGATCCATTGGAGCCTTGAATGAAGAGTCCTTTGTTGCCAATCGCAAAAAATAAATGTTGAGAACTGCTGTTGCCTTTCATGAGAAATAAATAGTAATGCGAATGTGTTATGAAACAACACTACAAAATAATGGGGAAAATGATAATTGGAAAACATAGAGGCTAAATTATAAGAGGATGTAAATACAGGGTAAAGTTTATTCAAGAGAAAGTGGATGCCTCGCTAATATAAAATATTCAGGAGAGAATTTAAGTATATGCAGCCATTCCAAACTTATTAACTATACCATTTACTAAATACGCTGGATATTTATATAATTTTTAGATTATTAATATGCATAGCATGTCATTTTTTATTTGATAATCTATAAAGTCTAAAAAGTTGATTAAGTATAATATTTCTAAACAATTGAATAGCGTTACAGCAATTACATGGTAATATTTTATTAATGTTAAAGTTAAAATAGTCTTTTTTAACATATAAATTAGTAACTAACCTATAAGTAAGTTCAATAATTAGATTTAAATCCAAAAAATTAATGTTATTACTAATAGTGGCTCATTAAGAATTAATTCCAAATTATCACAGATATAGAAATCTATATCTATGACACAGTTGTCTGTGAAAACTAAACAAATCAGATCATCAACATATCTTTAAATTTTATAATCTGTTGAAGTAAAAGATTTTTCGTAATGATAAAGGTATAAATTAGCTAATATACTGTTACAACAGCCATCTTGTGGAACCCCCGACATTTGTAAGTATAAGTTATTACCTTGAAATATATAATTATTGAGAAGAACAAAGTAAAGAAGTTTAGAAAAATTGATACACCTAGTATGAGTAAGCCAACGGCCGTACAGTGCTGATAACACCGGTTCTCGTTAGATCACCGAAGTCAAGCAGCACCGGGCGCAGTTAGTACTTGGGTGGGTGACCACCTGGGAACACCGCGTGCTATTGGCACCTTTCGGGCGCGGTAATCCGGAGGTTTGCGCGCTGCCACAACTGCCGTCGTGTTCATGCGGAGTACGATCGCGTTAAACATGTGGGTCCGTAAGTCCTTCCGAGAGGTTGGTGGTAGAGGAAGGAGGGTACTGTCCCTGTGGATGCCTACCCCACTGGGTTCCGGTCTAAATTGGGTGGCACTTCCCGGCCGTCCAAACAGTTACCTTAAACCTTTCTGGTAGGTCGGACGATCTGGGTCTCAACAACAACAACATAGTGTGAGTAGATTGATTAGTAATATAAGCATTATATGGAGCTAAAATTAGAACATAAAGATCAGAGATCTTAACATTATTAAAAAAATCTCTCAAATCAAAAGTTTGAAATTAGTTTACCCAGTGATGTTAATTTATTCTTTAATTATTTACTGTTATTTAGGGTAAAGTATATATATATATATATATATATATATGACACAATAGGTTTTAAAAATGTAATAGGAATTTTCATAGAGGAACTCTGATTGGGTTGGTGCACTGCAGTTCAACGAAATTAGCCTAGAATGCAGAGATCTAGTGTAGACCAATGAAGTTAATATTTTTTTCAGCCTGAATGCAATTTTTATTACTTCTTCTAAAAATTATTTCTTTACAGAATGCTTTTGCACCATTCAATAAAATGCTCTGTACAAGTAAATGTAGTCCGGATTCGTACTTATAAACTCCTTTCAGCACTGAATAGCTGCACAACAACATTACATAATATGAGCTAAAGAGCAGTAGAAATGCAAAACTGAACACTAATGATGAATTATTAAACATTTAATAAACGAATTCCATGAGCGATTTCAATAGCAACAAAACCTTTTTATTTTAATTATTCTTCACCAATTATAAAATCCTTATTCAATGAAATAATTATTCAACAGCAAAAATTGTAGTTCAGCTAAATTTAATCAGAATATTCAATAAACATACTGCTTGTCAGCAATTTATATTATATTTCTGATAGGCAATTACCGGGAAATATAATTTCCATTATTGGCACATTTCTTATTCGAAGTATTATAAATTCTATTTCATCCAGTATTTTGAAAGTAATTATGATTTTTCTTAGTAATTATGCTGTCATTTTCAGTTTTAATGGTGTGCATTTATGATGGAATAAATGTAAAATAAAAACTGTTTTAATTCATGGCGTGCATAATAAAGTTGTTATTGGAGTTTTAAAAATAATAGTTGTAATGCAAAAACCGAAAGAGATGTGTATAAATATTATTAACTTTATTATTGTTTACTGCACATATTTTTTTAATTTTCACCCAAGGTACATGTGAATAAAAAATTAAAACATTGTTAAAAGAGACTGAAAATATAATAAAGATTTCAATATATCTAATTGATGAAATATTTATAGGCAAATAAGACCTTGTGAGGTTTATATAATCTTTGGTTATTATTTCCCTTAGTTTACGTCATAATTTATGTTTCATTTTATATTAACGGCTTCTGACTGGTTTCGTTTTGTAGACCAATCGCCGTGCCAAGTAACAAATCTGCGGTCCTGCATATCAGTAGGATAAGTTTCGGATCGTGATAGAGATTCGGAGTCGATTGGAATTCAAGTCGATTGGAAGTCGAGTTGATTGAAAGTTGGAACGGCGCACGTGAAGTTTGAGCCTCTCTATTAGTGCGTAATATTAGGAAAGTCCAATCCATGGGTGCATCTAGCACTAATGTTGATATAACAATCATCGAAAGGATCTAGTACCCACCAGTTGTATGGGATAAAATCTCGATGTCCTCGGATGCAGTTTGATAAGAATTTGCTATGTATGTTCAATTTCGCTTGTTAGCGTAGCAATAGTTCTATCACAATGCCCGGATTAAATTCAATATTGGTCTTTAAATAGAATTATGAGATAGTTCAATACTAGCTGTTTCGTATTATGTCTAGCTTTATTGTATGCAGTCAGCTGTGGTATTATTACGGTGTGCACAATAAATATTTATCATTTGAAATACGGAATTGCCCCTGACCTTAAGGCCCCTGTGTCACTTAATCTAAGATTTTCAGTTAGTTCCCTTTTAACTCAATAAGTCTGCTAAACTCCCAGTACATATTCCAACCTGATCGTTAAAAGGTTACAGACTTTACATTAGAAATCAGAAAGTCAAGTACTTTGCAGCCTTATTTAAAAATTGGAAAAGTCGTTTGTATAGTAAAGTTGATATTACGATTGACTTCAAAACTGTTTATGGCAGCGCTAACAGAAGCCTACTCACCAGGGCAATGAAAATATTGAAGATCCCAGAAAGGCTTATAAGGCTTGTGGCACACTGAAAGAGATTATATTAATTTTCCGAATTCTGAGAAATTTCTCTGTGGCCATGGATGTAAACAACGATGTTAACCTTGTTGATGCGCTTGCCTGTATCCTGTTTGACATCGCATTAAAAAAACGAGAAGAAACTCAGGGACATGCCACACTCTTGATTACTTTTTAACTCTTTGCGTTGAGCTCCTCACCACGTGTTTTCCGCACGTGCTCTAGTGATAGTGTGATATGTCGCAGCCACCACGTGGAATGATGAAACTCCACGAGTTCAAGATTATGTTCGGTAATGATAAGACTGTGTCAAATTACAACAAGTATACAGAACAATTTGTTTGTTCAACTGTTCGCGCTCTTCGTGTAGTACGAGAGTATGAAGAGCATGATAATAAATGGATTATGGTTCTGGACTATGACGATCTGTGACAGTTTAGCCAGGACTTGCTAGAGGATCTCTGCACTGAGGATAGGACTCTGATGCGTGCTTGTCTGGCACTTCTGTATTTGAGCAACAGGATGATGGACACTTCTATTCTTGATGATGGTGAACCCCCTGTGAGTTCTTCTCACGGGAGTATTTCTTTTCCTGTGCCTTCGACTTCTAATTCTGTTAGCCAGCTCAATTTAAACTCTGCCACACAAGTGGCACCATCTACCGTTGTTCCTGGTAACTTGTTCCCTTCCCCCGCTACATTTAACTGTAATGCTTCCAACTTTAATTTCAATGCAAAAAAGCACCCATAACTGATAGTAAAGGATTCCAGATGGTGCAGAAGAGACACTCTGCACGTACCAAGATAAATGATCACCCCTCCTCCCTTCAGCGCCGGTCAAGCAAGTGCTTGATCCGAAAGTCCCTGCACCTGATGCACAAAATGTTAATTCTGTCCTTATAGACCCCCCATGTTTTATTGTTCCTGTTGCTAATTGGCCCAGTTACTTAGCCTATCTAAAAGTTATTGCTCCATTCCTCCAGGGTAACCTGAGAGGTGCTTTAGTAAAAATACAGGTAAATTCCAGAGTTGAATACATGGACATTCAGAGAAAGTTAGGAAATGACAAGATCCACTACAGGACCTTTCATCTAAGTGAAGACAAACCTTTGAAAGTTGTCATAAGGGCATCCCCGTCCCCACGGTTATAGAATTGATTAAATCTGAACTCGTACAACATAAAATTAAATTCAACTGCCTCACCCAATTATACAAAGGCCCTAGGACAAATAAAATGTTTATGACCCTTTTCTATATCCTGTGTCCTAAGACCCCGAAAAATGTTGAAATTTACCAGATAAAAGATATGTTAGGATTAGAAGTAAAAATAGAAAGATACTGTGGTAGGGTCCAAGCTAACCAGTGCTTTTCTTGTCAGTCCTACCACCACTCGGCCCTCTCGTGATATCTCCCCACTAAATGCGTGAAATGGGCAGGCCCCCATAAAACAGAAGAATGCCTTAAAGCAAAATCAATCCCCTGTAATTGTGCCAATGGAGGTGGTGTTCATCCCACCAGTTATAGAGGATGCCTAAATTTCCGAAATCCAGACCCTATAAAAACTTTCATTTTAATTCTAATAATAAATTTAATTCTAAATATGTATCCAAAAATGTATCTTATGCTAAGCTTTTTCAAAACAACCCAGACGACTTTCCCGAGCTCCCCCCCCCCTACACTAATAAAGCTCAAAATTCTAAATCTACACAAAACTGGCGAAACTGGGAAAATAAATGGATTTAATCAATCCGTTATTGGGATGTTGTAATAAGCCCCATACAAATTCTTGCTTCTGCAGATAACATTGATATCATTGCTAGAACATCTACTGCATTGTGCACTTAGAATTCTTTGCTTGCCTATGAGAATGAATCAAATAAAATGCACATGTCGATTAAGCCAAAAGAAATATATGGTGCATATAAAGGGACCTTACTAAACCCCTTTTCTTAAAATTGTGCTTATAATAGATGAGAAAAAGTTATCCGTTTCATCTATTTAGGTTCCAAAGCCTAATGTCAGAAATGATAAAGAATCAAAATCTAAAGAAGAATGGTGGCTGACCACAGTTCTTTTCGATTACGTAAATATTTGCAAAAAAGTTTAACTGAATGAACAAAGTTGTTACTGTATAAAGATCTAATTAAGACCTTGTTTGCCTATACCTCACATCAGGGACGTAGACAGGGGGAGGCTCCCCCCCCCCCGAAATTTAAATCTGATTGATTAGTTTGATTAGTCATGATTGATTAGTTTGGCAGTTTCAGGCCCAAGCCAGTTATGACGGAAACGGTGACCACGTGATTTATATTAGCGAACTAGCAGAGTCCTTATTTCGACACTATACACAAAGAATTCGTCCTTTCCTTCACTTTTCGACACCAGAAGTCGCCGGCTTAGGTTTAGAATTTATATGCCCTTTAGCAATCGTCTGACATTAATGTCTGCTATAACAGTGCTTGTTTATTTTCTTCGCTTTAATTGCATATTTTAAACAAACTCAGTGAATTACGTCATAAACAAAGTCGGTGAATTACGTCATAAACAAACTCAGTGAATTACGTCATAAACAAACTCAGTGAATTACGTCATAAACAAACTCAGTGAATTACGTCGCTCTTACGATCCTTAATGAAATTTGAGTGTTTTTTAGAGCATCTCCTAAAAGAACAACAGCACTAAAAGGAATCTTACAACAATCATCCCGTTCTTTCACTCCCTTGTCAAAATATTGTGAAACAATATGGGTTGAAAGACATGACGCTGTACCTCGTTTCTTTGAAGCAGTTCCACAGATAGTTGAAGCTTTTGAACAAATGATTGAAACTGGAAGTGATGACAAAAGTGCCGCTACTGCACTACATCACAGACTGTGTACTTTTGAGTTTTGGGTAAATATAGTAGTTTGTGAGAAACTTTTAGAAATTACGCATCATCTATCGGAATATTTACAAACTGTAAATATTGACTTGAACTTAGCCGTTGAACATGCCGATTTAATTGTGTCTAAATTAAGCAGCATGAGGAAAATGCTGATGCTGAATTTTATACAATTTTCAACAATACCGTCACTAGCGCAAAGGACTTTGGAGTGATACCTTCGATACCCAGAAGAACTGGAACCCAGAAACACAGAGAAAATCACCTAGCAAATAACCCAGAAGAGTGCTATAGAAGAAGTGTGTTCATTCCGCACTTGGAGAAAATCAAGAGATCAATAGAAGATAGGTTTACGACTCACAGAAATTTATTGCAGGGATTTGAACTGTTTAATTCATAAATTGTCTCCGGATAAATATGCTACAGAAATTAAGGATTTATTCAATTTTTATATTGATGATTTCAAACAAACAAATTTAAATATTTTAACGTCCGAATTTGAACTGTGCTCATTGAAATGGCAAAACATTCCCCATGATAGAATGCTGTAGATGACATTATTCAATTTCTGAAAGATCTCTTCCCGAATATTCATCTGTTACTGAGAATCTTGGACAACTCTTCCAGTGATTACAGCTACTGCAGAGCGGTCTTTTTGCACATTTAAATGCGTGAAGACCTATTTTAGAAACCGCTTAGAACATGAAAGACTTAACTGGTCTAACACCGATGTCAATACACATGAAATCGATTGGCATTAATAAAATTAAAGAAACTTTTATGCTACAGCCGAGAAGAATAAAACTGTAGATGGTTTCTCTTACCAAGAATAAAGAAACTTCATGGATATGATATGTGAGTATTCAATTCACATATTGTGATGCATACGCATTTAAAAAATATATTCATTGATCAATTATAAACAGTAGTATACGCAGGATTTTAGTTTGGGGGGATGAGGACCGTTTTCAATGCTTTTTCAATGCTAACTTTTTCAATGCTAACTTTTAGATTTCGGGAGGGGGCTGTAGCCCCTTAACCCCGCTTGGATACGCCACTGAGTATAAAAGTGTATTACTTTAAAAACCCCTGAAAGTTTTTTCTGGCTACGTGCTAGCCTCACAGGGACATTGATTTTGACAGAAACGCCCCAGTAGTTTATAAGTAAAAAGTTTTACGAAGCATATTTAGGGGGAATTAATGAAGTGTAACGTATCCAAATTAATGAAGTGTAACGTATCCAAATTAATGGAGTGTAACGTATCCAATTTAATGGAGTGTAAAGTATAAGATTTAATTACGAATTATACCATCTATACAAATATCCAGATACTGTTAAGTTAGTAAATATACAAACAATGCAATGGTCTGGCCATGTAATCCGAATATCCAATGAAAGAAACTTAATTGGAATCGTGCCAAAAACCGTGACTCGAATTTTGGACGGATCTACACGTTTTGAGACCTCTATAACACGAAAAACTATTTTTGCCTTGACGTCTGTGTGTGTGTGTGTGTGTGTGTGTCTGTCTGTCTGTGCAATTTATGTATCCACTCTAACTCAGAAACTAATGAACCAAATTTCATAAAATTTTAAAGTTAAATCACTTGACTCTAGTGCTGATTAGATTTGGGTACGATTCGAGATTAAAAAAAGCCACCTTTTTTGCGAAATAACCCGTAAAAATTGCAAGTACCCACTGTTGCTAAACACTAATTAACGAAATTTCACAAAACTTGGCAGATAAGCCACTTACAGGTTCCCTTGGTGCTGATTAGATTTTGATACGATTCGGAAAAAACCCTGCCTCTTTTACGAAATGGTCTGCTAAAATCATCAAAATCTAAAATAAGAGACTCCGTATCCTCAATTTAAATATTTGTTTTTGCACGTAATTTTTAATGATGAGAAGAATAAAACTAATCCCATCACTCTATGATTAACCGTTATCGAAATATATACTAGTTTTTTCGCATTTTTTCTACGCCACCTTTAAAAGTATACTCTCAATTACCAAATGAAATGGAAAATTGAAATAAGAGAGCAAATTCAGTGTAATTTCAGACAATTATAGGTGTTATTTTGTGCAATTATTATTAAAGAGATAAAGAAAAATGAATTTGAGTCTCTAGGGAAAGTCATGTGCTGCCCATATCAGATTTTTCTTCAATTTATACCGAAACAGAAAACATACTTCCTTTTCCGAAAGGGATAAAGTTTTTCAAATCACAGAAATACTGAATCAATTCCAGGATATGTCATGCAAAACGAATCACCTCCAGAGACGGGTTTAGATGCTGTCAAAGCAAAAATGATTCACAAAAAAAATCTTGGAATATATATCGGTCGCTAATGTGTGCCTTTAAAAGTAATATGGAAAGATACCCATTGGCATGATTTATTAGAATGTGGTATTTTGATGTGAATATCATATAGTATGCTTGGGGTATCTTTGGCCTGAAATCGGAACTTTACAAAAAATGTAAACACTTTTAACGTTTTTATCTCAGAACTTAATCGATAAAACCGGAAACAATTTTTCAAACAATTGGAAAATGTGGTACAGATTATGAAATATATAAAAGTAATTCAAATATTTTAATATTTCGACCATTGAATTTCGAAAAACCTGAAAAGCTTCTTTCTGAGCGAGTTTTTTCTTTACCTTATTCAATTTGAATAAAAATATCTTCAAAACTTTAAAAGATTGATATACATTTTAAGTAACAAAATATTTAGTAAAAGATTCAGTTGCTATATCTATAATTTGTTTTTAAATCACTTATAGTTCTGGAGGAAGCGTTTTGTCAAATTGAAGAATATTAAAAGTTTTCCGTTTTTGATGTTTGCAATGTTTATATCGAAAACTAAACATGCTAGGTTTAAACTGTAAGAAATAAATTACAGATTTTTATATGTCCTACAAGGATATATAATTTTATTTTGGATCTAGTTCTTATTTTTTATCTATAGTATTTATTATTTTGTATTTTAATATTTTGATTTGTTAAATGTTTCCAGTGGAAATGAAAGTTGTAACATTTAAAACATCAAGATTGTTGCAGCTCAATGTGTTTCCTCCTTGGTGAAATATTGATGCACAAGCACGACATTTTTTGCTATGTTTTAAATAAAATTGGGAGTGAAGTAAATTTGGTGTTTTTAAATATGTCTGGTGATTGATAATATTTGAAGAGCCGACGAGGTAGTCGAGTGGTCAAGGCGAGCGTTTCCAAGCGATCGTTCGACCGACGCGTTGTGGGTTCGAGTCCCACGTAAGGCATGGATGTTGTGTTGTTGGGCGCAGTGAGTTCCACCCCCCTCTAGTGCGCCTGGTGCAACGTCCTAGTACGGCTAAATGGTTCTCATTCCTAGCCGATTTAAAGGCGAATGATGGAAGTCAAGTGCCTGGCCATTTGATAAAATAATAATAATAATAATAATAATATTTGAAGAGAAGTATAAAATTGCAGTATGCATTTATATCCATCCAGACAAGTTTATCGATCCATTCTTAAATCTCGTTAGAGATATTGTAGGCGTTTAGTTTATAATATAGCGCTAAGTAAATTACAAAAATAATAATATTTCGCCGTGAAATCTTAATAATAGTCAGGTTATCCGGCCTAAATCGATGCGAAAACTAAAAGTGTTATATATAAACTGATGCGAGTAATTAGTATCCCTAAATTCGTACACACCGTCTTTCAAGCCCTACAAGGATACATAATTGTTATCAGATGATTCAGATTCAGATTCTTCAGATTGTATCAGATTCTTCATGTATGTCATCCGAGAATTGCGGTGGAAAATGGCTAGGTGGCAATTCATTGAATATTAGCCTATGAAGGGGATATGACCTCACTAACACGTCAGGTGTCCACAAGTTTAAAAACAGCATACATGTTTTATCGGCTGAGTTGCATAATCAACTACTTCTTATTTATCATCAAGAATAACTTCTGAACAAAATTCATACAAACCATCTACATTCTCTACTTCCAAAAACGACACGCTATTCTGTGATTATATACATATTGCAAAGTCCTCACCTCTAGGTATTAATTCTAAAGCTAAAGTTCTATAACTGAAACGCGATCCTGGAAAATAACATTCAAAGTCCTAATGTCCAAGAGAGTCATACAGATAGTTTTAGAGGCCAACAAAACACATTAACTTAAATCTACCCATTTTTCGTTTGACATAATCAACTAAAAAAAGCATATCTTATATAGAAGATTTAAAGAAAAACAAGTACAGCGAGGAAACCAAAGAGTCTAATTGGAACAGGGGGATATTTAAATAATTAATTACTTAAGTAAATTAAAACATAATTTTATTGTAATTTAAAGTGGAAACAGTAAGTATAAAACTGACGTTTCGAAATATTTTCACTGGGAAAGTACAGAAGATTCTGGTTATTAGAGTATCAAAGCTTCTTTTTCTTTTTCTAGAAAATTTCAGTTTTTGAACTCTATTGTGTTTCCTCTGCACTCTTCAGTCATAAATTATTACCAGTCCAATTGTTTTAGTTGTTAATAATATTGAATAACATAGAAATTTCAATATGATTTGCTGAATTTTTGTAAAAAAAAATATGTATTAAAAATACGTATGCAAAAAATAAGTATTGCATACATATTTTTTGTTTTACATAAAAATCACACAAGTTATATTTATTACTAAAAGCTTTCACTTAACTCGTCATGACTTATGGATGAATGTTTGTCTGTTTCAACTTCTTTAATAGAATTTTTAATACCATTCCCTATGCCATAAAGAGCTGAAATTTGGTACACAACTTAGTCTAGTCGAACATTTTATGCTATTAAAGTTTAGTGGATCCTTGAAATACAGAACTGGCATTTCTTGGCGAAATGGCTAGCAAAAATCCCATTTTTGTAAAATAGTTAAATAACTGCGACTATATAACATATAAAAGAGAAAATAATTAACACGTGATAATAAGTTAAACACTGCCGCCTTTCTAAATAATGATTACTTAGAAATTACCATGAAGCTAGCCATGGCTAGGTATACATAAAAAATTTAACCTCAAGAACGAAGTTTTTATATTTACGTGTTATTAATGAATTTTTAATCCGTTTACTGAATAATTGATATTCAAAGTTCCGAAATGAACAATGATTATTCAATTATCATAACAGTTTGGAGCTATCAAACTGAGTTAGAAATTAAATTTTGATCTATAAACAATCCTATCATGAACTATAACTTTGGCTTCAGGGCAATCATCTATAAGCAACGACCAGCTGTGTAAAAGCCGAAATTTGGAGCCATCATACGTGTTATGCCTTAAACAGGTTTCACAGTTGACAGATTGATCAGTTCCACTGTAACCGATGTAACAACCAATACAAGATTTACGGCTTTTTTATAGCAGGACACATTTACTAAAATTGACAAAGTAAAATTGTATGCTGTGAAGTATTTATTACATGTGGCTACCAGGCCCGGTTTAAGGCGTGGGCGGCGTGGGCAATTGCCCACAGCGGCCGAATCAGGGGCGGCCATTTGGAAGTGAAATTAGGTGTAGTAAGAATGACTTTTGTGGTCGTATTAAAAAAAAAATTGAAAATGAACCAATTTTGTGCCACTTTAATATAAATGAATTTACTTTTTTAGATAGTATTAAAATATAAAAGGATAAAAAAAATTTCTCCCATAATTATATATTTTTTTAAGCAATGTACAGTTCTGCTTGAAAGTACGTACGCTCAAATACTTGGGAGATTTTAAACAACTTGCAGCTGGGTCCAATCCCTTAGGGGACTTTGTTTTCCCCAAATACGGTGAAAAACTCAAGGAGCGATTCTCAGAATTTTTTCCTGGTTTCAAATTCAAATTGCAAACACATGCATGCGGTCTCTATGATCCCACTTCTAAAAGGACGGGGGTGAGGAGATTAGCCCAGATGGTCATTCTTTTGGTCGTCTACCGTTTTAGCTCATTTAGGCATTGAGACTAGCTGGAGGCCATGCAGATAACAAACATATAGTGACTAGAAGTAAAAAGCTACTTCTTAGTATTCAAGCTACTTCTTAGTGTTGTTCAAAGCAATGTGTTGTGTTATGCTGCTGTGCGAGATTCACAAATCCATCGACAAATATGGTTGTCTTTAAGTTCTAACTATTCGGGTAACTTTTTCTTTCAATTATTTAAAATATTTTTGCAAAATTTCTTAATTGACTACATTTTTTGTCGATTTTTAATGTGTTTCAACAAATAAAATTAATTTGGTACTGAATTTAGTCTATGGCATTAGCCACAGAATAATACTGATAAAAGAATAATTTTTTCATGGTTTTATCTAAAATAATATGCCCCGTGGCTGTTCTATGAGGAATTTCAGAGGTAAATAATTAAGCAATGGTGTAAAATGATCTTAATTTTGTAATTTTTCCAGTTTCACTGCAAAACGAAAAAAAAATGCTACAAAATATTTTTACGAAGTAAAATATTCCTTTATGAATGTTTGTATGAAAGTGTAAAAGTTGTTTATAAATTGTTAGAGCTGTTTTATAAATTAATAAATTTATTCTATAGACTTAATCTGATAATTATACATATTCTTTTGCTCATGCATACAAATTTCTGTCTAGATATACGTTGAATAATCTGTAAATACTATTTTATTTTTGCATAATTACACTTTTAGTTATAATTATAATTTAATACACTTTTAAGTAAAATGTTAATTAAACAATCTTAAAATTTGTAATATACATTTTGATATTGTGATTTTTTTTATTTCTACTTAAACAATTCATTTAATATCCCCATGTTCCAGTCAACATTCGATTCATTATTTTTCTTGTATAAAGTTGTATTGTATGATATGTGGTATTTTTTTGTCCATTTTTCTTTTCAAAACCGAGAAAAAATTAAACATTGACGGTCCTCTTTTCCAACGAATGGATATATATTTTTTCATTCTTAATACACCCTATTTTTCTTACCCCACTCGAAAGTTCATATTTTTTAATTTCTAAATCCCCCCCCCGTCCTTTTTTTTTAAAGAATTTGAAAGCATTTGGATATTTCCCTGTGTTTCTGTTGGGCCCATGTATTTCTCAAAATTTTTTCAGATATTTTCGTTTATTATTTTTTTCAAAATTACGAAAACAAATATCGCGTTTTTTACCACCTTGTTCTCTTATGATTGCAAATATGATTTTTTCCCCTCTCTTAGTTTTGTTATGTACTTTATCTTTCGGCAGAAAATTAGAATGTTTTTAATTTTTACCCTCTCCACCTTTCTTTCTTAATTGTTGTCCCCTTTTCTATTCTATATATTTTTCCTGCTTTTGGATTAGGTTTTGTATCTTTGAACAATTTTTTATATATTTTCATTCACTTGTCACAAACTCAGGGACATTTTAAACATTACATATCAATCGTCTTCACCCCCAGTGAATCTATAATAATAAAAAGAAGAATCTATCTGTTTGCTTGTCCAAAATGCCGACCGATATCTATCTCATTGAATTTTTTCACACAGCCGCATCTATACCTGAACTAATGCATCTCGAAGTCCTTTTACCAAAATTTACATTCGATTATTAACGAATTTTTAAATTCCAAAATCAGATAATCTTTAGCTACCGATATGACCTAGCAGCTTTATTCTCGATTTAACAGTTACAGAACCCCCAGCCATCGATATGATCTAACAACAAATCATACGATTTAACAGCTACCGTAACGATCTAATGCCACGTTCATCTCCTAGAAGTTATTAATCTTTCATTCATTTATATTTTGCATTACGGAGAGCGTTTATTTCCTTTTCTCTTTGCGGATAGCGTACTGGTAATTTGGCGTTAGTTTAGGATTTGAAGAAAATTGAGTAGTGTTATTTGTAAATGTATTATGTAACGGGGGTTTATTTACGTCCCGGTCAACACCGGGTAATTCGTTCCAGTGATACAATAAAACAAATGTTAAATTAGTCAAAGTGTAAAATTTTGTTGTAATTTAGATAGTATTCCATTATTATGTATATTTCCGTATGTATATTTCCACCTATTCTGTTCAAACCTCACCAATCATTAAACAACTTTAGAATCCCCATGTTCATTTAACTTCCTAATTTTTTTTTTAAACAAAACAAAATATCTCGTGCTTGTGCACCAATATTTCACAAAAGAATAAGTAACCAGACTGATCTGCAACAATCGTGGCATTTCAAATATTACAGCTTTCTCACGCATTAGAAAACTTGATTTTTTAAGTATAGTGGTTATATTCTATGTCCCTTCTGTATTTTAATCAGATTTTAGAGGAGCTTCAATGGACAGTCATAAACTGCTCTGAAATAGAATCCCAGATTTTTATCTGCGAAATCAAAAACCAATAAATTTAAATATTTTTGCATTTTAAATTTAATATTAAAGATTGGTTATTTAAATACATTGCTGATAATAACCGGCAAAATTCTGAATTGTCATATTATATCTTAGCTTCGTAGGGATTGAAATGCTTTTCCTTCATCTCTCCTCTTTCCTAATTTATTCATAAGATCATTTCTTTAATTTGCGTATAATATTTTACTGCTAATATGTACAAATAATTTATAAGATTTATGCAATTAAAAATTCAAATTTTATTAAAAAATTGATGAGGGCAACTTTCATGACACTACATAATGAGTAAGTTACTTTTGACTCCTGATAAATTCAGAAAAATAAAATCGGCGGTGACTCCCGTCCGAAGGAGCCGAAATTGTTTTGCATGAATAATATTTTGTAAGATAAAACTCCAGTAAAGTTCAATAAGTTTATTCGATTATTTCAGATTCATTTGTTTCGTTTATGGGCTTTCAAAGGAATACAAATTACTAGCAATACGAATCAACTATTTATAACTAGCTAGCGCTTTTAATTTTCACCCTGATTTCATCTGAAAACTCCGACCATAGACTCCACTTTAATATATTCGATTATTTTAATAACTTGTTTTGCAGTATAAAAATTAAACTTACTGACAAAATTGTACATTATAGTTAATCTATAAACTTGTCTGGCGGCACATAAATACGTAATTGAATACGTATATTTCTACCTACTCTGTTCAACCCTCACCAATCATTAAACATCTTTAGAATCCCCATATTCATTTGATTTCCTAATTCTTTTTAAACAAAGCAAAATATCTCGTGCTTGTGCACCAATATTTCGCAAAAGAGTAAGTAACCAGACTGATTTGCAACAATCGTGGCAATTCAAATATTACAGCTTTCCCACCCATTGGAAAACTTGGTTTATGAAGTATAGTGGTTATAATTTCGATGTGTTGAAATATCGAAATTATAACCATTATACTTCAAAAACCAAGAGCAATAAATTCATACTAATTGTTTATAGTTATCACTTTTAGTTTTTAAGATATAAGCATTACAAACTTGAAATACTTCAAATTTTCAAACTTCTTTCACTTGACAAGATGATTACTCGAAAACTAGAAAAGCTTTTTAAATATACATATAAATTTAGAAACTAAATTTCCTCATACATATTTTTATCACTTAATAATTCTATCGATCTTTTATACTTTCAAGGATATTTCGAGTGAAAGTATGAAACAAGGAAAAAACTTAATTTTTATGCTTCAAAGTTTAACCACTCCCCCCCTCAAAGAAAAATAGATTTCGATCCAAAATCCAATTATATACACTTGTAGGGCTTTCACAGAGCTACAAATTCATGCTTATTGTTCAAAGTTAGTTCTTTTAGTTTTTGAGATGTTACTAAGTTGAAAAATGGAAAAAATTCAATCTTCTTCAATTTGGCAAGACGATTACTCGAGAATTATAAAAGATTTTCTTAATAATAAACATAGATTTTGATACTAAATTTCCTAGTACGTATTTTTGTCGTTTACTATTTATATCTTTATTTTAAAGTTTAAAATGAAAACAAGAATAATAAAAACACTCGCTCGGACAGACACTTTTTTGCTTTCTAAAAAAAAATTCTGAATATTAAAATATTGAAATTATTATTATAAGCGCCCAAAAGGTTTACATTTTTCGTAACGCTTCGTTTCCCCTACGCAGAAACCCCAAACATAGATGTTATTTACGCAAACTTACATATAATATGATTGTTTATTTAATATTTTTGAATGCCGTTTCCTTTTTATGATTTAAAAGAAGTTTGAAAACTTGCGACCTTCAGAGTGTTCATTTCCCTTTAAAATCATAAATTTTGTTTACTTCACTTCATTCGTTCTAGAAATTTGTCTCTTTAAACTCCTATACACATCCATATATACATTATACTCATGCACAGACGTCCCTTTAAAAATACATCATTTGTGTGCAGGGAAATTACAAATAAAGTCCAAAATTCAGCTATGTATTATAACTTACTGCTGCATTATGCATGTATGTATGTAGAAAGAAATGTGAAGCATTACATTTTCTAAACCTCTAAATTTAGATGAGAATAAAATTTGATAGATCAATGAAATAAAATAATTTTCGTAAGGTGATCGTGATCCTGTTTCTAAGAGAGATTATTCCCTCCTGCTCTTGCCTATCTAAGATACTTTGCTCTTAATAGCTTTCTCGTATAATCACGAAAAAAGTCCAGTCCTCATGCGCACACCTATGCGTCGGTCATCAGTACTGACGAAGCGGAATTTGTCTCTAAACATGCCCCCAATCAGACACTGTCTAGTTTGACCGAGCTAAACACCAATTCAGACGCCTCTGCTTATGTTGAAGGGGTCAGTGGTAGGCGCGTTAATGGACGTCGACACTTAATCCCATCAGTCTTCTGAATAATATACATTAATTCAGGATGCACGGGCGATGTTTGATAAGATTCGAACCACGCCATTGGTGTAGATGTGACTCCTCTCCTGACTGCACGATCCACTCGAGCAGTTATCTGTCTGGGGCATTCTAAGCCTCTGCGACGGTTACATGGGTCTTCTTTGATCCACTGTTTCCATCACCGAGCAACAAGCATATCGTTCCGACCAAGATGGCGACTGGTACGTCTGTTCGACCAACCAGTTTCCATTGGGCTATTGATGCGACTTCTCTCTAAATCCGACAATTGTTTGTAGTGCTGTCGAGGACGTCTCAAAGGCATTTTTGTACAAAATTTTCAGTATCAAAGCAGAAAATCCAGTTTCAATTGCTCGTAAGTAAGAACATCAGACGTTTTGAATGCTGCACGTTACGTCGTTCCTATGCGCGTTGCATGAGCCCTATAACGTCATTGGCGTTGACAGTTTGATCATTTGCATAACTCTTAAAACGAAATTTGCATGCTCAGTTTCGTGGCTGTAGCTCAATTTATATATATATATATATATATATATATATATATATGTGTGTGTATATGAAGGGCGGCCCCAAACTGTCTTGCCCACACACGAAAACATCTTTGAGCCGGCCCTGGTGGCTACCATATAGAAACTTTCGAAAATAATTTATTGCAATGTATCTACGGCAATAATTTCATTTTAAAATTGTGTAACTGGCGTAACGTAATTGGACAAGATGTAACTGCTGATTCAGCATTTTGTCAGTGTAATACGTGATATTTTTCGTCTAATTTAACAATATGTGCACTTATATACTGTGAGACCGGAATATGTTCTCACATATAGTGAGACAAGTTTATGTGTAGATTTATGGTGTCATTAAAGGCAAACAAAGCATTAGTCTGGCTGGCGCGGAATTTTATGAGAACTTGAACTTTTAGGTCAAAGGACAGTAAATTTAGGAGGCCATATAAGAGTTGGCTCGGACTGAAAGTACAGTCGTGCCATTGGGTGAGGGGTGGTCAATCAGTGCCATGGAAGAAATAAGGCGGAGTTACCCCCCCCCCCCCCCACCGTGTGGACCTCAAGTTTGGATCCGAGAATCGGCAGTTTGAGTATTAGTATTAGTATTATCGGCAGTATTAGTATGAGTATTTTGTAATAGATAGTAGTAGAACATGAACAAGTAAGATGACTTAGAAGCAGTTATAGAAAGATTTGAGTATTAGAGAAATCATGACTTAGAGACATCAGCATTCTGACTTAGCAACATGAACAAGTAAGACGACGACAAGTATCATCGTAAGAGTAGCAGATTTCAAGTAGTGAGAGTATCATCATGACATGGAGAGAACAACTACAGACGAATTTGACCACGGTTCCCAACAAGGCCCAAAACTCAAGGTATGTGTCATCAACAATCTAACGGTTAATGAATATTTAGATATTGGTTCAAATAGTCTCACATGTCTCCATCCCAGTCTATTTTAAGAGTAATATAATGTATTGGAAGTTAATAAGTAGTTATGTAAATTAATAAATGTTATTGTTAAGTTTAAATGGTCTAATCTTTTAATAATGATTAATGAATTCCTTTACAGGACTCACACTTAAGTTAAAATAATTGGAGGGCTATTGCTTAAACACAACGCACTTATAATCATCAAAATTAAAGATAAACAATTAATATTAATATAGTTTAAACTTATAAAATTAATTGTTAAATTTTATTACTCGTGCCTTATTAGGTTTCCGTGACGCTTTTGTGTGAGTCATAAATTTAAATGAAAATTTTAATAAATAATTATAAGGTGAATAAAAATAATTTAAATAAGGAAATGAATAAATTTAAAGAAGGAGCATGTGTTGACTAGATAATTTGCATTGTTAAAATTAAATATGCGCAATCACTTTGAAAATGAAAAGAATTTGAATGTTGGAAATGATTGAAAATAGTGTTTAAAAAACTGATTAATATTAAGAATGTTTAGTTTGATGTTGAAGCGTGTTTATGTGCAGTATTTTTGAAGTGTATTGTATGCTGTTAATTTTAAGTAGGATTTTGGACTGGATAATTTTTGTTTTAAATGCCTCATAGAACCACTAGAAATTCGAGACGACAAAAGTCGCCGGACAGGTCACAGAGAGAAAGTATTGAAAATCAAAGAGTTAAAATGGAGAACTTTGGATTAATTAATTTATTGCCAATTTTTTATGGAAGGGAAGACGAGGACATTGAATTTTTTTAAGACAATTTCAAAATATTGCAAAAATGGCCGACTGGTCAGAAGAAAATAAAGTTATAATTTTAAAAACGAGGTTAAAGGAGAAAGCTTTGGAATTTTTATCAAAAAAAAAGAGAATTGCAAATTGCAAATAATATGGGAGATATTGAATAAATGTTGATGAAACAATTTAAAACATCTTTGACACTGCTTCAAAAGCAAACAAATTTAAACAAAATTAAAATGTCACCAGGTATGAAGGTAACTGAGCTGGCATTAAATATTTCAAATGCGATAAATGATTTTTTGGAAAATTACGCAAGTAATGAGATGTGCGAAGTTAAAAAAAGTTAATGATGTCTAAATTTTTAGAGTCTTTAAGACAAGATCCTGCTTTTGAAATTAAAAAACTAAATATTCAAAATTTTGACAAGGCAATAGAGTATGCAGAACATTTGGAGAAAATTATGAAGGAGGATTGTGACCGTACGGAAATTAATGCAGTTTATCGCAGTGAAAATAATGGCAGAAAATTTAATGATAATCAAATGGAAAGGCATTTACAAAATTCAAAATTGGAACCTCAGCAATTAAAATATGAAAGGCATGAAAAATCAGAAAATGAAGTTATACATTGTATAGGATGCGGTAAAAGAGAGCACTACTTTTCTACCTGTTGGCACAACCAAAACGCACAAAATAATTATGAAGTTAATAAATGTGGGAATAAAAGAAATGAATTTAGAAATGATCAAAATAACGGATTTAGAAATGAAAACAGTAACGGATTTAGAAATGGGCAAAGTAATGGATTTCGTAATACGCAAAATAGCGGAGTCAGAGAAAGAAATGATAGTCGGTCAAATACCCAAACTTTAGCGAAACGAGGATTTAAGGGGCAAGAAAGAAATCATAGCGGATCTTTAAATTGACGGAGGGGTTTTGGCCAAGTCAAAATTTAAAAAAATAGACCAAAGTCTCAATCTAGAAAAGAAAAATCGCAAACGCAGAATAAAATATGGAGTTACAATGATAACGCAAATAAAATGCAAAATGATAAAAGGGAGGTTCGCACGCAAATCCCAGGTCCCAATTTGCAGTTAAATCAAATCAAAGCACAAGAAAATAAAAATGACAATAAAGAAATAAATGGTATTGAAAGCATGCAAAAATATACCCATGTTCCCTGCCCGAATGATGAGTTTACGTCCGCAATTCCCTGCCCGAATGATGAGTTTACGTCCACAATTCCCTACTCGAATGATGAGTTTACGTCCACAATTCCCTGCCCGAATGATGAGTTTACGTCCACAATTCCCTACTCGAATGATGAGTTTACGTCCACAATTCCCTGCCCGAATGATGAGTTTACGTCCACAATTCCCTGCCCGAATGATGAGTTTACGTCCACAATTCCCTGCCCGAATGATGAGTTTACGTCCACAATTCCCTGCCCGAATGATGAGTTTACGTCCACAATTCCCTGCCCGAATGATGAGTTTACGTCCACAATTCCCTGCCCGAATGATGAGTTTACGTCCACAATTCCCTGCCCGAATGATGAGTTTAAGTCCACAATTCCCTGCCCGAATGATGAGTTTACGTCCACAATTCCCTGCCCGAATGATGATGAGCTTACGTTCACAATTCCCTGCCCGAATGATGAGTTTACGTCCACAATTCCCTGCCCGAATGATGAGTTTACGTCCACAATTCCCTGCCCGAATGATGAGTTTACGTCCACAATTCCCTGCCCGAATGATGAGTTTACGTCCACAATTCCCTGCCCGAATGATGAGTTTACGTCCACAATTCCCTGCCCGAATGATGAGTTTACGTCCACAATTCCAGCTTCACTTTCTCAGCCCGGATGGGAGAAATTCGAAGAAAAATTCGTCCAAAGTCTAAAAAGTGAGGCAAATATTAATAAAAAGAAAATTGAGGAAAATACATGTGTAGAACATAATATAGGTAAAAATATTACAAATAAGGAAAATACAAAAGTTAAACACATTATGAAAAATAAAAATGACGCGTGCAATGCAAAAATAAATTTAAATGATGAGTACAAAAACAAAAATAACTCAAAATCGACTGAGATCGATAATAAAAAGTTTGATAAAATTAAGGAAACTAGTTGTAAAGTTTTGCAAATTGATTCACAAATTGTTGAAGGTAGCCATGTTAATAACTATAAATTTTCAAATAATGAAAATAATAAAAATGTTAATACAGAGAATGAGTTTAAAATTGTGACGAGTTCGAAAAAGGCAATTATCACACATGATGAAGTTAAAGGCACAGTTGAAGTTAATGAAAATATTGAAAATTCTTATTTTGACAGTCAAAAAATTGCACAGGTCGATGAGGCCAATTTTCCTAAAAATGAAAAGGTTAATGATTTTGCTGAAAAAGAATGTGTTAATGAAGAGTCAAATCTTGATGTCCAGGTCTATGTCACGCTCAAACGCAGGATGGCTTTGCAACAAGGTAATTGATTGCGGAACAATTCGACATAAGTCAGGAATTTCAGGAAGTTATCTTTATCCCCACAAAACACGCAAAATTACTCTTTCCATTTGGTGCAATTCGAACAGTAATAAAATATAACAAAATTGATATTGTAATTTGTAATCAAAAAAAGGTTAAAATTACGTTAAATAAAAATATTCGAGTAGGAGGGGTTAAAAATTTCAAAACAATTACTAATGAAGAAATGCAAATCGAAGATACCGTATTTTTGAAAGAGGAAAATAAACCCAATATGTTTCAAAATAGATTTCAGGGACCGTTTCGAATAATTGAAATTGGAAAAGCAAATATATTGACCAATAGAAATAAATATAGCATGAAAGATGAAACAATTAAAATTCAAGCTACCCAATGTTGTATTGAACAAAATGTACAAAGTGTGGAAGAATTGATAGAAAAATATGATATGGACAGTGAAATCGATGATATTCACGCAAAAAAATGTCATATAGCACAAAAAGTACAAAGTGAAAGTAAATATAACGGTAACGGTGAAATAATTGAGATTCAATCAAAGAAATGTTATACTGTACAAAGTTTACATATTGAAAATGTTCAAAATATGAATGAAAATATTCAGCATGGAAGCGAAAATACGGATATCAAAATTATGCAAAATCAGAAAGCTGATAAGAATTTTGAAAATAATGATCATAAAATTATGCAAAATGAAAATGTTAAAATTCAAAGGGTACATAATGCAAATGAAAATAAAAGGTTTGAAGAAATGCAAAGTCAAAATCAAAATCATAATGATAAAAATACTCAAATATCACTTGAAATTAAAATAATGGATGTGCTGCAAAATGAAAGCCAAAATCGTGATAATGATAAAAATACCCAAAAATCACTTCAAATTAAAATAATGGATGTGTTGCGAAATGAAAGTCAAAATCGTGATAGTGGAAATACTCAAAATTCAAACGAGGTTAAAATAATGGATATTTTGGAAAGTGAAAGTCAAAATGTTAATTTTCAATAAACGGAAAATAAAAATCATGAAAATGATAAGCAAAATTCTCTTGAAAATAAAATAATGGATGTTTTGGTTAACGAAAATAATAATTTTCAACAAATACAAAATTCAAATGTTTGTAAAAGTATTCAAAATGAAAATAATGAAATAATAGGGGATAGTAATCACAATGATAATGAAGATAATGATATTCTAAAAGTAGATTCAGAAATAATTGTTAGGCAAAAATTAGAGTTACTAAATGAAATACATATTTATAACACAAATGAAATTGAAAACATTCATGAACATAGGGAGAGAAAGCTTGGTCAAAATTGTTTCAAGAAATCAAGAAATTTTAAAAATTCAAATTTTGCTGATGATTGGTACTTGAAGAATTGTAAAATGAGAGAGAGATAAAAAGGATAATGACAAATCAAAAATGAATTAAAGGAAAAATGATCTGGAATTGAAAATATTTTAAAAATGATAAAATGGATAATGATTTGAATTTTAAAAAAAAGGCATGAAAATGGTATGAATTTAAAAAAAAAGGCATGAAAATGGTATGAATTTAAAAAAAAAGATGAATAATCATTGAATGGTTTAAAAATGAATATGGTATGAATTTACAAAAATTGATAATAATTGTACAAATGGTTCTTTTTCAAAAATAATATTATATCAGAATATAATATATAATGTTAAGTCAAAATATGACATGTGATAAGAAAATTATGCAGAGATTAATTTATGCAAATAAAATCTACAAAAAATGAAAGGTAAAATCAAATATGTTACCTAATCGGGTAGATGAAAGGTCTGGAGCCAAATCCAGGCAAGGGCAAGGTTGTTGGAAAGCCAGTCCAGTCAAATGCTTCATTTTTCAAAATAGGGTGGAAGGCAAGTCTATTCACTTCAATTTGTTTTCAAGGGCTGATTTAAAAGTGAATTTAAAAAAAAAATGTTTGAATGTTATATAATAAGTATGTACCAAGATTAAGCAAAAATTTTGTATTATGTGATGAAATTATCAATTATGAAAAATGTTAGAATAAGGAAGAAAATAATTGTGTTAAAAAAAATAGTATACTGTGTCATTTGTACAAAAAAAATGTGAATTGTGTTAAAATACCAGAAGTTAAATATTTTTTTGTGTAACATTTCAAAGTGAATGTGCATATATTTAAAATAATTTAAATAATCAAAATTTATGTTCGCTTCGATTGGAAGCTTAACCTGATGGAGTTGATGAATACATAACTTATGTTTATTTAGTGTATGATCATGTAAAAAAAAAAAAACTTTTGGGTTCCACAAGACTGTGTTCACAATTCTGGACGAACTTTGTACCAAAAGGAAAAATGCCAATTACAGAGTTGCAAGTGCATCAAACTTTGGTTTCGAACTCTGGTGGTTTAGAATTTTTTTTTTTGCTTCTTTCTTTTTGTGTCTGTGGGGAGATATATGAGACCCGAATATGTTCTCGCATATAGTGAGACAAGTTTATGTGTAGATTTATGGTGTTCTTAAAGGCACACAAAGCATTAGTCTGGCTGGCGCCGAATTTTATGAGAACTTGAACTTTCAGGTCAAAGGGCAGTAAATTTAGGAGGCCATATAAGAGTTGGCCCAGACTGAAAGTACAGTCGTGCCATTGGGTGAGGAGTGGCCAATCAGTGCCATGGAAGAAGTAAGGCGGAGTTACTCCCCCCTCCCCCCACCGAGTGGACCTCAAGTTTAGATCCGAGAATCGGCAGTTTGAGTATAATATTAGTATTAGTATTATCGGCAGTATTAGTATGAGTATTTTGTAATAGATAGTAGTAGAACATGAACAAGTAAGATGACTTAGAAGCAGTTATAGAAAGATTTGAGTATTAGAGAAATCATGACTTAGAGGTATCAGCATTCTGACTTAGCAACATGAACAAGTAAGATGACGGCAAGTATCATCGTAAGAGTAGCAGATTTCAAGTAGTGAGAGTATCATCATGACATGGAGAGAACAACTACAGACGAATTTGACCCCGGTTCCCAACAAGGCCCAAAACTCAAGGTATGTGTCATCAACAATCCAACGGTTAATGAATATTTAGATATTGGTTCAAATAGTCTCAGATGTCTCCATCCCAGTCTATTTTAAGAGTAATATAATGTATTGAAAGTTAATAAGTAGTTATGTAAATTAATAAATGTTATTGTTAAGTTTAAATAGTCTAATCTTTTAATAAAGATTAATGAATTCCTTTACAGGACTCACACTTAAGTTAAAATAATTGATGGGTTATTGCTTAAACACAACGCACTTATAATCATCAAAATTAAAGATAAACAATTAATATTAATATGTATAGTTTAAACTTATAAACTTAACCTAAATTTTATTCGTCGTGCCACATATACACATGCTAAAGAATTAGTTTAAGAATTATTACATTATTATTTTAGAATTAATTTATAATTATTTCTGAATTTATTTATTAATAATTAAGAATTTTTAATTATTATTTTTAAATTACATTTTTACTCTGTGTAATTAACTTATTATGAATAGCTTAAATATTTTATAATAATTTCTAGTGAAACAAAACTCACCAAATACGTTTGAAAAATCTTTAAGGAAATTCCTCACGAAGATGCGATCAAATTATACAATTTCTTATATTTCAATTATTTTGTCAGCATTATAAGTGATGGTTGCCGTCCAGTTTAACAGAATGTGTTCCTGTACACACCTGAATTAATTTAAGAATTATTATGTTATTGTTTTAGAATAATTTTATTATTATTTCAGAAGTGTTTTATTAATAATTTAGAATTTTTTATTATTACTTTAGAATGTTATCTTTACTCAATTTGAGCGACTAACATTTCATGAATAGTTTAAATATATTATATTTTCTTGTGAAAAACAAAACTTTCCAAACAAATTTGAGAAATCTTTGATAAAATACCCCACGAAGACACAATCAAATTATACAACTTCTTATAGTTTAATAATTTTGTCAGCATTATAAGTGATATTTTTCGTTCAGTTTAGCAGTATGTGTACTTGTACACACACGCTAATGAATTAGTTTAAGAATTATTATATTATTATTTTATAATTATATCAGAATAATATTATTAATAATCTGGAATTTATTGTTATTTTTTAATTTTATTTTTACTCCCTTTGAGCAACTAACTTAACGTGAGCAGCTTAAATATATTGTAATATTTTCTTGTGAAACAAAACACACGAAATAAATTTTATAAATCTTTGATAAAATCTCACACGAAGACACAGTGGATGTGTGAAAATAATACTGTCCCTCCCACCGTTAGTTTCAGCAAATTTAGTTTAATATAATACTGTGTTATACAAATATCATAATATCCTCATATACCAAAGACTAAGGAAATTTCATCTGTTACAATCCAATTAACTTGAAACATATCAATATATTATTTCCCAATGCGCAGCATTTTGAAATGCAACTTTCGCAATACTTGAAAGTCTTCAGAACCGAATCACGGACAGTAATTAACTTCTGCTGATAAAATGATGAACAGTAATTGGATTTGGAATTTTATTATACGTTTAGAATAACATGCAAGGGAAATATTAGTAGTTCTAAATAATGGTTCGTAACTATGCTTTATTCTGTATGTTTACTTTCAATAAAATATATAATGTATTTAAAGGGGAAGTATTGTGATACATCAAAAATGCGGAATTTCATGATCTACACTTTTTGATTATCCCTGAATACGAATCAATATTTTTAATAATATATGTGTGACTACTTCTTAATAATATATGTATAGCTGTTTTTTAATAAAATATATGTGTGACTGTTTTTCTTTCTTTCTACTCAAACCATCCGTTACCTATCCGAAGATGTAAGGTACTTATTTGAACAATCAGGTAAATGCACCGAATTTGAGCCGGAACATAATGAAAGAACAACCGCAAGAACCGCACCATCCTTCTTTAAACCCATCACCTCTTTTGTGGACTTTTAGACCTATAGATTCATCGAGTCCATTCTTCGCGCAGACTCGATGATAGTTTTAAGCGGCGTCGAGGATAGAACGCAGGAACTTCGCTTGAGATTCTTCAGTCTTAACTCCTGGATTATACGAACCTATGTAAAGCTTCCTGTCTTTCAACCCAGATCGTCCGACTTACTCGAAGGTGTAAGATATCTGTGTGGACGGCCGGAAGAGTATCACCGAATTCAGATAGGAACCCATTAGGGGCGATTTCCACAGGGACCGTATCCTCCTTCCGCTACCAACAATGTCTCGGAATGGCTTACGAATCCTCATGTTTAACGTTATCGTACTCCGCGTGAACATGGCGATAGTTTGGGCAGATGCAGAATTCAAACTCAGATAGTCTGAGTGCAATTCCCTCATAGTACTTACAACTGGGCTGTCGCGCCCTCCCCCCAGGTAAAGATGTCTGTTCGTCTATGAGCATGATATATAATAAATATTTTACAATATTAAAGTTATTAATATTGAACTATTTTGACATTTTAATCCACCACCTAATGGCATATGCAGAAAAACATTTTAAAATAAATTTAGGAAATTCAGGAAATATTCTAGAAACAAACTCTGACGAAACAATTAAAACTTTTAAAAATTGGTGCTCTAAAGTTAATTTAAAAAATTTCAACACAAAAACAACCGCAATAGTTTTCAGTGGTAAAAAAAGTTCAAAATGATATTCTATTTTTAAACTATCTGGCAAATCAATACAAGTTAAAACTATCATAAAATATTTAGGAGTCATTTTTTTCGCATATTGATTTTCTGGAACAGAAAATACTATCAATAAACTCTGATAAAACATTCATAAATCTTTGGGAACACCATCGGACTTACTAAGAATTTGGTACTATTCAGTTTTTGAAAACTATTCGTATACGCATCATCTTGCTGGGGCAAAAATCTTACAATGGAAACAAAAATAAAATTGAATTGAGTACAAGGAATATGCTTTCTTCAAAATTTAAAAGTATACAAATCAACATCAACAGAAGCTTTAAATAAAATAACTGGAATTTTGCTAATATACCGGGTGGTCAGAATTAAAACACTCCTACTCTGAGCTCTCTATAGATCGAACTACTCAGTGTAAGGGCTCCAAAATTGTTGAACATACTATTCAAGACATGGCGAAAGGGATTCGTGAAAATAAAATAGTTCCAGGAACACCGATAGGTGGCGCTGTACAACAGAAAATATGCTGAAAAGACACAAAATACACATTTGTAACACATTTTATTCGAACGTACCAAACATTCATATCACAAGGACCTTATCGATGCAGGGAATGCTGCGTATAACGTTACCCATTGATTGTTCAACAATAGCGGTGGCAACATCGTCAACGACATCTGAACGAGTCGATTTGAGTCCTGGACCCGTCTGAACTCCAAGATGTCCAGTTTTCTCGAATCGAGCTATCATTCTCCTGAGAACTTGTGGAAGTAATGGTCCTTTGTGCAAATTCTCAAGTCGACGAAACTCTCAAAGTGCAGTATGTCCTTTGTTTTCATAAAACAGCTTCACAAGCAAAGCGCGATCTGGCAGTGTGACAGCCATCGCTGATAAGAATGAAAATTTCTCAGTTTTATACATTTTTATGCCCAGAACATAGGAGCTGCAAACCAAGGGTTTATGCAAATTTTTGTGCTTACAGTGCGAAATTGCAGTTACAATGACAGTTTAAGTTTCCTCACTTTTTTATCTTCTTTTTTTTCATATCAGTCAAAGAAATTAAAAAGGAAAAATTCCATATCGCATGTGTTTGTTTTTTTGTGATTATTTTGTGTCTTTTCAGCATATTTTTTGTTGTACACCGCCACCTATCGGTGTTTCTGGAACTATTTTTTTTTCGCGTAATCCCTTTCCCCATGTCTTGAATAGTAGGTTCACCAATTTTGGAGCTTTTACACTGAGTAGTTCGATGTATAGAGAGCTCAGAGTAGGGATGTTTTAATTCTGACCACCCGGTATATTTCAATTAAAAAATAAACGATAATAGTAAATTTAAATAGATTACAGAAAGGATGCAAATTAGAAAAATAATGTATGCGCAATTAACTGGATTTCACTGAAGGGATCTTATAAAACACATGTGTTGTAAATATCTGTCAAATTGTAAAAATGTTGTAATTATATAGCAATTTTTTACAGTTGTTTACAGGATTAAATGCTAGTCATCAATAGTTAACAAAAGCATCCTAACATGTAATACTCAATAATACCAATTACAATTACACATAAAAAGCAACTAAAAGTTAAATATCTTAATTAAGATTTATTCCGATAGCAGTTCTTCACATACGATTATCCAATCAAATTCTTCCCAAAATAATGGACCGTTTCATTAACGTGAATCCATTCTATAAATTAATGATCCACACCAATACCAGACTGTATATATTGCATGCATTATCGTGTATTATAATATGCAAAAGTGTGCCTATTCCGTTTATTATCTCAGCATATTTAGATTATGAATATTGCATAAGTATTAAATATTGATTTAGTCTCCGTGATTTATGTTCTCTTGCCGTTAGAATACATTTAAGGAAAGTTACATTTGTCTATAGAATTTTGAATACAGCAGGCTTAAGACAGTAGAATAGATAACTGAATTATATTTCATGATTGATGAGTTGTAAAGAACCTAGTTGTCCCAGCCGGGAATTGAACCATGGCTCTTTGTACTATCCAGTTGACGCTCTACAATTGAGATACTGGGACAAAATTGCAAGTTTTTATCGTCAAAGTGGATTCTGCATTCTTCATCCTCTGATGCCAGATTGGGGTGCAAGTGACAACCTGACTGACCACCTGCTGCTATTTTTACCTCGGATTAGCCTCTTGATGCTCTTTTTATCCGCCAGATTAGCTTCGTGTATGGTCGTTGTCCTTCCGATTTGAAATCGGCGCTTAATATACCAGAGTCCACTGAATCCATGCTAGGCGTTCTAAGGTCACTTTCAGACCTTCGACATATTTTCATTAACCTACAGGGCTGGTTATTTCGAGCCTCATAACAAATAAACTTACTGTCCCAAACGGTAATCGAACGACGGTTATTCTTACTGGCCAGCCAACTCTCTACCGTTGAGCTACTGCGGCGGAATAGCCTTTATTATCAATGTAATACAATATTTGTATTACATGTTTCATCCCCAATTACAAATGCCAATAAAAATAATGAGCTATCTAAATGCAGCATAAGCAACCAATTGCAACACAATCATACATAAACAGTGGTCATCCCCTTCTGCATCGACGACAAATGGTAGCAGTGGTAGGAAACCAATAGGGGAAAGAAAAAAGCGCCCCAAAGTTTTGTTCCAGAAAGTTCAGAAGACTTCAGTTTTCGAGCGAACTAACAACATATCTCTTATTTTTGTGCAAAAATACATCTAGTGTGAGCGCTAAAATGAAGGCGTGGTGCAGAGATGTGATGTACAATCGTGTCACACGACATAGTGAGTGCACGAATAAGTGTTGAATGCAAAAGAGAAGAGGTAATTAGGTTTCACTTGTCACTAATTAGCACGGAAGGCACACTTTTAACGATTATTCTAATAATGAACAATCAGTTCATACGAGTCTCTATTATAATAACGAGTTCTTATATTTTGAACAAAAAGAACTATTTTGAGTGTCGATAGTGTAAAAGAAATTGTTTAAAAATATATGTCAATTATAGTATGTATATAAATATGTATCAATGAAATATTGTCAGTGTTATATATCTTATAATAATAGATTTATGAGCAGTATTATTAATCAAGATCTAAAGTGGATATCTATAACTTAAAATATTAAATAAAATTGGTCAATTTAGTTAAGTGTATTTTTTTTATATTTTGTGTTGGTCTTTTCGGCTTGAGAACCAGGAGTTTACATGCTCCACCCTTAGTGAAGGCATCATAGGTAAGTCCTAGTGTAGTAATTTTGATAAGGATAATTTGACCTTATTACAATCCACTCAATAGCCCTTATCATAGGACTCTGCATTGTCCATTCTTTGATGTCAAATTGGCGTACAACTGACAACCTGACTGACCACCTCCTGCTATTTCTACCATCAAGAAAAGTGTCAAATGCCAGTGTACTTTCAACTTTAAAAGCCTTGTGCCTTGAATCTTGACCATCAATATTTCGCATTGAAAGAAATAAAGTACTTGCCTTATGCAGGAAGAATCATTTGCTTCCCGTATCAGAATGTGTCTTGATTTTTTGTTATTGTAGGTGTTTAGGATCATTTCAACGACATTTACGACAATTTTTTCATTTCAAAGACATGACAAGACATAGTTTGAAAATAATGTACAAAACTGGTATACTATTTTTAAATCCAAGCAACAGTTTAAGCTCAAAGTATAAAGCTTAAAATTACTTAAATTGAATATATAAGTACTTTCCAGCTTGGAATTGGGGTATGTGGATAACATGTAAAATAGAGCAAGTGAATGGCAGAGAGTTAGATAAGAGAGTTAGATCAACAAACCATATTTGAAGGTTTATTTAGTTAGATCAACAAACTATTTGAAAGTTGCAAATAATGTACAGCCAGAATTGATATACTAGTTTTTAATCCAAGCAACATTTTAAGCTCACATTTGGTATATAAGTAGTTTAAAGCTTGGAATTAGGGTTTAATCTTGGAAATGACATGTAAAATAGTGAATGGAGAAATAGAGAGGCATCAAAATAGAGATACTAGGGCAAATGAATGAAAAATAAAGATTTAGTTAAATCAATTAACTATATCTGAAGGTTTTTTAAAATTAACTTCACTCAAGTCTCTTTAAGTGCATAATTGGAACTCATTTTTACTAAAATTTCACTTGCTTTTTATAAATATGTTTATCTTAAGAAATAAAAACAGTTTCGCTAAAAGTGAAGTAAAATCCGTACCTGAACACAAAATCCTTGAAAACAACAAAATGAAACGCCATTCTATACCAACAAACTGTCGTACTTGTTTAGATGTGTTTCCATTTTTAAATATTTCCCTTTGAGAAAAAAGTCCCTACTTTTCAGCCATGAAGATGGACAAAAATCCTATGGACAAACTTCAAATTAATTTTTGAAGTGATATATTTTTCATTTTATTTCTTAGTGATTAACGTATGCATATTCATTGGTATAAAAAAAATTAAAAAGAAAGTAACTATTTGTTTGTAAAATAAATCCACCAGAATATACAAATCATAGGTATGGCACAGAGTATGTAGATGACAATTAATTGAAGTAACATTGCTTGCTGTATCAGAATTTAAATTTTGGGATATTAGAAGGTTAGAATTATAGTACAAAAGAAGCAGGAAAATATTCTAAAAAAAAAGATTTTAAAATCTCCAAAATAAAAGAAATATATCACTATGGAACACAAATATTCCTCCTTTTGTTGAATCGCCCATATCCAAATTACACAGCATACCTGAAGAGCAGCTGGAGTTAAATAAGTATCTTTAAATTAAGGCTTATTTCGATAACACTTCATCACTCCCATTAAATTAATCCAATTATTCGCAAACTTCCAAACCAAGGGCACTTTATCAACTTGGGTCCATTATATAAATTAATATTCCTCATCAATACCAGACTGTACCCATTGAGTGCATTATCTTATATTATAATAGTGGCAAAAGTATGTCCATTCCGATTACCATCTTAACATATTTAGATTATGAACATTGCACAACTTTTAAAGATTGATTATTCCTTCATAATTTATGATCCATTATCTTTAGAATACATTTAACGAAAGTTAAATTCACCTGCATTATCTTGAATGCAGCAAGCATTTAAGGATGTACAATGGATAACTTAATTGTAATGCATGATGGATGAGTAAGTTTATAGACAATGTATTATTACTTAAATGTTAGTTAGTGTCCCTTCGTGATTATTTTGTGCATTTTCATTTCCATATATAAATATTTAAATTCTCATCTATCAGTATCACAAACAAGCTTTCCGTGGAAGCATTTTTGTAGCCAGAAACATTTCTTGAATATTTCGGCACTTAATTTTAATAGCTTTATTAATTTTAAATAATTTAAAATAAAATGTGTATATCTTAAATTTATAAGAAATCATTTTAACAATATAGATTGACTATAATCTTGTTAAATGAATAGGACCATCAATTTTATTCATTAAACCAGCGATGCCCAAATTTTTTTCACACAAGTACTCTTGACTCTCAATTTTTTTTAAATTATACCACTTGATTGAAAATCTTTTAACATTATTACCCCTTATTTTACTATTTCTTTCCACTGAACATCCTTATTGAACAATTATTTTGGAAAAAAAATATCGCCAATTACGATGTTTACGGAAGTTCTGAAACAGTTATGAAAACGGAAATCGGTCACGAATATTCCGTATATGTTACAGATTTGAAAACAGACACTAATTTAGAGAACGGAGTTTACTCATTCTTCTGGTAATCCGTTTCCGCACGATTGAGAAAACTACGCTCGCAAACGATGGTTCCCACTGCTTCACGCAACAAGAGACAACCTATGTTTATCTTTCTTCCACTTTTGAAGTCTATTCAATCTACCGATTTATTTTTTATTATAATTTTGTATTATATTGAAAAAATATTTTCCCCGCGTATCATTAATGAAATGGAGGGTTATTTTGAAGCAGTACCTCGAAAAACAAACTTAATTTGTACTCGGCTGTCACTATATTTCGTATAATTGTGAAAATATTTTTCGCTTATCTAAACAGTTTGCATCGACTAAATGTTTATATAATTTTAACGTATTGTAAAACAGCTGTTTTTCAAACTTATTATTAATGAAATGAAGGTATATATTGCAGTATTTTTGTGAAAAATTTGCATTTGTACACAATCCTCTATATACTTTATTTTATTGTGAAAATATTTTTCACTTTCGCTTTTGTGTTTTATATTGTGTTATTTTGTGTTTGATATTGTGTTATTTTGTTTTTTATACAGAAACTATTTCTCAAACGCATTGTTTATGAAATGGACTTTAATTTTTTTAATAATGGTATTAATTAATGATTTGGATACTTCAAAATGCAACAATTCCAAAAACATAAATTTGAATTTAATGAATTTGCATCTAAATTTGCAACTTTAAAATTTAAATTAAAAATATTATTTGTTTCATCTTATAGTATTCCTAATAACTTTAATTTAAATGAGTTCAAAAAATAATAAACATTTAAGACAATCTTACTAGTTTAACAATAAAATTTAAAAATAGAATTTGACTCTGTCAAAAAATGTAGTTTGTTCTTTCCAGAGAAGCACACATAAAGAGAGCATTTTTTACATATTTTTTAAACAATGAAAGTCGAAAATTATCTTGTTGTTGATTGTTGTTGAAACCCAGACCGTCCGACCTACCAGAAAGGTGTAAGGTAACTGTTTGGACGGTCGGGAAGTGCCACTCAATTTAGACCGGAACCCAGTGGGGGAGGCATCCACAGGGACCGTACCCTCCTTCCCCTACCACCAACCTCTCGGAAGGACTTTCGGACCCACATGTTTAACGTGATCGTACTCCGCATGAACACGGCGGCAGTTTTGGCAGTGGCTGGAATCGAACCCGGGCCTACCGAGTGCAACTCCAGCGCGCTAACCAATGGGCTACCGCGCCCCAGAAAATTATCTTGTGTAACCTTGAAATTGTTTTTATAATAATCTGAAAATTTGAGGGTAATTGCTCATTTAAGGTGGTAATTGGTCATTAAAGAGGTGGTCCTACTGTCTACTGATCCCCCTATCTATGCCATTACTGTATTGCATTATCCTTCTGGAATTAACACCACTTATATATGCCATATATAAATATATATGTATGTAATTATAAATATATACTATCAGTTTATGCATTTTTTTGAATTCCAATCCATTTATATAATTTTAAATCAAAATTCCAATTACTTTATGTTTCGATTTTAATTTTTAACGAATTGGTGTCTTCATTAATTTAGCTCAATTTTCACCAATTTCGCAAAAATTTAGTCGTCAATTTGGCGACATTTAAAAGGCCGCCAAGGTCGCCAAGTTTATCGTAAGTTGGACAGATAACAGTCCCTATTGAACTATACTTAATATAGTGTCCGTTTATTAATTAGTTTAAATTCTAATCCACATTCATAAAAACTTAAATCAAAATCCTATTATAAATTGATATTACATTCTTTCGATTTGGTGATACTTTAGTTAACCTGACATCGTTTCCACCAATTTGTCAACATTTTTGTCATATTGTCGACACTTGTAAGAAGTCGCCATGTTTGCCGCCAAGGCGCCAAATCTGCCACTAAGTAGGACAAATAGATCGACCATATGGAAATATACTCGATATAACATCCTTTTATTAATCAGTTTGAATTCCAACTTATTCATAAAATTTAGAATAGAAATCCTACTATGCCTTGTTCTTAAAGTTGTCAATTTAACCTTATTTTAGTTAATTTAGCAGTATTTTTATCGATTTAGCGGCATTTTCTTTAATTTGGCGATACTTTAATTTAGTCGTTTAGTTTTTCGCCAGGATTGCCGAATTTGCTGCTATGAAAGACAGACAGACACATCCTATTGACACACAGTTATAATCCAATCGTTTATTCAATAGTTTGAATTCCAATCTATTCATAAAATTTAAAACTAAATTCCTACTTATGTTTTGATTCTAAATGTTAGAAATTTGACCACATTTTCGTCAATTTGGCGATATTAAAAAAAGTCGCAAATTTTTCGCCATGGTTCGTTGATTAAATTATCCTTTATTAAGGTAATTATCCTTTATTAAAGTAAGTTAAAGTAATTTAACATTTTCCTAACTTTGTTTTCATCGGTCATTTTATAATATAATAGTTAAAAACTTACGAATAGTTAGAAACACACATGGAAAATAGTATATAGACCATGGAGTGGCCTACTATTCGTTAAGTTAAAAAAAAATCAACCTTTGGATAAATTCTTTATGATCCAATGTCTATTATTCAAATAAAACAGTTATAAAGGTTAGTTTTGAATTGAAGACTTGCCATCAAGCATATGCTAAAACAAAATCAATTAATTTAATTTCCACAAGTCTAAAGCAATAAAAATGCTGAGGTGACCAACAAAAGTAGTTCATTTATGCAGATATGATGAATAATAAGTAATTATGAATTCATCAGAGGTAGTCTTAACAAAACACAATTTAAGATATATTGAACTCAAATTTACCTAAATACTTTACATTTCGTATCTAAACATTTTCTAATTACTTTCCTTATATACATAATGTATAAGGAAAGTATTGTGACGGGGTCGAAAATTCGAATTCGAGTTTTCGACGGGAGAGCACGTTTCAAGCATCCCTGATCACGAATCAAACATTTTTGAAGTGATGTCTGTGTGTGTGTATGTGTGTGTGTGTGTGTGTGTGTGTGTGTGTGTGTGTGTGTGTGTGTGTGTGTGTGTGTGTGTGTGTGTGTGTGTGAAAGTATGTGTGTGTGTGTGTGTGTCAGTGAGTCTGTGGAGACGATAACTGACGAACGAATGGACCGATTCGAACCAAATTCGGTACAAAAATCACAATCCGTAAACACTGGAAGCCTATTGTTTTTATACGCAATCGAATGTTCAGAACCCCCCTAAATTTTCGAATAAAATTTTGAAAAAATCGTCATAAAATCAAAACCGCTAATAAAGTTACGCAAATAGACATTTCTTATATAATTTTTCATTAGAAAACGATTGGCATAAATTTTAGAACGCTAACATGAACCGTTCTCGAGATATTGTACATTTTTCAAAAAAATTATGAAAAAGTCACATAAAAAAAAAATTCCTATTGAGAAACATGTTCACTTTTCATATGTAATACCATGCGATAAATTGAGTGGCATCATTCTCGTGGATCTAGCTCGTTCCATTCATGAAAAAATATACTTTGAATAATACTTTTGTATTTGAACGCTAATAGTCATTTATCTGCTGTAAGAATAACTTTTTTCTTAGTGCATAACGCTTGGCGAGATTTTGGCGACGAATTTGGCGGAATGTCGCCAACTTGGCGACTTTTTTGAAATGTTGCCAAATTAATGAAAATCTCGCCAAATGGAGAAAAATGATGATAAATCAATGAAAATGACGACTAATTGTCGAAAATTCAATGTTTTGGAAAGAATATTAGTATCTACTATAAGAAAAACCTATTTTTTTACTGTAAAAGTAGTAAATTCATTACATTATATAAGGAAAGTCATGTGTTGCCCACATCAGATTTTTTCATTATATCATAATAATTTAATTTTCTCAACTTGTTTATATTATATAATAATTTTATTTATATTCTTTGCCTGTGATCTAGGTTGGGAGATTATGTAGCATATATAGCTCAATTCATAGAATATTTATTATATGGAAAAATTGCTATTTTGTAAATAAACTTAAAATGTTCTAAAATGTATTTAATAAAGTCATTCACAATTTATAAATTTTTTACTTCTTGATTCATTTTGTTATCGTTAGTTTAATGTCTTTATGGCTATGTTCTAATATAATCTAAGACAAAAAAATCGACGCACCAAAAAAGAATTATCCAAATGAGACAAAATTTGGTACGTATAATGTGGATGTATAGAAAAAGAAATGATTTGAATTTTAGAATAATTAGATGATTTATTACACGGAAAGATATATGGCGTTGGTTCACCTATGTTCTTGATACAAGCTGTTACCCGACGTGGTATTGACGCATAAAGTTACCGGACGGTGTTTTGAGGAATGTCGTTCCAAATGGCCTCCAATTGACGAGTTAATTCGTCAACGTTCTGGGATGGTCGCAGGCGACGCCCCAACTCAGCCCAAATGTGCTCAATAGGCGAGAGCTCTGGGGATCTGGCTGGCCAAGGAAGTGCGTCGTAAGCACGCAGACAATCAATAGAGAGGCGCCCCGCGTATGGCCTGGTATTATCTTGTTGAAAAGTTAGCCCGGGGTGCCGTGAAAGGAGTGGCAATACAATGGATCGTAGAATGTCGGTAACGTACCGCTGTGCTGTGATGGTGCCACGGAGGGCTGTCAAAGGGGTCTGGCTATCAAACGAAATGGCACCCTATATCATAATTCCTTGTTGTCGGGGCGTGTGGCGTGTAACGGTAAGAACAGGATCCTAACAATGTCCGGTCTGTCTCCCGAGACGTCTGAGCTGGTCTTCGGGACTCATCACTGAAGACAATTCGTTCCCAATCCGATCAATTCCACATTGATCGGGCTCGACACTATTGCAAACACTGTTGACGGTACATAGTGGTCAGTGGTAGGCGGCGTAATGGGCACCAGATTCGGCTCCCGTAGTGTTCTATTAATAGTCCGGGGGATCACTTCCGTGTTTGACACACGTTGGATGGTTTACGACATACCTTTCTGACATACCGGTTTGATACACGTTGGATGGTCCGACCTACCTTTCTGGTAGGTCGGACGGTCTGGGTCTCAACAACAACACGTTGGATGGTTGATAATGGCAAATCTCGTGCTGTCACAGCTGCTCTAACAATCGTTCTATCTTCCCGTTCTGTCTTCGCTCTAGTCCATTCGATGTCCGCTTGCCGCTAAAACCTGCCATTCTGGAACCATTCCTGCTAACATCGTCTAATTGCTGTAACTGAATGAAATCCTATCTGAATGTCAAGCGATTCGTCGGTGGACCCACCCACCCTTATGCAGTCTGAAAGCACGCCCTCTTTCAAACTCCTTCATATGCTCGTAGAGGCCGCAAATTCGCCGGCGATGCATTGTTACAATCACGGTACATAAACGCAATCAAAATCCCCTGCACGTCTTGTTTCTGAAAGCGATGCTCGCTCCTTATATACACCACCATGGTGCTCAGTTTCAATGCTCTGTATTTCCGACTATTCGAATTTTTTACCATTTGAAAGTTGTTCAGTCGAAAGGTTTTTGCATGCAAAGATTCATTACTATTATTTTACGGGGTGCGTCGACTTTTATTGTCTTAGAGTGTATGAAATAAGAATCAACGGCATACGTTGTGGGTCATCCTCTAGACAGGCTGCTGTAGGTCAAGTTCTCATGCTCAGTAGCTCTAAGCCCTATAAGAGTACTGTTGCAATCAATTGGGATTATTTTCCACATACTGGGGCTTTTTCGTCATCAATATTTTTGGTTATGGTTATGTGCCTATCTAAAGCCAAGGTAATTATCCTCAATAAGGTAAGTGGCCAGTTTGTTAAACTGAAAACCAATCAAAGATATTACAGCAGCGGCCAGCCTAGGTAACTGTATCGCTGGTTTCGTAGACATTGCCTAGCCTTGAATGTCTTGCGGCTGGTGATAATAATCACGACATCGCATTGATCTTTTCTGGTGTTACTAAGCCGGTAATTCCACAACTAAGGTAAACAGAACACCCATGCCTCAGCAGAAGTAGCCTAAGCTTGGAACCATGAATTCTTAGGTCTGTTTTCTAAATATTTTCTGCTATAGAGAACAATTAGATACTCGCACCTTGAATACTGGGAAGTTTTTAGAATAGTAAAGGTAAAAAACATATTTTTATGGAACTTCTTAGATAAAAAGTAAATTACCAAAAATAATAATTAGTTTGGTAATGAATTTGCTTCGTTAGATACATTGAGAAGAAACACGTCCCTAAACACATCACCTGATAAGTCCCCTGACACACGACGATTGTCTGAGAAGTTTTACATGATGCTTGTCGTGATGTACAACTGCGGAAAATAAAAACGCCCCACCCTCTGTTAATCGAGCGTCGTTCATCGTAGAGAAAATTGAATGATACCATTCGATTAGGAATAATATCTTCTACAAATTAATGTGCATAAAATTTGCATAAGGGGCCGTCTTCATATCAAAACCCGCACAAACTTTGAAATTTTCAATAGCAACACCCAATTTTGATGTCACCCACAAGTTTTAGACCCCCAAATTAGTCCAAATTCAAATTTTCACGGCGTTTCTATCTTTATATCCGAAGATATTCAATATTCCGGAGTGTGCAATTTTTGGGGATCAGCTCCATATTGAAAACTGCAATTTGAAGGGGGATGTTTCGTTGATTGACCACAGCACTGTTGTAAATTATTGAACTATCCTCTTGACATCCAGCATTATGGCTTACCTCACAGCCAAAGGGTCGCCGGTTTGATTCCTACATGAGAGGGTGAGCATTTTCATGGCTGGGTGTGGTGTTGTCTTGTGTGTGTATGTATTACTAAGGCAGAGGGCCTGAAATGGGTAGGATTATGTGAACCTCAAATAGGGCACAATTATTAGAGGTAAAACGCCGTACTGGGTACGTTGCTAGAAACTAGTGGGGCATTCGTGCTAGGATCAATAAAAGAAAGAAGAAATAAAGGAGAATGAAATGTTTATTTTCAAATGTCATTTTATAATGCTGCTCCAAAAACAATTTGTGAGACTAACAAATATCTGCAGATGACGCGACAAAAAAACTCCGTTGGAACTTGGTGACGAATTTAAAAGTATCAGTCAGTCATTATCAATCACTGTTTGGCGTCTTTTTGGTGTTTAGTATCACATAATTTTATAATTTGTTATTGTTTTATATAAATATTTTTTATTATAAATTATCACATTTTGTGGGCGATTTCAACTCGCTGTAGCTCCGAAACTATTAATAGACAGTAACATAAGTAAATCCCATTTATAACAATACAAGTTTTCATCCTTCAATACAGTAGCAGAATTACGTTGATTAGGTTGCATCTATACAACACTGTTTATACAAAGTTTTTATTAAAGCTGGGTAAAAATAAATACCCGTTTTCTTAAATAATGATTGACTTACAATTAATATAACTTTTTCAAATTAGTCATTTTTTAAACTAATATACGACCCCTAAAATCATCGTGATGCTGAATATTTAAACATTTCGAAAGAACTAGAGGGAGGAAACACCTGGAATTTTACATAAACATATAAAACGTCTTCGTGAATCGATATTTATCAAAACATGTCCACGTTTGTAATGATATTTTTTCGATTATTGATTTCATAATTAATATTTCATACAAGCAATTATTTCCACAAAAATAAAAATCACGTAAATATGCTTGGGTTGTTTAGTAGTGACGTCATACAAATAATCAGAGTGAGCAGATAATTATTACAGAAGATATGAATGGAAGTCTTGGAAACTAATTTAACATTAGGAGCTCAAAACTTTACATACTCACAACTCAGAAACTCTTCACCCAAATGACTTGAAATTTGGTATCAGAGGTTGAATTTTGCTCTAGTTTCGAACTATGTTGTCAGACTTGAGTATTGCCATTTAAAATTTCAAAGTTTGTGTGCGTTTAGATATGAATACGGCCCCTTATGCAAATTTTACGCATATTAATTTGTAGAGGATATTATTCCTAATCGAATGGTATCATTTAATTTTCTCAACGATGAACGATGCTCGATTAACAGAGGGTGGGGTGTGTTTTTTTCCCCACCTGTACATCTCCAAACAGAGAAAATTTGCTGGAAATATGAGAGTATTTTATCAGAAATCCAAAAATCTTTCATTTTTAATCCTATAAAGATGGTTATAGGTTATGAGAAAAAGAGTTTTGTAGTAAATATCTCTTTCGACAATTATCCGGAAATCGATGATTGTGTTAAAACAGAATCATAAGAGACCGATATTGCGATTAATGTATTCATCAGACATTGCTGATTAATACGTCTGATAAATCCGAATCTGAAAAAACCTGCATTGATTTAAAGAGAGGACGGATAACGTCAAAATATAGCTGTAGAGAGCCTCCAAACTTTGAGTGATTATTTCGAAGCTCACAATCTTAACTACAATGACAATTTAGATACAATTGGAAAAGGGCTATGCAAATATGTTGAAACTTTAAATATTCTAAACAAAGTTAGACTTTTTCGACATAAATAAAAGAGCAATACATTTAAACCTTACTATAAAGATCTTTGGTTTTTACTTTCCTTATATACATAATGTATAAGGAAAGTATTGTGACGGAGTCGAAAATTCGAATTCGAGTTTTCGACGGGAGAGCACGTTTCAAGCATCCCTGATCACGAATTAAACATTTTTGAGGTGATGTCTGTGTGTGTGTGTGTGTGTGTGTGTGTGTGTGTGCCAGTGAGTCTGTGGAGACGATAACTGACGAACGAATGGACCGAATCGAACCAAATTTGGTACAAAAATCACAATCCGTAAACACTGGAAGCCTATTGTTTTTATACGTAATCGAATGTTCAGAACCCCCCTAAATTTTCGAATGAAATTTAGAAAAAATCGTCAAAAAATCAAAACCTCTAATAAAGTTACGCAAATAGACATTTCTTATGTAATTTTTCATTAGAAAACGATTGGCATAAATTTTAGAACGCTAACATGAACCGTTCTCGAAATATTGTACATTTTTCAAAAAAATTATGAAAAAGTCACATAAAAAAAAATTCCTATTGAGAAACATGTTCACTTTTCATATGTAATACCATGCGATAAATTGAGTGACATCATTCTCGTGGATCTAGCTCGTTCCATTCATGAAAAAATATACTTTGAATAATACTTTTGTATTTGAACGCCAATAGTCATTTATCTGCTGTAAGAATAACTTTTTTTTTAGTGCATAACGCTTGGCGAGATTTTGGCGACAAATTTGGCGGAATGTCGCCAATTTGGCGACTTTTTGAAATGTTGCCAAATTAATGAAAATCTCGCCAAATGGATAAAAATGATGCTAAATCAATGAAAATGACGACTAATTGTCGAAAATTCAATATCTTGGAAAGAATATTAGTATCTACTATAAGAAAAACCTATTTTTTTACTGTAAAAGTAGTAAATTCATTACATTATATAAGGAAAGTCATGTGTTGCCCACATCAGATTTTTTAATATGCAGTTAGATAAGCTATTCATATTGTTTATCTGATGCTTAAACTATTTTTCTGTTACTTCGAATATCGGTTATAACGAATATTTTTCTGTACCACGAGACTTCGTTATATAGGGATCCTGGGGAGTAGTATAGTTATGAGTCGGTATGTATAGAAATTTTTTTTGAGTTTTCATTTTTCAAAAACTGTGTGGGTTTGGCAACTGTATTTTTTTTTTGATCTGGTACAAGTATATTTTGAGAAAACTTTAAATTTTTTTCATTTAATTTGTTTTAAATAAGTTTTTAGGTGGACGGGATGGACATAATATTTTCGGGACTGGCAAAGGTATTGGTTTCGAAGACTAGTGCTGTTATTAAAGCATTTTTTCAATTGATTTTTTTAACTGTGTTTTGGGGTAAAGGGTTATATAGAAACATTTTGTAGGATGGCAACACATGCATAGGGGGACATGGAAAACATCAGCGCTACCTAATGGCAAAATGGAGAACTAGGGATTTCTTTCGAAGATGGGATATGGAATTTTTAAGATAAATGCAGTGTTCAGAAACTTTTAAAGAGGTAGAAATACCTACTAAGGCAGTATGCGGGATAGAGGTACACATGACTGGTACATAGATGCGAAGTGGAGAACTAGGGGTTGTTTTCAGGAATGGGACTTTAGATTTCTTTTGGTTAAGCGTTTTGTTAAAGATACCTTTTGTCCAATTTCAATATATTTGAAGTTTTACCACATAATATATTTTTAAAGCAGTTTTAAATACTGCTACTACAAAATTCATATAATAGATAATTTCATTGCAAAATTTGCGTAAACTTCTGATATCACAAGGCTATATGCAAGGCAATAAGTTAAAACCGTAAAATACACAAAAATTTGGTTGTTTTAAGTGCAAAAATTGCGTATATTTTATTGTCTGAAACAAGAGAAAATTTATTAGGCAATCAACTGATATCTTAATCGGGGTAAATGTGGGGTGCGTTTTAACTTTTTAAAGCAAACAGAGCCATACTATCATCATATTTTGAAAAAGTATTAAAAACTGCACGAACAAGTTCTGAGCTGATAAACCACATTCAAAATTGCATTCACATCTGTAGAATCACCCCTATTCAAACACGATTATCGTTCTCTACCAAAAAGCGACAAGAATCAGTTATAAGGATCAATACATTGTTAATCTGAATTTCACCTGAAGTACAGACATTCGACTGGAAAGAATTTTTAAAACTGTAGAAGGCGTTCCTTCGATATTCTTTACATTTTATAATGCACATTTCAAGGTACAATTAGTCTCTGATTACAATTAGCCAATTTGATTACAATTAGTCAATTTGATTACAACTACAATTAGTCAAGGTACAGTTAGTCAATTGATACGGTAGTTCCAGAGAAAAAATAACTTTAAAATGGAACTTTTTACGATTGTCATTCCGGCTATTTATGCTTCAGTGTTGAGGGACGCACAGCCTTAACTACTGAACCGATTTTAATGAATGGTGGTTCATTTTGTGTGTTCTGGTGGGAGGTATATAATTCTATAATTTTTATTAAAAACAGAAATCCACATGCTATTTAAAATTGAAAAAAAATTGAAAAACATAACTAACTGGTTGTCGACGTTAAAATACAATTTGCAATGACTCCTATATTTTTGTTCTGAACTTATCCGTATGAGAAAAGAATTTAGCAATTTATATGAGTTTTGAGTATTTTAGGCCTATACAATCCTATTAAAAATCAAACAAATTAAAAATCCTGATAATCGTATTCAATTATACAAAAATCATTATTTAGAATGTATAGACAAAATTTAATTTTAGAAGTTGGACCAACATCTATCAATAATTTATTTAACCATACACATTTTTTTTTTCATTCGGAGTTCTGTTTAAGTACTGAAAAAGTGTTTTGTTTTTTAATAAATATAAAAATGGGGAGTATGTAAAATTTTAATTAAATGATTTCATAACGACTCACTATATCAGCAAGTATAAAAGTAACAATGGAAAACATAAAATTTGAAAAACTGTTTCAGCGTGAATTTCTATCAACACTAATTCTGCCATATCAAATCTAAATTTTCATTTTATTTTATTTTTAGCCGAAGTGTCATTTATCAAATGTTTTAATACGCAGCCATTTAAACAAACAATTGTTAACCCTTAAATAGATAACATTTATTGCCCCACAGAGCATGAGATTATTAAAAATTTCAAATGAAATATTTTTGTAGACCTTTTATATGAACCAATAATATTTAACTGTTATATTTCTATATAATGTATATTTTCATTTAATCAATGTTGATGGACCTAATATTACCCATCTAGGATACTGCACCAAACAAAGGGCGCAGTTGAATAAAAATAAGCTGAAACATCTTTGAAAATGTGGTCCACGTTTCTCATCTTTCCGCAGTACAGCTTTTGCATCGTTCAAGAACGGATTTTTTAAATAACATAAATTCTTGCAGCATTTGACCTGTTTCTAATAATGCATATAACAAAATACGGCAATAAGAAAAAAGACAATATATCCACTTTTTCTAAAACAATGTGTTTTGAAGTTTAGTTTAATGAGTTTAACGTATGTTGTACAGAAATAAAAATCTTGTACAGAAAAATTTTCATAGTTAACATTTTTGATAAATAGCAATAACCACAAAGAGGGTTTAAGATTTATAATGTAATCGTTCAGGTATTAATTCTTTGCACGGATAAATTCTCCTTTAAGGCCAAAATGTTCTGCTACTGCCTTAATATTAAAAAAAATGTGTCGGCTAGGGTCGAAGAATGTTCAAAGTACCCATAAAATTCCGGATTATCTGACTATAGACTTTTTCTTTTCCATTTGACAAATTCCTTCTCTTTAATAATGCTTAATAATATTTGAAAACGTTGGTAATCAGATCTTTTATGATTGAATTATCTGCATTTTACACAACGTTTATTTTGGGTCAAAATTGCCCATTTGTCAACTTTTCCACTTGATATGTTATTTTAAGAACACCGTAGCGTTCCATCTACAAAGTATTCATGTCCCAATTCGCAGTTGACAAGTGTATATTATACTTGACAAACCCCAATTTCTCGGCCTATGTAACTCAATATCCAAGAAAACTAAATACTTGGTTCTTTTGGCTCTCTAGTCTAAAAAAATGATAAAATATATAAATAAAAAAAAATGTCTATTGATGCGATAGCTCTCGAGAAAAAATAACTTTCAAATGACACTCTTTTTGACAGTCATTCCGGCTTTTTATTCTTTAGTCTTTACGGACGCACAGCCTTAACTACTGTTTGTGACTTGTCTCTTACTTAAATTAAACAATAAGGAACAGAAGCCCTGATTCGGTAGGCCATCTTTATTTTACACGCACACATATACAACATTGTGTACGCTGTAACTACGCACTATGCATTCGTTCATTCCATCCGTATAGCTCTGTCGAAACCGTGAAAATACCTTTCCTTCTTTGCTCGTGACGTCAGGTGTTGTCATGGCAACTTGCAAATAGAATGAAATTACCATACAGGGGGTGTAGACCTCAACTCATGGTTGGCACCAGACATACACGGGGCATTGAAATATTTGCCTGAACTAAGCGTTTGAATTTAAACGTTCAGGTATCGAGAATATTGCTCAATTGTTCAAATGAATGGTCTACAAATAATATAAATATAAAATTCAAAGTTCTAAACTCTCATCATTGGTTTTTGTTCGAGGCTCTGGATTGTCTATCGGGAGGGGCAAAATCTTCGTGAGGGGTCTTTTAACAATACCGTATTTTGTACGTAGCGTGACAACTCTTATTAAATTGTCCTTACTTGCGTGCGTATCAACTACTCTGCCCAGAAGCCATTTGGCTGGGGTAATCGATCATCTTTGATGAGAATATGTTGTACTTTTGTTACATTTTCGAGTTGTCTTAACCATTTTGGTCTTTGTTGGAGCCTGGCTATGTATTCTAAATTCCATCTCTTCCAGAATTGTTGATGAAATTGCTATAGCAATTGCCAGCTCCTTAATCTATTTTCTTTTATATCCAATATACTTGGTTCAGGTATTGCTTTTAATGAATTTCCAATTAAGAAGTGCCCCGTGTAAGTGGGTTAAAATCGTCAGGATCATCATGAATTGTAGTAATCGGTTCCGAATCTAACGATGCCTGTATTTGAGTTAATACTGTGCTCAATTCTTCAAATGTAAGCAATATGTTTCCTAAAATTCTCTTCAAGAGATATTTTGTGGATTTTACGTCCGTTTCCCATAAAACTCCAAAGTGTGGGGATGACGGAAGGATGAAGTGCCGTGTTACTTCATCTGCTGTCAAGACATTGTACTATTTATTTCCTTGTTAATTTGATCAATCGACCTTTTAAAGTCGTCCGTAAGCATGGAATTTGCTCCCTTAAAATTTGTATCTTCATCACTGTACAAATCAGAACAAACTCCGCGAATCGATGTGAATCGTTGGAAGGCTGAAATGAAGCTTTCGCTAGTCAGATCGGAAAAAGCTTCTAGATGAATCGGTTTTACTGCTAAACATATGAATACTGTAATGCATCCCTTTTGTGATTTCGAACTACGATCCCTTGAAATCTTAATTTCGATTGGGTCGCAGTAGTACACTCCAGTATGAGAAAAACGTCTAAATTCATTTATTCTAGGAGCAGGAAGATTTCGCATAAGCTGCTGAGACATTTTAGCCTTTTGACGGTGACATATGACAGATTTATGCATAAGAAATGTTATCGTATTTTTAGCGTCTTTTATTCAAAATCTTTTTCTTAAAAGTCCTAATACTAACTGTGTTCCTGCATGCAACGTATCTATATGAATTTTTTGGATTATAGGGGGAACTAAATGATTTTTTCTTGGTAAAATGGCAGGATGAATTTCTTCAAATGGTAAATGGGCATGTTTTTAACGGCCTCCTACCCTTAATATACCTTCACTATCCAGGAATGGATTGCGATTTAGAAGTCGACTTTTGTGAGATAGTTCCTTTTTGTACGTTAGTTGTTCTATTTCAGAAGTAAAGGATGATGCTTGTGTTACTTTTTGCAAGTTTCTTTAAAGCGTTTTTCAGTTCTTCCACAGTAATATAAGTTACGTTCAGATTTAGAGATCTTACAGTTAGATGCAAATCTATAGGAATACCCATTTATTCTTACTAGTTTAGACAAATTGGAGTATTTTGAAATCAAATCAAAATCTGTATTTACACTTAATGTTGTTAATGTGACAGCCTTTCTTTTTGTACGGTTATAAGTGGAATGTCAATGGATTTAGGCCCACAATTTTGAGGCATTGTAAGCCATGGAGGTCCTTTCTACCATAATTTGTGTTTGATCAGTTCATCTGGTGTAAGCCCACGATTCGTGCAATCGGCAGGATTTTCTTTTGATGACACATTCATCCAATTGCAATTTTTAAGTTTATGGTTAATTTCAACAACATCATTAGTTATAAAGACTTTCCATCGAGCAGGATGTCCTCTCAATCAGGCTAAAACCAGGTTGAAGAGTATGTATCTTCAATTTTTGCATGTATGGCTAATGAGATTTTATAAGATAATCTTGCCCCTAACTGTGCTCCATAAAGCTCTAATCTTGGTAAAGATACTGGTTTTACTGGCGCAACTTTAGTCTTTGCTGCAACAATGTGGCAAAAACCCAGACCGACCGACTCATCTTAGTACATGACTGGCGATGCAACAATGTGTGTAGAAAATGTTGTTTCAGAAATTATCCGAAGATAGACAACAGAAGCATATGCAGTACTTGAGGAATCACAAAATATGTGCATTTCGATAGAATGGTTTTCGGAATAACTGTAGTTTATCCAGCGGGGAATTTGTTGCTCTGTTGTCGAAATTCTACTGGTGTGTCTTCGTCCCAATTCAATCCAAACATCCACAATGACTGAAGCATAATTTTAGCTGTAATTAAAACTGATGCTATACATCCTAATGGATCAAATAATTTACTTGTGTTCTTAAAATGGTTCTTTTCGTAACAGTAGATTGTCCCGTTGCCATAGAACCTAATTTGTAATTGAAATCGTCTGTTATTGGATGCCAATATAAACCAAGAGTTTTGATGCTCTGATCTGCTATGGTTTTCAGCTTTGATATTTCTCGAAATTCCTTAGGTAATAGTTCGAATAATACTTCTTTGTTAGATACCCATTTTCTTAGAGGGAATTCCCCTAATTTTAAAAGATCAATTGTTTGCCTTTGTTTTTCCAATTCTTCAGAAATATCATCCGCTCCGGATATAAGATTATCAACGTAAAAATCGTTCATTGTAGATTCTGCTCCTAATGGAAAACTTCATTTTTCATCGTGAGCTAATGGTTTCAAGGTTTTTACAGCAAGATAAGCAGAGCAATCCAATCCAAATGTTACTGTTAGCAATCGCTAATCTTCTATTGCTTCTGACATAGAATTCCTCCAAACTATTCTTTGATAGTCTGTATGTTTATCTACAACATGGATATGTTTGTACATTTTCTCTATATCAGCTGTTTCTACAATCTGATAAAATCTCCATCTATGCCATATAACTGTCAGATCCTTTTGAAGATTCGGTCTTACTAATAATTTATCATTTAATGATACACCTGTCGAAGCTTTTTGAGAGGCGCCAAATACCACACGAAGTTTCGTAGATGAACTACTTTCTTTGATCACTGCATGATGAGGAACATAATTCGGTTTACGACCATTTCCGTGAATTTTGAGATCCTTTGGGGTGGTTTGGATTTCTTCTATATGGTTTAGTTTATTATATTAATTTAGACATTTTGAATATTCCGCACTAACTTTGAGATTTCTTGAGAGTTTTCTTTCGTTTCGTTCAAATCGCGAAATCGTTATATCTCTTGATTCACAGAGAGTCGTTGAAGTATCTTTCAATGGAAAATTGACTACGTAACGTCCCTTTTCCTTTCCGCGCGTTTTTTGGAAGATATCTTCAATCATTTGTTCTTCAGTAGTGAGTAATCGAGTTAGTGAAGTTTCTTCAATTACTCAGAATTTTCGCAGCTGACCGTGTATTTCCAACATGCTGTTAAGATTCAGAATTTTAGTTGTTTTTTGCTTAGAATAGCTATCCTGACAATTGTTCAAATTAGATCCCGCCAAAATCCAACCTAATGAAGTATTTTGAGCAATAGGAGTACCTTTGGGTGCTTTTATGATACCATCCAATAAGATTTGTGAATATACATCAGCGCTAAGTATGATACCGATTTTTCCTGCTCTGTCAAATTTTGGATCAGCAAGATTTATGTTTCCTAAATGTTCCCAAAAATCCGATATGAAGCATCGTTGTGGTGTATAATCAGTGAGATTTCTGAGCACTAATGCATTAGCAGTCGTCAATAATTCTTACTTAAATCGGGATTTTATGCTAAATCTAATTTGACTGCGAGATATTCCAACTTTAGATTTTCCTATTCCAAGAATTTGAGCAACGACCGGTTTTTTCTTAAGTCCAAATTTTTGTACAGCTGATTCTATAATGAAGGTCGATTGTGATTCTTGATCTAATAATGTTTTCATTGTTATTTCCGTTCCTGAAGGTGATTTGATTCGAATAAGCGCAGTTGCTAATAAAATTTCACTGAATTTCGGAATGTCACGAAAAAATGAGTGCAAATCTGAGTAGTAGCTTCATTAGAATTTTCACTTCTTGACGTTTCCTTTGAACTCGACTCTGGATTTCTCTGATCCCTGGAATTGACCCCATTATCCTGATTATTATTAACAATTGCTCTATGCATAATACTGTGATGTCGCCGATCGCAAAATCAGCAATTTATTTTGTTAAGACAGTGACGTGCAACATATTTCGGAGATAAGCAATTAAAGCGTAAACCTTTATGCTTCACTGTTTCTAACTTTTTTAAATTGTTCATTTTCGTAAACATTTCACATTGTCCTAAAGCATGTTTTCCCGAGCATATTATACAAGTCACTTTGTCAGTTACAAGATACGTATTCTTGTTCGGCTTTCTTTAGCTCCTGAAATTTCTTTTTTCTAAGGGCTTACTTTCTTTGAAGTAACTTGATTATACTTCGAAATAGCGTCAAGTGTTCTAAAACAGGATTCAAGAAATTATTTCAACTCTTCAAATCTAAGTAAATCTGTTTTTGAACTTTGCTTAAACTTTGTTCCCATAACTGAAGCGATTCTATACTAAGTTCTGCGTCGTTATATAAATTCCCCCCCCCCACATGTATCCAATTTTAACATGGAAAATGAAATGAAATAGCACAAAAACTTGGCTAAAAATGAAAAAAATACAGAATCCCCCCCACACACTTGAATATTTCTGGATCCGCCAGTGGGTCCATGCTGAACTGAATGAATTGCCCGTCACTGCCACGCTGGAAAGCAATGAAATTTTAAAATTTTATTTTACTTTGTTGCACTCAAAATTTATTTCTATGAATCTTGTTTTATCGATTTTTGGGTTCCCCCCCCCCCTTCTTTTTTTTTTTTTTTTTGGTTGCCCTATTTTTCTTTTTTCTGCTTGTTGTCCTTTTCTAATGCTTTTTATTTGCTTTTCTACAAAGTGCGGGGCTCCTCTACAGGCGGGGCCCGATTCGACCACATAGGATGAATCAGCTTATGTCTGGACCTGCAGGTTGTCACTTCCGTGTTTGTCACAAGTTGGATGGTTGATAACGACGAATCTCGTGCTGTCACAGCTGCTCTGACAATCGCTCTATCCCGTTCTATTCCCGTTCTGTCGTCGCTCTAGTCTGTCCGCTGGCCGCTTGCCACTGACATTCTGGACCCATTCCTGCCAACATTGTGTGATTTCTGCATCACTCCTATCTTAATGCCGAGCTATGCGTGGGTATACTCATCCAGCCTTATACAGTCCGACCACAAGCCCTCTTTCAAACTCCTTCATATACTCGTAGTGGTCTTGAATTCGCCGACGAGGCATTGTTACAATCAAGGTACGTAAACACAATCGAAATCCACTGCACATTTTGTTCCTGAAAGTTCCTCTATCCTTATATACGCCATCATGGTGCTCAGTCTCAATGCGCTGTAGTGCCTATTATTTCAATATTTGTTCATTTGCTTATTTGGACGAAGGTGTTTGCATGTAAAATTGCATTACTGTCGGATCATTCTGCGGGGTGCGTCGAGTTTTTTGTAGTAGGTACCAATGATGAAGTAGGTACCAATGACATACGTTGTGGAAAATCCTCTAGACAGGCTGCTATAGGACAAGTTCTAATGTTCAGGAGCTCTCAGTCCTATAGGAATAAAGTTGCAATCAATAGGAATACTTTTCCACATACTGGGGCTTTCTTGTCATCAATATTTATGGTTATGTGCCTCTCTAAAGCCACGGTAAATATCCTCAATAAGGTAAGTGGCCAGATTTTTAATCTGTAAACCTTCCAGTTCCATCAAAGATATTACGGCAGCGGTCGGCCAAGGTAACTGTATCGTTGGTTTCATGGACATTCCCTAGCTTTTAATGTCATGCGACTGTTGATAATAATCACGACACCGCATTGATCATTTCTGGTGTTACTAAGCCGGTAATTAATTCCAGGTAAACAGAACACCCGTGCCTCAGCAGAAGTAGCCCAAGCTTGGAGCCATGAATTCTTAAATCTGTTCTCGGCCAATATTTCGAGTATAAGGATTTTTAAAAAGGGCCTATATTGGTCGAGCACAGGGTCAGACCACACGTAAAGACTTTTGCGCTACATATTTTCGTCTACACCCTATTGTGCGTGCTCTAAGTTGGCAATTGGGGTTGGCCTATAAGTCGTTCTGATTCATCATAGCCTGTGCAATGCTAAAATAAAGGGATAGAATTTTGATTCTCACTTGGGGAACGTAGCAACATCTGTTGATATATATATATATATATATATATATATATTCCAAGCTGTTGTATCGTGGCTGTTGTATTTTAAATGTTGAGAGAAACAATGGATTTCTTACGGGATCTAGCTAGGTTATCGACCAGTAACTTGGAACTGTAGTTCTAAGTTTCTGTGGAAAACAATTTTCTGGTCTGCTTAGGAATTTTGACCGTTGCATGATAAAAGAATGTGAAAATCTGGTATGTGTTTTTAGTGGGGGAGGGGGATTTTCTGTAACTACTTTCGTGTGTTTGCAACTGTGTAGAAAATACGAACTATTCTGCAGATGTTATCTTAGCATGAGAACGGAATTTAGGATAACATCTTGTTGCTGTCCATGGCTACTTCCATTGAGAGTTATCAAAATAAACAAAATACAAGTTTAACTGTTGAGTAAAAAGTCTAAAAAATTATGTGAATTATTTTTTTTTAAATATAAACAAAATGCGATATTCACTACGTCAGATACAACCATGCGACATTGAAATAATATTTCAGACGACTGCAAATATTTTAAAATCATTTCTGTAATATAGGATCTTGCAGTGCCCTCGCCCCGTGTTACTGCCGTGACACTTAATGACATGATTCTAGAATTTGATTTCATTTAGTGAAGTTTAGATTCTGTATTTAATTTGATGTTTGTAAATATTGACATATGTAGTTGGGCCCACATATGGTGAGCTCGGATGTAGAGCAGTATCGTTTTTAATGACTTTTTTCTGTCACATTCCATCTGCAATGTTTTTAAAATATTTTCACCTATAGAGAACAACTAGATACCTGTACATTGGATATTGGGAAGTTTTTAGAATGGTAAAGGTAAAAAACATATTTTTATGGAACTTAGAGAAAAAGTAAATTCCCAGTAGTAACAATTAGTTTGGTAATGAATTTGCTTTGTTAGATACATTGAGAAGAAACACTTCCCTAAGCACACCTCCTAATAAGTTGAAAGAGCCTGAACACACGACGATGGCCTGTAAAGTTTTACATGATGCCTATCGTGATGTGCATCCCCAAACACAGAAAATATGCTGAAAATATGCTTGTATTTTATCAGAAATCCAGCAATTCTTCATTTCTAATCCTATGAGGATGGTTATAGATTATAAGAATAAGAGTTTTGCCAGGAAATATATCTTTTGCAATTATCTGGAAATCGATGATTGTGTTGAAACAGAAGCACAAAAGGCCGATACTGTTTGCCATTATTGCACTCATCAGACATTTCTGATTAATATGTCTGACGAATCCGAATCTGCAGACACCTGCATTGATTTAAAGAGATGAAGGAAAACAATGACAATTTAGATAGAACTAGCCGAATACGCGTTGAAAATCAACGGTCTCGCAATAAGCAACTCCTGAATAATGTACATTTTTTAATAATTCGCGTTTCACATTTATTTGACAAATCGAATATTTTGGTGTGTAGAACACCCCAAAGAAGAAAATATTGGGAAACTAAATTTCCGCATTTCTTCCTTTCGAATTATCTACCCGTGCATCACATTAAAGTCTATCTCATCCCGAGGCACTCCTATATTATTATTTCTCCTTTGGAACTTTTTACTGTGAAGCACATCCATAAATGAACATTTTTGTAAAACTCTATCTTGTGTGTTTTTATCAGATGATTGGCCCATATACCAAATATCAAGCCTTTGTCACGTCTAAAAGGAAGCGTGCCTCATTTATTCGGAAAATCGACCATATTAATTAGTGTGCGCACCCCTTAAAGTAACAAATATTGGAAATCAGAATCACACTTTCTTCCTTTCAAACTATCTACCCGTACACCAAATTTGAAATCCCTATCCTATCGCGAAGAAAAGCATGTTTTTCTATCACTTCACCTTTCGAACGTTTTTCTGTGTAGCACCCCGTTAAAGAACATTTTTGTCAAACTGTATTCATCTTTGGATTTTTTGTCAAATGGTTAGCCCATATACTAAATTTCAAGTCTCTATCACCTTATAAAGGAGGCGTTTTTCATTTGTTCGGCAAATCGAACATTTTAGTGAGCGGCACCCCCTACAATAACAAACGTTGGAAAACTGAAATTGCACACTTTCTTCCTTTCCAACTTTTTACCTGTACACCAAATTTGAAATTTCTATCTCATCGCGAAGCATGCTTTTCTAGCATTTCATCTTTCGAATGCTTTTGTGTGGAGTACCCACCCCTTAACTGTACATTTTTTAAAAACTCTATTCTTTTTGTGATTTTTATCAGATGATTCGCCCATATACCAAATAGCAATCCTCTATCACGTTTAAAAGTGGCGTTTCTCTTTTATTCCGAAAATCGAACATTTTGGTGTGAGGCACTCCCCAAAGTAGAAAATATTGGTAAACTGAAATTGTACACTTTCTTCCTTTCAAACTATCTACCCTTACACCACATTTGATATCTCTATCTCATTTCGAAGCATGGTTTTCTATCAATTCACTTTTCGAACGTTTTTCTCTGGAGCACCCCTTAAACGAACATTTTTGAAAAACTATATTCGTCTTGGGTGTTCCCTTCAAATGATTAGCCCATATACTAAATTCAAGCCTCCAACAAATTTTAAAGAAGAGATTTCTCATTTATTCTGTAAATCGAACATTTTGTTGTGCGGTACCCCCTTAAGTAGAAAATATTGGAAATCTGAAATTGCACACTTTCTTCCTTTCGAACGATTTAACCATACACCAAATTTGAAGTCTCTACGTCATCGCAAAGCATGCCTTCCTATCATTTCACTTTTCGAAAGTTTTAGTGTGCGGCACCCCCTGAAGTAGAAAATATTGGAAATCTAAAATTGCACACTTTCTTTGTTTCAAACGGTTTACCCATACACCGAATTTGAAGTCTCTATCACATCGCAAAGCATGCTTTCCCATCATTTCACTTTTCGAACGTTTTGGTGTGGGGCACCCTCTCTATAGAACATTTTCGAAAAATTCGATTTTTCCAGGAATTTTTATCGAACGACTGAGCAGTGTACCAAATTGCAAGTCTCTATCTATTCAGGAAGGGCCTAAAAAAGCGTGACAGACCGACGGACAGACGGATACTTGGCAATTAGTATATACTAGCCGAATACCCGTTGAAAATCAACGGAATCGCAATAAGCAACCCCTGAATAATGTAAATTTTTTAATAATTCGCTTTTCACATTTGTTCGACAAATCGAATATTTTGGACGAACGACCGAGCCGTGTACCAAATTGCAAGTCTCTATCTATTCGGGAAGTGCCTGAAAAAAGCGTGACAGACAGACAGACGGACAGACAGACAGACAGACAGACAGGCAGACAGACACTTGGCAATTAGTATATATAGAATAGATAGATAGATAGATTGGAAAAGGGCTATCCAAATTTGTTTTAATTTCAAATATTCAAAATAAAGTTAAACTTTTTATGATATAAACAAGAGAGATCAATCATGTTTAAAGCATTGATTATGAAACACTTTCCAAATTCAATGCAATTTTATTTATACATGTATAAAATGCAATGCATTCCTCGGTAATATTTTAAAACTTATCACAATACTACATTAATTTATTATATTTGAAAACTTAAACCTTCATCGAAAAAAATGAACTTCATTCAAATGATGGCATTGAAATATAAATTGCCTGGTTTAAACATCTCTAAAATGTAATACATTCCTTGGTAATAATTTTATAATTATCAAAATACTACGAAAATTTATTATATTTGAAAACTCCATCGAAAACAACTGAAATTCATTCAAATGATGTCATAGAAAGAATAACACGCCTGGCTCTCTCTATAAAAGCAGCATTTCATTCATAAATAATTTCCCATTCATGTCATTCATCACAATACTACAATAATTTATTTTATTTAAAAATTAAGACCATGGAGCTACAAGTAATTAATTAAAAAAAATCGTCCTGCTCTTTGTAAAATCAATGAATATTTCATTCATATCAGCTATGCAGACTCCATGAACTAAATGATTTTGTGTTAAAGAAATACAGCAATTCTAATGCAACTCATTCTACATATTTTGCTGTTTACATTTTACATAGGTGAAAAATAGGCTTCGTTGTAGAAATAATCAAATTTGGACGATCATTTAAACTCAAATATATTGTAATTGCTTTGTTTCAGTATGAAGATGCACAGAATTTATGTAGAAATAAAGTGGTTTTAGGACGGATACAACACTCAATACGAATTAAAAAGAACTTTAAAAATCACGATTTTGAGATAAGATGGATACCATATATCATTTAGAAGTGGGTCACGTGATCTTTTCATATCATGGTCACGTAGTCGCTTCATATAAGAGGTGTTATTATTATTTTAATTTTTATTTAAAAAACTATTGAATATATTTCGCTGAATTTTTTTTTGTTTATTTTATGGAATAATTTGAATATTACCTAAAATTTTCGAAGCAATTTGTGGATTTTAAATTCGCTTAAAATTTTTTTGAAAAATTAGGTCCCAGAGGGCTCAATGTATTTCATGTTTTCAACCCGGGTTCAATCCAAAACTATTTGGGTGATATTATTCATTTATATTCCCATAGGTCTTACAGACCGTCTGAACAACATACTAAAATTTCATTTTGATTAAGTCATTTTTACGGCAGTTATCGTGCTAACGGACAGACAGACAGACAGACAGAATGAACAAAGTCATAAACACTTTTCAACTTTGTTGTAAAGTGTTAATAAAAGAGCAATGCATTTAAACCTTACTATAAAGATATTTGGTTTCTTAATGTGCAGTCAGATAAGCTATTCATATTATTTATCTGATTCCTAAACTATTTTTCTGTTATTGCGAATATCGGTTATAACGAATATTTTTCTGTCCTTGGAGACTTCGTTATATAGGGATCCTGTGAAGTAGTATAGATATGTGTCGGTATTGTAACAGAGAGGGTATTTGGTGTGTGGGATATGCCCATAAACCCTCCAGTGACCATCTTAGAATTTCGGAATCTTCTACGGGGGGAGGGGATTTTTGCAAAATTGAAAATTATTTGAGTTTCCATTTATCAAAAACTGTTTGGGGGTGGCAACGGTATTTTTGGCTTGATCATGCACGAGTATATTTTGAGAAAATTTTGAAATTTTTTTCACTTAATTTGTTTTAAATGAGTTTTTAGGTGAACGGGGTACGCATAATCCTTTTGGGACTGCAACGGTATTGGTTTCGTAGAGGACTAGGGCTGTTATTAAAGGATTTTTCCCAATTAATTTTTTTAACTAATGAGTTATTAGGTAAAGGGGTGTATAGAAACATTTTATTGGATGGCAGCACTTGCATAGTGGGGTATTGAAACCATCTGCGCTACCTAATGGCGAAATGGAGAACTAGGGATTTCTTTCGAAGATGGAGTATGAAATTTTTAAGATAAATTCAGTGTTCAGAAACTTTTAAAGAGGTGGAAATACCTACTGAGGCAGTATGCGGGATAGAGGTACACATGACTGGTACATAGATGCGAAGTGGATAACTAAGGTTGTTTTCAAGAATGGGACTGTGAGACCAGAATATGTTCTCACATGAGACATTTTTATTTGTATTATTTATGGTGCCCAGAACGGCTAACAAAGTTATAGTCTGGCTGGTTCCGGGGTTTATGAGGACTTGAACTTTAAGGTCATAATACTATAAATTTAGGTGTGCCAGACCAAAGGGGCTGAGAGGGGCCTTGCTATATAAGTGAAATAATGCCATTGGGTTGAGAAGTACCAATGAGCGCCAAGGGGAAGAAGGGCGGAGCTACCCCCCCCCCCGCCGAAGGAACCACAGCTTGGATCAGAGGAAAAAAATCAGAGTCCGGAGCCACACACCCCAGAGTTGTGGACGAAATACACGAGTTTCAGTAATAGACGAAACGAGTTCAGTTGTGGACGAAATCAGAGATGTAGACAACGAGAAGCAGGACGGAATTCAGACATGAAAAGAAATAATCACGATTTTGTCTAGAGCACGAGTAGAGAAAAATGAAAAACTAACAGATTTGTAAAGGTTCTGTAGATGTTCCAAATTAATGGAGGTAGATCAAATGGCGAGTGCATTAGAAGTACGAGGAGGAGCCACACACCACAGAGTTATGGCAGTATAAGACTGATGCAATCGAGATGATGAGCCCAAGACTAAACTGGAAGGTATGTGCTCAAAATATCACAGGTTCTGGACACTATCGTAAATCTAATAATTCTGGTCGCATATGTCCCCTCGCTAAAATAATTAAATGAAAAATAATAAAATGAAAATTGATGCTATTGATAAATTGATGTTGTCAATAAATGATAATGTTTAAGTTTAAATGGTGTGATCAATTTAGCGTTTTACTAATTAATAATTCTTTTCAGGACTTGCACAAAAGGTAAAAATAATTGGAGGGTTTATTGCGGCACAACAACGAGCAATGTACGTTTTAATGTTAATTCCACTTTATGAGATCAAAGGCCATGTCTTTAATGCTTCATAATAATAAATGTTCATTATAAATGTTAACTTTAAGTTATTCTATTCTTTTTCTTATCGCCACAGGGACATTAGATTTCTTTTAGGTACACATTTTGTTAAAGATACCTTTTGTATAATTTCACTATATTTGAAGTTTTACTAAATAATATATTTTTGAAGTAGTTTTATATAATGCTATTAGAAAATTCCTGTAATAGGAAATTTCATTGCAGAATTTGCAGAAACTTCTGATATCACAAGGCTATATGCAAGGCAATAAGTTAAAACAGTAAAATACAAAATAATTTGTTGTTTTGACTGAAAAATTGCGTATTTTTACTGTCTGTGACAAGAGAAAATTTATTAGACAATCAACTGATATCTTAATCGGGGTAAGAGTGGGGTGCGTTTTAAATTTTTCAAGCAAACAGAGCCATACTATATTCATATTTTGAAAAAGTATTAAGAACTGCAGGAACATGTTCTGAGCTGATGAACTACATTCGAAATTGCATTCACATCTGTAGAATCACCCCTATTCAAGCACGATTATCGTTCTCCACCAAAAGGCGACAAGGATAAGTTATGAACTTCAATATATTGTTAATCTGAATTTCACCTGAAGTACAAGCATTCGACTTGAAAGGATTTTTAAAACTCTAGAAGGCGTTCCTTTGATGTTCTTTATATTTTATAATGCACATTTCAAGGTACAATTAGTCTCTGATTACAAATAGCCAATTTGATTACAATTAGTCAATTTGATTACAACTACAATTAGTCAAGGTACAATTAGTCAGTACAGTAGTTCTAGAGAAAAAATAAGTTAGTCAGTTAGTACAGTAGTTCTAGAGAAAAAATAACTTTAAAATGGAACTTTTTACGATTGTCATTCCGGCTATTTATTCTTCAGTGTTGAGGGACGCACAGCCTTAATTACATGAACCGATTTTAATGAATGGTGGTTCATTTTGTGTGGAGGTATATAATTTTATAATTTTTATGGGAAGGTGGGAGGTATATAATTTTATAATTATATACCTCGCACCTTTAATTTTATAAGTATATACTTCCACTGGTGGGAGGTACATAATTTTATAATTTTTATTAAAAACAGAAATCCACATGCTATTTAAAATTGATAAGAAATTGAAAAACATAACTAAATGGTGCTCGACGTTAAAATACAATTTGCAATGCCTGCTATATTTTTGTTCTCAACTTATACGTATGAGAAGAGAAAATAATTTAGCAATTTATATGAGTTTTCAGTATTTTAGGCCTATACAATCTTATTAAAAATTAAACAAATTAAAAACCCTGATAACTGTGTTCATTTATGTAAAAAGCATTATTTAAAATATATAGAGACAAAATACAATTTAAAAAGTTGAACCAACATCTATCAATAATTTATTTAACCACGCCCATTTCTTTTTCATTCGGAGTTCTCTTTAAGTACTGAAATAGTGTTTTTTTCTAATAAATATAAAAATGGTAAATTTTTTAAATTTTAATTAGATGATTTCATAACGAATCACTCTATCAGCAAGTATAAAAGTAATCATGGAAAATTTGAAATAACGTTTCGGCGTGAATTTCGTATCGACACTAATTCTGCCATATCAAGTATAAATTTTCATTTTATTTTATTTATACCCGGAGTGTCATTTGTCAAATTTTTTAACGCGCAGTCATTTAAACGGACATTTGTCAAGCCCTAAATAAATAACAGTTATTTCCCCACAGGACATGATATTAAAAATATAAAATGAAATATTTTTGGGGCCTTTTATATACACCAATAATTTTTATTTGATATACTTCTATATATAAAATATATTTTCATTTAACCAGTGCTCGAGTTTCTCGGATGGTAGATCAAGAACACTGCAGCAAACAAATGGTGCAGTTGAATAAAAATAAGCAGAATTTTTTTTAAAGTATGATCCACGTTCCTCTACAACTTTTGTCACTTTCAAAAAAGGATTTTTTAAATAAGATAAATTTTTACAATATTTGACCTGTTTTTAATAAAGCATATGGCAAAATACGAAAAAAGACAATCCAACCAATTTGTCTGAAACATTTTGTTTTGAAGCCGAGTTTAAAGTCTGTTGTACAGAAATAAAGACCTTGTACAGAAAATTTTTCAACGTTAACATTATTGATAAATAGCAATATCTACAAAGAGGATTGAATATTGATAATGTAATCGTTTAGGTATTAATTCTTTGCAAGGACAAATGCTCTTTTAAAGCCAAAATGTTCTGCTACTGGCTTAATATTAAAAATATGTGTTATAAGACCGTAGAGTATCCATAAAATCCAAAGTATCCATAAAATTCCGGATTCTCTGACTGTAGACTTTTTCTTTTCCATTTGACAAATTCCTACTCTTTAAGAATGCATAATAATAACTGAAAAAGGTGGTAATCAGATTTCTTATGATTGAATTATCTGCAATTTACGCAACATTTATTTTGGGTCAAAATTGCCCATTTGTCATTTTTTCCACTTGAAATGTTATTTTAAGAATACGGTAGCATTCCACCTACCACTTCGTCATGTTCGAATTCGCAGTTGACAAGTGTATATTATATTTGACAAACCCCAATTTCCCGGCTATATAACTCAGCCTCCAAGAAAATTCAATACTTGAATCTTTGGGTTGTGTAAAGTAGTCTAAAAAATGATAAAAATGCAATTGATGCGGTAGTTCTCGTGAAAAAATAACTTTAAAATGGCACTTTTCAAGATTGACATTCCGGCTTTTTACACTTCAGTCTTTACGGATGCACAGCCTTAACGATTGTTTGTGACTTGTCTCTTAAATTAAATATTAAGGAACAGAAGCCGTGAATCGGTAGACCATCTTTATTCAACACGCACACATATACAACATGGTTTACGCTGTAACTACGCACTATGCATTCGTTCATTCCATCCTTAGAGCCCGGTCAAAACCGTACAAATACCTTTTCGTCTTTGCTCGTGGCGTCAGATGTTATTTTACACTTCAGTCTTTACGGATGCACAGCCTTAACGATTGTTTGTGAATTGTCTCTTACTTAAATTAAATATTAAGGAACAGAAGCCGTGAATCGGTAGACCATCTTTATTCGATTTGGGTTAATACTGTGCTCAATTCTTCAAATGTAAGCAATCTGTTTCCTAAAAGTCTCTTGAAATGATATTTTGTGGATTTTAGGCCTGCTTCCCATAAACCTCCAAAGTGTGGGGATGATAGAGGGGTGAAGTGCCACGTTACTTCATCTTCGGTCAAGATATGTACTATTTCCTTGTTAATTTGATCAATCGACCTTTAAAAGTCGTCCATAAGCATGGAATTTGCTCCCTTAAAATTTGCCCCTTGATCACTGTACAAATCAGAAGAAAGTCCGTGACGCAATATGAATCTTCGGAACGTTGCCATGAAGCTTTCGCTAGTCAGATCGGAAGCAGCTTTTAGATGAATCGCTTTTAAGGCTAAACATATGAATACTGTAATGCATCCCTTTTGCGATTTCGAACTACGACCCCTGGAAATCTCAATTTCAATTGGGCCGTAGTAGTCCTCTTCAGTATGAGAAAAAGGTCTAGATTCATCAAGCTACTGAGACATTTTGGCCTTTTGACGGTGACATATGACTCATTTATGAATAATAAATTTTACCGTATTTCTAGCGTCTAATATGCAAAATATTTTTCTTAAAAGTCCCAATACTAACTTTGTTCCTCCAGGTAACGTATCTAGATGAACTTTTTGCATTATAAGGGTCACTAAATGATATTTTCTTGCTAAAATCGCAGGATGAATTTCTTCAAACGATAATTTGGCATGTTTTAAACGGCTTCCGACCCTTAATATACCTTCACCATCTAGGAATGTATTGAGATTTAGAAATCGACTTTTATGCGATAGTTCCGTTTTGTTCTTTAGTCGTTCTGTCTCAGAAGTAATGGAAGATGTTTGTGTTGTTTTTACAAGTTTCTTTAAAGCGTTTTTCGGTTCTTGGCCAGTAAGGTAATTTACGTTCACATTTTGAGATCTTACAGTTAGATGCAAATTTACAGCAATACCCAGTTATTCTTACTAATTTAGACAAATTGGAGTATTTTAAAATCAAATCGAAATCTGTATTTACACTAAATGCTGCTAATGTGACAACCTTTCTTTTTTTATGGTTGCAGGTGGAATGCCAATGGATTTAGGCCAACAATCTTGAGGCATTGTAAGCCATGGAGGTCCTTTCCACCATAATTTATGTTTGATCAGCTCATCTAGTGTAAGCCCACGAGTCGTGCAATCGGCAGGATTTTCTTTTGATGGAACATGTATCCTATTACAATTTTTAAATTCATCGTGAATTTCAACAACACGATTCACTATAAAGGTTTTCCATCGAATAGGATGTCCTCTCTCAACCAGGATAGAATGATGTCTGAATCGGTCCATGAGTATGTATTTTCAATGTTTGCATATATGGTTAATGAGATTTGATAAGCTAATCTTGTCCTAACAAGGTTCCACAAAGCTCTAATTTTGGTAAAGGTGCTGGTTTCACTGGCGCGACTTTAGTGTTTGCTGCAACAATATGTGTAGAAATTGTTCTTTCAGAAATTATCCGAAGATAGACAACAGAAGCATATGCAGTACTAAAGGAATCACAAAATATGTGCATACCGATAGAATGGTTTTCGGAATAACTGTAGTTTATCCAGCGGGCAATTAAAATATTTTCCGTATCTGGTAACTGACTTATCCAGTCAATCCACTGTTGTTGAAAATTCTACTGGTGGTTTTTCGTCCCAATTCAATCCAATCATCCGGAATGACTGAAGCACAATTTTATCTGTATTTGAAATTGCTGCTATCCATCCTACTGGATCGAATAGTTTACTTGTGTTCAAAAAAATGGTTCTTTCTATAATGGTAGATTGTCCCGTTGCCATAGAACTTAATTTGTAACTGAAATAGTCTGTTATTGGATGGCAATATAAACCAAGAGTTTTGATGCTCTGGTATGCTTCTATGGTTTTCAGCTTTGATATTTCTCGAAATTCCTCAGGTAATGATTTAAACAATACTTCTTTGTTAGATGCTCATTTTCTTAGAGGGAATCCTCCTAATTTTAAAAGATCGATTGTTTGCCTTTGTTTCTCCAATGCTTAAGTAGTATCATCCGCTCCGGATATAAGATTATCTACTTAACCTTTTTAACAAATCTCGTTGTTTCACTTTAGCCTTCTTAGTTTATAGCCTATTTGACCTCTCGGGTCAGGGCCTCTATAAAACTGGCGTCATTCAAACTGATGCCATTGTCTAACATTACAGACCTCATAAATATCGAACGTAAAACTCTCTCACATATTCTTGGTCTCACACTATATAAACTGTAAACAAATTCTACTTTTATTAACTAAGATCGCAATTTTGTCTCCGAAATAAAAAATAAACTTATTTTATACATTTTAAGCGTAGTATACCTTACAGTGTTGAGCTATATTTTCACTTTACAACTTCCTTAATATAGCAGCTTATGTACATTTATTTTTTAAATATTTTGCCGAATGACATTTTACTTTTACCCTTTTCTAGTAGCAACAGAAATTTCAAAGACTAGTCTGCCGTTATACTTTTTATGTCTTTTCCTTTAATGCTCTTCAAGTAAAAAGCCTCCAGGTGTGGAACATAAACAGATGGTTGTGAAAAGCGATGTGATATATTTTATCATCCTGAAAAGTCTGTCTACGCAGTATATTCAGCATAGATTTCCTGAAGCATATAATATTTTCGTACCTTTTATATGTCTTTCTTTGTTATTCAGAGTCAAAATGGACAGCAGACAAGGTTTTCAACTTACGAAGTTAACATTTTTTCATCCATGGTGTAATAGTTTTTAAAGTGTTTTTTGGCCATGATTTCGTTGTCTATTGAATTCAATGTTTATATTGGATACAACGTAAAGTTCCAAATCCAGAAGATAATTATTAAACGCATAATGTGAGAATAAAAGTTAGACTTTTAAATGTTAGAAGTTTTAATCAAATGTTTATATTTATAGCCAAACGTTCTCACCTTTACTTCCTCATACTATGTAAATATGGAGAAAGTGCACAGAAGAAAGTAAGTAAAGAGAAAGTATAATTTTCATGAAAATTTTCAAATTCAATATTTTAATGCCAATATATGTTTTAGGACCTCCTGAACACGTTTTGATTTTATTTGGAGTGATGTCCGTCTATCCGGTATGTATGTCTGCTGTCGATTCCTTGTGTACACAGTAAGTAGATACCGCAAATATTAATGGATCTTCAAGAAGCTCTATATCCAACTTTGTTATAAAAAAAATCTAGAACTAGATAGAATTTTTTTAAATACAAGCTAAAAGTTTTTTAGAAATTTTATAATCTTTTAACATGGCAGTATGGGACAAAATTTGATATAATCATGCGTAAAAGTGATTATCTAGGGTTTAATGATCACGATATTTAATAGTTTCAATCATTGTTGTGAAGAAAAGTCTTTCCTTGTTGTAAAAAAATACAATTTGTGTGTTTGTACCATTATTAACCCCTCTGGGGAGAGGGGGGAGAGAAGTTACCCTCCATGAGTACATTGCCGAATGTGGTATCAATTGAACGATGTTTTCATGCCCTTTAAAGCAACGTTCTTCAACCGGTTTATACCTGCGGACAGACTGACGACTGAAATAAAAATATAAACCAAGGTATATAGTATTTTATTTATTAAATCTTATGTTATAAAATTACAATTTTTAGTTAGTTCAACATCTGCTAATGCTTCTTTGTTGGAAAATTTGATATACGCGGCTGCGGTGTTGTTTTTGAAAAACGAAGTACTGCGTTAACAGCCATTCGATTTCTCTGGGGTTTTTTTATTACAGATATGGCTGAAAAAGTCTTTTCACACAAATAAGAAGTCGTAAGAACGACCAACAATTTGATAGCTTTATAACTCAGATGGATATTCTGATTGAAGTGATATCCAAAATTGACAATGATTGCATTTTATATCTGGCTAGCAAAGTGACATCAGAAAACAACTTGATCAGTTTTCTTTTTCACGGGGATCAAGCGTGCATGAGTTTACATCGTCCAAGAAGGAATTATTAATCCAGAGGTTACCTTTACGATGAAAATAATAAGTTTTCAGCTTACCGCTTAACTGTTATCTTATTATGTTCAATTTGAATTTCTGGTTGACATCAGTAGCAAATAAAAATTCTCCTAAAAGTTGAAACACTTTTATATCTTCCTCTTGTAAGTGACTATCAAAAAAATCTGATGTGGGCAACACATGACTTTCCTTATTTAATTTTAATGAATTTACTACTTTTACAGTAAAAAAATAGGTTTTTCTTATAGTAGATACTAATATTCTTCACAAGATATTGAATTTTCGACAATTAGTCATCATTTTCATTGATTTAGCATCATTTTTATCCATTTGGCGAGATTTTCATTAATTTGGCAACATTTCAAAAAAGTCGACAAGTTGGCGACATTCCGCCTAATTCGTCGCCAAAATCTCGCCAAGCGTTATGCACTAAGAAAAATGTTATTCTTACAGCAGATAAATGACTATTGGCGTTCAAATACAAAAGTATTATTCAAAGTATATTTTTTCATGAATGGAACGAGCTAGATCCACGAGAATGATGTCACTCAATTTATCGCATGGTATTACATATGAAAAGTGAACATGTTTCTCAATAGGAATTTTTTTTTATGTGACTTTTTCATAATTTTTTTGAAAAATGTACAATATCTCGAGAACGGTTCATGTTAGCGTTCTAAAATTTATGCCAATCGTTTTCTAATGAAAAATTACATAAGAAATGTCTGATTGCGTAACTTTATTAGCGGTTTTGATTTTTTGACGATTTTTTCAAAATTTCATTCGAAAATTTAGGGGAGTTCTGAACATTCGATTACGTATAAAAACAATAGGCTTCCAGTGTTTACGGATTGTGATTTTTGTACCAAATTTGGTTCGAATCGGTCCATTCGTTCGTCAGTTATCGTCTCCACAGACTCACTGACACACACACACACACATACTTTGACACACACACACACACACACACACACAGACATCACTTCAAAAATGTTTGATTCGTGATCAGGGATGCTTGAAACGTGCTCTTCCGTCGAAAACTCGAATTCGAATTTTCGACCCCGTCACAATTCTTTCCTTATACATTATGTATATAAGGAAAGTAAAAAGCAGTTTCTTTCTGGACGAATCCATTTTATTTCTCAGCGTAAAAATATTTGTACAAGATCCTGAAAAAAATCTGAGGTGGGCAACACTTCCCGGTCGTCCAAATAGATACTCCAAGTCCTCTGGACGAGTCGGACGGCCTGGGGCTTTCACATGACTTTCCTTATATAATGCAATAAATTTACTTTCTTTCCAAGATATTGAATTTTCTTCAATTAGTCATCATTTTCATTGATTTAGCGGCATTTTTATCAATTTGGTGAGATTTTTGTTAATTTGGCAACAATTAAAAATGTTACCAAGTTGGCGACATTCCGCCAAATTCGTCGCCAAAATCTCGCCAAGCATTATGAAATAAGTTATTCTTACAGCAGATAAATGACTATTGGCATTCAAATACAAAAGTATTACTCAAAGTATCTTTTTTCAAGAATGGAACGAGCTAGATCCACGAGAATGATGTCACCCAATTTATCGCATGGTATTACATATGAAAACTGAACATGTTTCTCAATAGGATGGTTTTTTTTTTATTTTATATGGTTTATTTGATAATTTTTTTGAAAACTGTACAATATCTCGAGAACGGTTTATGTTAGCGTTCTAAAATTTATATCAATCGTTTTCTAATTAAAAATTACATAAGAAATGTCTATTTGCTTAACTTTATTAGTGGATTGATTTTTTGACGATTTTTTCAAAATTTCATTCGAAAATTTAGGGGGGTTCTGAACATTCGATTGCGTTTAAAGACAATAGGCTTCCAGTGTTTACGAATTGTGATTATTGTACCAAATTTGGTTCGAATCGGTCCATTCGTTCGTAAGTTATCGTCTCCACAGACTCACTGACACACACACACACACACACACACATATTTTCACACACACACACACACACAGACATCACTTCAAAAATGTTTGATTCGTGATCAGGGATGCTTGAAACGTGCTCTTCCGTCGAAAACTCGAATTCGAATTTTCGACCCCGTCACAATTCTTTCCTTATACAGTATGTATATAAGGAAAGTAAAAATACTGTTTAATATGTCTGACTAACTTGTTTTCCTAAATACCACAACACAATCTTAGAAATCTATACGCACCACCGCGATAAAATAAGAATTTTTGCAATATGTTGTTGACAGGTCAACTAACGCAATACTGGCCGGCATGCTCCTAAATACTCTGCTCAGTAGAGTATAGGAGCTTTAACCATGCAAATCGCCTACACTCGTTGTTGCGTGCAGTGTCCCGCAAGAATGTTGCTCCTGAATCATGTAGCGGCTACATAATTCGGGAGACATTTTTCGCGGACCGGAACCGGTCCGGGGACCACCGGTTGAAGAACATTGCTTTAAAGTGAAGGGTTACATGCTATAATTGTAATAATTTGTACCAACGATACAGATTTTACAAAAATTTTCTTGAAAAATTTGCATAAAATAAAATATAAATAAAAAAAATAAAATATCAAAATCACTACAAGGATAACCCATTTCTACGTCCGTCCGACCGTCCGTCTGTCTGTCCCTCTCTGTAATGGAGAAAATTTTGGCGAAGAATTTTGTGGGATATCATCAACTTGGTGACTTTTTTAGGTATTGCAAAATTGATGAAAATATAGGCGAATCGATAAAAAAATTTCGCCAAATCTATAAAAAATATTCCCAAATTGGTAAAAATGACGCTAAATCAAATAAATTAAATATGTTTTGATAGGAAATAGTACTGTAATGCTGTTTCTGTAGCGTTTGTCTTTCAATCCAATCGTCCCACTTGGCGACAAATGTGGCTGCTTTTCAATGCCACTAGATGGAACAAAATACCATTAAATAAAAGAAAATGTCTCCACATTGATAAAAATTGCGCATAATTGATGAAAATTCAATATTTTGTAGAATTAAGTTCAATTTCCTTAATAATCTCTGTTGTTTTGTGACAATTATTAATTTAATTTCTTAATAACTCATTTCTCTATCCGTCCATCGATAACTCTTGGCTAAAAATTTGGTGATGAAATTGAAGGGATATCGCCAACTTAAAGACTTATTTTAAATGTTGTCAAATTGACAAAAATATCGCCAAATCAATCAAATATCGCAAATTGACGAACGTAACGCTAAATTAACGAAATTAATTGGATTTTGTTAGAAGATAATATTGTAAGGATGTATCAATGATTGTAATATTGTAATATTGTAATAATGTAATATTGTAATATTGTAATGATGTCTGTCAGTATAACTGCATCAGGAAAAATCGTTCTTCCAAATGATCATAATTATAGAATGTTATCTGGTACGGCGTAAAATTTGAAGAAAAAAAATTCACAATCTGTTTAGAAATGGATTCTGGTATCAGAAAGTCGAGTTGAGCCACACTTCAGTTAATTCCTTTTTTTTAGATTTCATGGCTAACAAACAGTGCAAAAACATGCATTTAATGTGTTAAGATACATAATTGTGAATAAGAATGAAAAGCAATTTCAAGGATGCATATATAACTTAATCACACCAACATATATCATTTTAACACTGTTATATCCCGTTTAAAATGTTTAATTTTGTCAAATACGAAAATTTTAAAATACCCTTGTCAGTAAAATATCATACTTAGTGATTGCAATACCGGTATACCGAATACCGGTATTTCGTGCCATTTTGTAATTTCGTGAAACAGGTATTTGCTAAGGTAAAATACCGGTATTTTCGGTATTAGCTATAATAAATACTTTTTATTAAAGGATTTAATTCAACTTATTGGGCATCTACTGTTATTTGAAATACGTATTTTTAAAAATACGTATATAAATAAAACTATTTAAAAATACGTATAAAAATACGTATTTTTATACGCATTTTTAAAAATACGTATAAAAATTGTAAAATAAAATACTCCGTGCACAGGCGTAGTTAATTTCCAGCATGAACTATAACTTGGAATTTAATATTCTAAACTATCTAATAATACGAATTACTAGACGAGATAGTATTCTAAACTAACATCTCCATGCACAAGCGCAGTTCTCTGAAGCTCCTATTAGTTCTCTAAAGCTTCTTAGCCATCACTTAAAAATAAGGACACTCCACTATCTGAGGAATTATATAGTGCATTGAAAATTCGCATAGGTGAAAGGTATAATGAACTAGAAAATATTTTAAGGTATTTACATAATTATAACGACTTTAAAAAAGAAAATGAAAATGAAGAAAAGAAGCTAACAAGGTGATATTATATTAAGTTCGTCGTTTCCACAAAAATATTTATGAAACGCAAACACAAATCTATCCAGAGGAATTCATTGAAGATGGTGTTGATGCTAATATCGGAAAAAAATTGTCTCTCAAGAAGAAATTACAATTAGCTATAAATAAAATAAATTACCACAAACAATAATATAAAAGCAATACAAAAAATAGATTTATCCAAAACCTTTAGACGAGAGACCGAGTTGTTAGAAGATGGGGCAAATATTTAAAGTATATCACTCATTATTAACACTACCACCCACCAACCAGCGTGGATGCAGAAAGAGCTTTTTCAACTGCAGGTAATTTGTGCACAAAAATACGTTCCAGGCTTAATGACAGTTCAATAGATGTATTATGTTTTTTACGATCACATTTTAAAAATATGCAGTTAATAAATTAGTTTTTTTTTTCTAATAATAAATTTATTATAACAAAATTTTTATGTGATATTTATTCTTCTTAATAATAATACTATATATTTTGTTCCTTTATAAATATTTTTTGTTTCTAATGTTATACATTATTATTTTACTGCTGCTATTAATAATATTTGATTATAACAGTTGTTCCTTTATTTTATATTTGTACATAACAAAATTGTTTATATTTTTATAGTTTATGCATTTTTTGTATAAAACTAATAAATATGGCAAGAAATGACTGTGTTTTTGTACCTTTTTTGAAAAATTCCTTATACCGGTATTAATACCGGTATTTCGGTATAACGTTTAAAAAAATACCGAATACCGGTATTGTATTTTTGGTCCGGTATTGCAATCACTAATCATACTGCACTGTCAATGTTCAATTACACTGGACAATCAAAGTTCAGTTTTCTGAGATATAGACTTATGAATAAATCTAGAGTGAGAAGAGGGAGTAGTTGGAGGATTCTAATCTTTTTACTTTCTGTACTTCTTTAAAATAATTTAACATAAATATTTTTCTGATATTTATATGATTTTCATAAAGGATGTTCAGGCACCTTCTCCTGGATCAAGCTCTTCAAAAACCAATCAACCTCTGGTGTAAATTGATCAGAAAAATTATTTATATTGTTTTATTTGATTTAATAGTTTTATTCGATTTGCACAATTTGGAGTAATATAACGCTCCATGCGGAAAAATGGAATATCCAATATTTCGAAAACGCCTCGTGAGAACGATAAAATAATGGTGACAATTTATTTTAGGTTAAAAGTACTTACAAGAAATGTATTCATTTTACAATAGCGGGTATTTTTAGATTTTGGTAATGCATTTTAATCAAAACATACAATATCTGCAAAACATCGCATTGTTAGCTTCCCTATAATTGCGAGACCACACATAAAATTGCTATTTGTAAAATTTTTAAAAGTAATTATAGTTTTAAAAAATAAATATTTCGTTATTGATAAGTATAAAAATCGACAGTATAAAAATCTACCGCTGAATTTCTTGCAAAAACGACAAGAGATACAGGTATTAAATCTATACCTTTTGCTCATCTTCGTCTAAAGTCCCCTGATGTGCTATCAATGAATGGTTGAGCTTTTGGATTGTTAAAAATTGAGCTTTCTAAACGCAAACAAAACAATGGATGTACTATGAACTGTGAAAGAGGAGTGGAAATCAAGATGAAAAATAATAATCCAGTGACACGGCCATCAGATAGAACATTTAACAAGTAAATATCGTTAATTTCAACCTTAATTATATTATTTTAAATTTTTTCTAAGAATGCGTCATCCTCTGTATACACTATTTATTGTGGGGAAGGTAAAATTGTGTGCCATAGTATCATACAATTTAAGACCCCCAAATATGAAGAACAAATTTCTTCATCTGTACGATTTTGCGGTAATTATATCTATGTACAGTCAAACAAATATCGCCCAGCATCACAAAATGTGCAAGATGTTTGAAAAACTCAAATGATAAAAAATACTAAATTAAACTTAAATGAATTAAAGAGAATTAAATTACTTTTAATATGCACTCAGAATACTCAGATACAGTACACTCAGATACAGTACATAAATGGTAACTGCTTTATTTATTTTTAGAAAATGTATAGCCTATTAGATGGACCTTTGTAACCAAATTATTTTTAATTGTAACTGTGCAGTTTCTCTTTTAATTTGAATAGTGAAAATAGTTGTAGCCACAGTTTATAGTTATAGTTAGACACAGTAGTAGACACGGTTTATAGTTATATTATGGTTATAGTTGTAGACACATAGTTCCAATGGCAAAAATTCTTTAAATATTGCAGGAAATTATGCAACAGTAATTTAAATAATGTGCAATATTTTCATAAAATTTTTTGAAAATAAACTTTTTATATAGCCCCTCTAACAAAAAGTTAAATTAAAAATATATTTAGCCGTACACACACGTTTCTTCCAACGCAGAATAGCGGTGTCTGATTTTTTACGAGGAAAAGTCCTTTTTGTCCCTTTAGTCTTTTTGGCTTAGCGGGCATTGTTATATACCACTATTCCATGAATAAAATCGAACTCGGTCGACCCAAGTTCGATTCCTACCTCTGCCAAAACTGTTGTCGTACGATCCATATTAAACATGTGTTCGTGAGTACTTACGAGAGGTCATTGTTAGGGAAAGGAGGGTACGGTTCCTGTGCATGCCTTCCCCACTAGATTCCAGTCTAAATTGGGTGGCACTTCCCGGCCGTCCAAGCACATACCTTACACCTTCGGGTACATCGAACTGTCTGGGTCGAACAAGAAGAAGCATGCTGGGAATGCTTTTTTTTCTTATAGTTTCATTTCCTGTAAGTAGCACATAAGCACTGCGCCAAACGCATCACGTGGTTTTTGAAAGACGCTGAAAGAGATATGTGGCAGTCATTGAGTTGTAGCTGTTTCTGTTATTAGTTTGAGTTTTTCCTGAAATGCATCAAATCTGAGTGATATTTGTTATATGAGGAAAGATTTTTTACACAAATATACTTAAATATATATAGTGATATTAAATATATATATACTATAATATATTTACTTAAATATATAGAGAGCATTCAGCAGTTACCAGTACAAAGAACCATCAGCTTAAAATCCAACGGCGAACATGCAGGTACTGTGCTTCTAAACTAATTTAGTTAAGATTTTCTCTAACTCTTACATTTTAAAACATTTACAAGCATCTTACTGAAAGTCTACGGGAAATCAGTTGTCTATATATATATATATATATATATATATATATATATATATACAAAAATTACGTTTCGGTAGACAATAATTATCTGAATATTTTAGAAATGAAGCTGTAATTTTTATGAACGCTTGTAATTGCTGTTTTCCTGATAGTTTGCTGAAATTATCAGAAAAGTAGCTGAAAAATGTAAACAAAGGTTGCAGAATATTTTACAGTGTATGGGATCGGTTGCATTCGTCGTAATTCATAATCATCTTACAAAGTTCAGCGTAATGAACAGCTCCACAATTTAAACTGTAGATATTTAGCAGAGTTACTTGGATGCTTAAACGCAAACTGTGAATGGGCGAAATGGAGACATAGTAGCTTTTCTGAAATATTTGCTTAAAATGAATTTGAATAAGTAGTAAATGTTTCAGTAACTATTTGTAACTTAAGTTGATGTATGTATGCCCTCTTATTTCCCAATAAAAATTCTAATCAATGATAACTATGTCAAATTTGATCGTATTACAGCCAAATTTTTGCCAGTTTTACTAAATACGGATTGGGTAAATTTTATGTATTTTGACCTCTTTGATAGAGAGGCTGTATGAAATGTTCTTTTTTTTATTTTTTGCAAAAATATGGCAAATACTTTTAATTATATTTTATAACTTCATACCGTATTTAAAACATTTTTGTAATTGGAACTATGTGTCTATAATAAACGGTTCAAAGACTTCTCTTTCTTCACTTTTCTGAAACCTAAGTAATGTTGGATAAACCTAGGTTTACCCAGTCTTTTTGGATAATGCGGGTTTTACCCGGCTAAACTTAGGTTTACCCAGTCTTTTGGATAACGCAGGCTTTAACCAGAGAAACCTAGGTTTACCCAGTCCTTTTGGATAACGCGGGCTTTACCGGTATAAACCTAGGTTTATCCAATTTTGGAATTTACCCGTAACATATATAAAGCATAACTAAAGATTTTGAGATGAGTTTGTCAAATGTTTATTAAATACAATAATTTAATTGACGTTAGAAACTTTCAATAACGTTGGAACAATCTCGTTCTCTCGTTAAAACTTTGAATTAGCTTAGCATTTCCGTCGTGCTTTAAACAGTGATCCACATAGTCCGGTCCGAGGATTTCTTCCTCAAGAGGCATTCGCAAACCGACGAATTTGTCCAATGGCTGAAAGAAATAAAAAGTTTTGAAGATTAATTCTTAAATAAATTATACCAGTGTTTTTCAAACATTTATGGCCGATGAACCCTTTTTTTAAATTTAATTTAATGTCGGAACCCCAAAAATAGGAAACATCCATGAGGGTTCTAATTAGTCATTCACATTTTATGCGTAATCTTTTATTTTTAAAATAATGTACACGAAACTATCACGTCGAGGTACCCCTGTAATACTGTCGACAAACCCTGGGATTCCGCGAAACACAATTTGAAAAATACTGGATTATAATATTTATGATACGAGGATAATATGTTCATATGATAATCACACGGTTACACATCATAATTGAGTTTCTGCTTCAGTTACCTCAAAATTGTGCTGATCCTGTTCTATCCGTATAATTTGCCACATTCAACTCCGAGCTCACTCAGTGGGGATTTTTAAACTAGTATTCGTACAATTGTTACCATATACATTAAAAAAAATGTCTAACATGTTCTAATAATAATATAAGGTCTTCTTCTTCTTCGACCTAGACAGTTCGACCTACAAGAAGGTGTAAGGTATCTGTATGAACAGCCCGAAAGTGTCACGCAATTTAGACTGAAACCCAACCGGGACCGTACCATCCTTTCCCTACCACCAACCTTTTGGACTTACGGACTCACATGTATAAGGTGATCGTACTCCGCGTGAACACTGCGATAATTTCGGCAGAGACGGGAATAGAACTTAGGTCGTTCGAGTGCAATCCTCGTGCGCTAACCACTACTTTCTCGCGCGTTCCCCGTTAGAGTTTTGCCTCTGTGCAACGATTCCGGAGGTTTTGAATATGGATACTCTCATTATGACCACATTATACAGGAAGTTTCAAAAAGGTTACACTCTAAAATATCTTTATGTGAAACATCTTAGGGAACAGGGTAGAATCTTGAAAGAAATGTGACAGATGAAACGAAAGTGCAAATATGTAGCGAAAGTGACATCATACTGTTATGAAAATGTAGCACGAAACCATTGTTATAATTTTTAGGTCTGGACTACTTGAGAGTGCCGACAAAATATGCAACCTTGATTCCAAAATTGGAAAAATATCGTCAACTTGACGGCGAGTTCTGGAAACTTCTAGAATTTTGTTAATTAGACAATCATTTCACAAATTTACGTACCTTTTACCAGAAAATTTCTGAGAGGGCATATAAGCTCGTCCTCGTCCTTTTCGGGTGTTGACTTGATTTGTGTAAAAGCATTTGCCGACTACAATACTTTCTGAATTTATATACCCTTTAAGTTCTATTATAAAGCAATTCTGGTAAAAAAGCGTAAAAAATTAAATTTTAGATTAATAATGTCGAAGCCTTTCATAGGTAGCTTGTACCATCCCCACACACAACACATCAACCTTTTTCGTTTTGAAATATGCAAATTTTGTTGCCCCCAGGAGATTTTTTGCAATTTTGCTAAAATTTACAAAGTGGGTCACTTTTCATGTTTCAACATTTTGTACATTTACGTGGTAGTCACAAAAACCAGGTATTATGTTTATTAGTTGTCTCCTCAACTCCTCTCACTAACATTTTCGATCGCTTAGAATAGATTGTCGTGAAGATTGCTCAACATTCCGCTTCAAAATCAAGTAAATAGAATAAACCAAATCAAATTTGAGAAAATAAAACCGCTTCGAGGTGTCTTTGAACATGTCATAAAGTATATCTGTGTCAAATTCCATAGCTGTACATATAGCTTGAATGTTTAATTGCAATGCGAGCACGCCGACAAACAGTGTCCTTTATTATTATAGAAGCACGAAATTAAAATGTATTTAATTTACTTTATGAAAAAATCAATATGAATTTTTACTTACAAATAAAAGAATAGCCGATAGAAGGATGCTCCAAGATATGAGAATTCCACACGCCATGACTTGAGGGCCCAAAAGACCGAATCCACCACCTTTGAATAGTCCATTCAGACCTCTAGTGTAATTTCTCATATTGTCTTTTTCGGAAAAGAATCCAATGGCAAGCATGCCCCAAATTCCACCAACACCATGAACTGCAAATGTGTTCGTTGGGTCATCAATTCTTACGAGATCAATCAAAGGTATAGACAACAGAACAAAGAATGCAGCTATCATTCCAATAACTATGGCTTCCCAGGGACGGACAATTGTACATCCACCTAAATGATAAACGCTATATTATTAAATTATACTTAAAATGTACATTCAAAATTAAAATGCCCAGCTATCCTTTAAGTTGAACACATCTTGATTTTCTGTAAAAAGCAGAAAGAATTTTTTGTTGTTAAATATCTTATCAAGAAAACATTTTACCTATATCCTTGCAGCGATTCGAATGGATTTAATTTTATAATTTTAACACTCTACAGTGTTTTATACTCACGAGGCGTACTTTTATAGCTTAAACTGGATTATAAACTACTATATAAATAATATGAATACTATATAAATAATTAAAACTACTATATAATAAATATGAATATGAAGGGTTTTTCTCCTGTACACCCAGAATTCAAACTCTGCAAAAGCGTGAACAGTTCGTCTACAGGGGTGTACCTTGAAACTTGAGTAAAATCCCTTATGTGTAGAATGTCTGCATACGGGTTTCAAAAAATCTCTTCTTAGGAAATATCCTAGCTTTAACACTTTCACGTTTCCTAAAAAACCAGAATTTTCTTAATTTTTACACGGAAGAACTTTTAAAGGAACTTTACACGGAAGAACGTTTAAAGAAACTTTACACGGAAGAACTTTTAAAGAAACTTTTTAATGCAGAATAACATAATCTAGTTTCGGCCGTGGCATCATACGTAGATATCATTGATTTTATTATACAGATTTTTAGCTATTCTAAGAATAAATATATAAAAATACAAGGTTTTTTTTCTTATATATATATAATGCTTTAAAAACCAAATTAGTGATTCAACTATAAATTATGAAAATTAACCTTTAACACTTTTTTCACTGTAAAAATTATACACTCAGTTACCCTGAAAGATAATAGCATAGGGCATATATTCTATAAGCTATACCTACAGCTGCCCTTTAAAAAGCAGAAAAATGTTCTCGTTCAAAAAACAATTTAACAAGAACATTTTCCTCAGTCCACGTTTTTAGCTGTGAGACCGAACTAGATGGAAGTACTTTGGCTGGATTAGATACTTTACAATTTAATGTGAGTTACAATTTAAAGTGAATTCCGCACTACTATGAACTTGTATCTATACCAGCGAACTGGATTGTAGTACTTTAACTGTGTTGTCTACTTTTACAGGAAGCTACAGTTCAAAGCAGATTCCGCACATCTTTGTATGCACCGTCTCAAGCCGTATCTGAAATTCAAATCCAGCTTCTATGAATCTGAACGTTAAAGAGTCGACCATATAATCCCAACGCGATTTATACCTCATAAAAGGCCCCTATCGGCAGAATGGCTGCTCTTTCGATCTTAAGACATTCCTTGTCTTGGCTCAAAAAGTTTTGTGTTTCTTAGAAGAAATCAATTGAATTTTTTAAACTTTTCCTCATCAATAAAGAAATGCCAAAGAAATGTTTTACAATATATATCCAAATATGAACTTTTAAAATTGATGGTTAGTTTCACAATTATTCGTAAATGACAATTCTAAAAGGCACTACGGATTTTAAAATGAAATCACTTAATCAACCCTTAGACAACAACATCACTTTCAACATTTAATATGAATTACGGACCATTTAATTAACATCAATAATATACAATTAAGGTCATAAACTTATTATTCACAGTGGAAAGCTTATATTATCACATAGTTTATGCTTCAATGTCAAGCATACATATTTCTATACTAAAGTTTCATGATTTTTTTCATTATATTTTGTTTTAAACAGCAACTTAATATTTAAATCAGTGCCCGTTATTTATATGGGGCATTAAAAGTCTTCAATATTTATAAATAAATATAAATACATTAATTTCTATAAATTAATCCATATTTAAAAACTAAGAACAAGATATATATATATAAAGCACATTTTTCAATCATTTATATACCAATTATAACCCTTCATTAAATCTAGGAATTGTCATAACACTCCTCCATCATTACTGGTACTTCTAAGAATCGATGATTATCGCTCCAGTATGATGATCATAGATCCATTCAGACCGTATTGGCCAGGTTAAAGAGCAGCCATATTAAGGATATGAGGTTTGAACAAGGAGATATAGTTTTCCCTCATGTACCTGTTCTTCTTTCTCAGCTACTCCCTCTCATCTTCTCAACTATGTGGGGGCCTCTTTTAATCTTTTAGTATAGAACCAGGAGAGAGTAGCCTCATTGCTTTATGGGCGGAGTGATCTTCTAAACTTTACCTAACATTTTCTAGGTCAAGATTCTTAGCAACAACAACAATTAATAGTAACAGATCATTGCAAAGGAAGGATTTTAAATAAGATTCTTTACATGTTTATGAAAAAAATATTACCAGATATTGCCACCAATGATCCCATAACTGCATTCATCATAATAGGAACATCATGCATGCCTTTTTTAACAATGAAACTGAAAATATATACAACACATAATGATATATTGCTTTTTAACCGCTGAGATAATTATACACAAGCAGTAAAAAAGAGTAAATAAATGATTTTATAAAATGTAGTAAATTCTAAAATAATAAATAACTCAATATAATATTTATGTATTTCTCTGTTTTATAAAGTTATATATTTGTATATTCTAGAAAGTTATATACACTCATTGTCATAAAAATTTGCGTACCAAGAAAGGTTGTCAGAATCGAACGGAATTTTATGTATGTGAGTGCAGCATTAATATAAGTGATGCAAAATCAAAGCAAAAGGATCATTTATTACAGGAAAAACTACAAAAGAATGGAGGTTCTATTATCCTGTTGGGCCACATCTAGCTCGAATACACGATGCGATATGGGCGTGCATTGAGGCATAGAGGTCCCGTATGATGTCCTGCGTCATCTCATTGCACAATTGAAGGGTTTGTTGCAAAAAGGAGGTAGCTCCATCCTGGGGGAGTTTGGAGTTACATGTACTATCTTATAGCAAAAAAAAACTTCATTTGGTGCAAAAAAGATGTAGATCCGATCGTTAGTAATTGTGTTTCTCACAAATGGGGCTGCCTGTCTCGTTAGTTTGTTGCAAGATAGAAGTAGCTCCTAGTTACCTCCTTTTTTCCTCAAACCAATGACGTAGTTGCTTACAGAAAGGTTGCACAACACTTATCAACAGTGGAATGTTTTTGGTCGTGTCTTGTGTTTTTGGTTCTAATAAACATTATAAAATTATTTTAAGAATAATGAGTGATTCGAAAGAGGAAATACTATTTAGCTCTAGATCTAGTGATTTATTTAAGCCTGCTGAAGGAGAGGAAATCACTTCCAGAGAAGATGATGGAAACAACAATCGTATTCCCGGTAAGAAAAGGAGGATATTTTTTCACAACGAAATGTAGAGTTTTCACTTATGAAAAATCCCAATCGATGCAGGAGATATCTTATGTAGTGAGAGTGTTGAAATTCTCTGCAACAAAATAGTAAAAATGTTCAACGTTCAAATTCCCCTTTAATGTTAAACAACCTTTAGAAAGCATAGTCCCACTCCCTACTGCTAAAGACTGCAAAAAATATGTAAAGGAACTAGCCCTCATGTAAGGATGTAAGGATGTAAAGGGACGATGTAAGGATGTAAAGGAGCTAGCCCGCAAATACGTCGCACAAAATGATATGTGATTTTACGACGGACTACAACCAGACAACAAACCAGATGAGCCAGATGTAACAGAAGGCGGATGTGATGATTGAAAAATGTAATTGTAATTTCTTTAAATAAAATATTATGATAGTAGATTGCGATTTTAGTGAAATAGTTTTACTAGAAGTAGATAGAACATCCATTTTGTGGCAAGAAAGAAGTAGCTCCAACAATCACACAAGTGTCATTTCATCTGGAAGATATATTTTTGAGTGAACATACTGTTCTAATATGTAAGAACAATAAGGAAATTCACCAAAAAAATTATTTCCGCACAACTTGGAAATTTTAATTTTAAAACGTTTCTTTTTTTTCTGAAAACTTAAAAAATTGGAGCTACCTCCTTTCTTGCAGAAGACTCTTCAATTGTTGTAAGCGCGCCTCTAGTTCGACCAAACTCGCAGGCCGTCCAACTTGCCGTCCCAAGTGATCACACATATCCTCGATTGGTGACAAATCTGGGTATCTGACAGGCTAGGGAAGGGTGGTAATGTGGCGGAGGCATTCCTGTGACACCCTTGCTGTGTGTAACTGAGCATTGTTCCGTTGAAAAATGTCTACTTGGAGCCCTGCCATGAGTGACAATACATGTGGCTGAAATATATCACGAACGCATCGCTGGGCTGTCATGGTTCCGTGAATCAATATTAGAGGTGACTTGGTGTCGTATGCGACGGAATTCCCTTACCCTTTACCTTAATCAATAAATCAAAAAACATTACTCATTAAAATCAACATGTCTAACTTTAAACAAATTAGCATTTAATAACACGTCTATTATTATGATAATTAAAATTACATAAATTTACTATAAAATCGCTTGAAGAGGAGAAAGCACTCGTGTGAGACCAGTTTATTTTTATCGTATTCCAATTAACAAAACGACCTAATATATATGAAGATAGGTACATATCTTTGCATATTGTCTCGTTTTGCTGGCCTGTTACTCTAATTGGATATCACTAATTATCCCAATGGTATTCAAACTTGACTCATTCTGATTCTTACTTCGTTTCTCCAGAGCATGTTTTTCTCCTCGGTTGAAGATACACCCTTTGCCTCCATTGGCTATTGCTCAGTGTGAGGTCTTACAGACGTTTCATTGGTTTTTCAGTATCGAGTGAAGTTTGGTTCAAATCTTGGCCCTAGGATATTTTTTATGCCCCAACCACACCTGCAATGACTATATGCCTGCGCCTTTGTTTGTTCGCAAACATCAAAATCTGCATATGATGTCTACTGGTCTCACATTTAGAAAGTTTTATATTTGCATGTTTTAGAAAGTTATATATTTACATGTTTTAGAAAATTATGTAATAAAAGTTATTTATTTTTACATATTTTAGAATTAAAGTCTTTATGAATGTAATATTTGAGACAAATTGACTGATATTCTACATATAATGCAAAAAAAAGCTTCTAAAAGCAAGATATCTAAATAAACATAAGTAGAATGATAAATACATATTTTTATGCTTTTTATACATTTTACACTTGTATGCACGGCTTTTTTTTTATCTACCGTGGATTTTATTTGCATTTATTAAACAAATTTATAAATATGCAACACAAAAGTTTTACCTGTAAATCATACCAACTAACCCACCACCTGAAGAAGCAAGGACTGTAGTTACTGATGCTCTGAAAAAGGTTTAGAAATTATTTGAAAAGAACAACTAGAAACCTATCAAAGTTTTAGATATTTAAATTCAATTTGTAAAGATTAGAAATGATTAAAGTGAATTTAAATAATATATATACAGTTAAATAAATGTGAACATTCTTCACATAAATTTCCAAGCAATCCCCTAATTACTACTCTAATTATTACATTATTCAAATTGTATTTGAATATTTTATTCTTACTATGCATATATAGATAATACAGATACGCTCCCATTGCAGATAACAGTATCCACTGACTGGTTTCGTACTTATTATGTACCCATTAGCATGGATAGTCTGCAATGGCTGCAAGAAGACTTAATATTGAAATTTCTTCCATTCTTTAATGTTTCTAAATAATTTCTTGTATTCTTATATGATACCATATTTAAGACAAAACATGTAAACATTGTTTACATTTTTATCTATTAAGTTGGGAGATATAAGCATCCAAAGTATTTACATTTTTCGAAACGCTCCAATTTCAGCCGGAGATGTCCCAGCTATAAAAGTTTCACATCAAGTATGAGAGAAATTAAGGACTATCTTATTTTATGCCAATAAGCTCTAAGGAAAACCATATTCATCAATTTTAGTTGCTGCACCGAAAACATAAGTCCAATGTTTTGAAGCCTTTTTAATGGCGGAAATTTTCAATTACTAAATTGCCCTTTTAATCTCCGAGTTTGAGCTGTATGTTTTTATAAATTCCATGGAAGAGCTGATTGATTTGATAAACTTTGATGGTAACCACAGACTTGCAAAAACTGCATATAACAGTGGGTTTTGTTGCTTATAGTGTAGATTACAACTATTCGGCGCTGACGAGCACTACAAATAAACTGATCAAGTTTGTGATGTGTTGTTGCTCTTTGAACTCGATTCTAAATTATTTATTACCTTGATGAATATTTCCATTTGTCGTCAACAATACCATTTGTACTTCCTGCACTAAATCCAAGCCATCCCCACCTAAAACGTTAAAAATGCATGTTAATAAATTCATGTATTAAAAAATACAAAATATGGATGCTAATTAGATTATTTTTATCATTCTGTATAATCACTACAGAGTATATAAAAATTAAGGCAAAACTATATTTTAATTTACTATGACATGTTAACTAAATATTTATTCTAAATTTGGCTACATAAATTTAATGCACTATATAGTATTTACATAATAAAGCTTCATTTATAGAAGCAATTAATGTGAAAACGAAATAAAATGCAATTTCCTTTATTTTGGAACTAAGACTAATAAATAAACAAGTTTTAACAGTAAAGCAAAGCACGCAATAAATACATCCATAATCATGAAGTTAACTTAAGAACACATTAATTTGATCAATACAATTTACCATTGAATTTTAAAATGTTTCTAAATCTCAATATCGGAATTTTTATCCCATCATCATATTTACTCTAAATATAGCTATATGTTATGGGAAATGTAAACAATAATATAATTACGGATACTACTTACACAAAATTGGTAAATTTATGCATTTTTATTCTTGCTATTGTAACACTGTATATATCTGAAAACGCTTGCTGGGTGAAAATAGTTCTTTTCAAGAAATATTGTATTATTAGTATTTTGTTAGTACTGCCTTCTTTATATTACCATTATGTGTAATAAGGTATCACACGTGTAAATGTCCACAAACATTGCGTTTTAAAATGATATGAATTTTTAATATAAGTTATTCGAGAATAAATTATATTACAAAATTAAATACCACAAAGCACCTAGCTGTAAGAAAATAAATATATATTAATTATATTCATCAAAAAAAAAAATAAAAGTTAACTAGTGTGTGGCTCAACTGGACTTTCACATATCAAAATCCATTTTTTAAGTAGCTTGTGCTTTTCAATTTTTTTTTCCAAATTTTGCAAAAAAAATTGAAAAATCTGTAATGATTCAACTACAAACAGACAGACGTAAATCCCTCCAAAACTAGTCAAAACGTATTCAACAGGTCATAAAATATATATTAGCATCAAAATCTCGAAATCGAAATATTTCGTGAAAACGCACTTTCTTTATATTATATTTTATAGTATAAGAAAGTAATAAGTACTCAAATATAGAAAAAAAATCTAGTTTTCATTTAAACATGACGCTGCAAAATCACATGAACATGCAACTAGATAGACAGTATATGTTTCACATTTCTTAATTAAAGCAAAAACACAAGATAACATGGAACCTATACTAGTTTCTGCAATACCTCCTAAACCCTAGTTGATCTATTTTATCCTATTCGGATATTATGACAGCTTTTAATTAGGAAATTTTTTTATTGCTTTCCATTTTAATAAACAACTTTAACAAGTAAGCTCCACACATTTTCCGCAGAGATTAAATCGGACAAAATAGCAAGCCATTCCATTACGTGCACTCCATTATATAAATACCATTCCCAAGTGCTGTTCTCCATGAGAATGGATGCATTACTCTGCTGGAAGATAAAGAAAGGTCCACCAATTCGTTTTGCCAAAAGGCAGTAAATTAACCTCTAATAGTAGATCGTGGTAGCCCGCAGCTCTTATTCTGCCAGATGGGGACCAGACAGATGGACACAGACAAGATTAGACACGTTATATGGTGGTGTCCGAAACCAGCCCAAACCATGAGTCTATCCATCACCCCCCTCCCCGAGCCGTCTATAATATTTTCTTTTTCATCAGAGAATTTCATCCTCTGATTTCCCTGACATGTAATAATTCGCCCAGCTCTCTTTCACTTACGCTCTTGCGAGATTATAATTTTCACTTCCCACAAACAAACTTAATGTGCATCTGGCAAACCTTGATACAGTGTAGATTTAGACACATATATCTGTGAATCCTTCGCCAGTTATCCCGATGACATTTTCCCGATACTTAATAGCGGAGTTTATTAGATAGATTAATTAACTCAAGATTAGATCACTTAAGATTAGATTACTTGATATCACTGGGCTTCTTATTAACAGCTCGTTTCTGCCGTGGAGACAGTAATTTGTAGATACCTAAAGATCACAGACGCAACTAAAATATTAACACAGATAAACTAAATGCATGTGGAACGCTTTTCTATATAGGTAGTATTATTTGTATACTTCAAGTTTTATACTCAGAAGCGCTATTTATTACTCCCACTCGGCATTAAAACCAGAGGGGCTTAATTTCACTGCGCGTTCATGTGATATTGAAACACCATGTTTCAATAAAAATTAGATATTCTATACTTGAGTACCTATTACTTTCCTTATATACATAATGTATAAGGAAAGTATTGTGACGGGGTCGAAAATTCGAATTCGATTTTCGACGGGAGATCACGTTTCAAGGATCCCTGATCACGAATCAAACATTTTTGAAGTGATGTCTCTGTGTGTGTGTGAAAGTATGTATGTGTGTGCGTGTGTGTGTGTGTGTATGTGTGTGTCAGTGAGACTGTGGAGATGATAACTGATGAACGAATGAACCGATTCGAACAAGATTTGGTACAAAAATCACAATCCTCAAACACTGTAAGCCTATTGCTTTTATACGCAAACGAATGTTCAGAACCCACCCCCCCCTCTCTCAATTTTCGAATGAAATTTTGAAAAAATCGTCAAAAAATCAAAACCGCTAATAAAATTACGCAAATATACATTTCTTATGTAATTTTTTATTAGAAAACGATTGACATGAATTTTAGAACGCTAACATGAACCGTTCTCGAAATATTGCACATTTTTCAAAAAAATTATCAAAAAGTCATATAAACTAAAAAAAAATATTTCTTATTCAGAAACATGTTCACTTTTCATATGTAATACCATGCGATAAATTGGGTGACATCATTCTCGTGGATCTATATCGTTCCATTCATGAAAAAATATACTTTAAGTAATACTTTTGTATTTGAACACCAATAGTTATTTATCTGCTGTAAGAATAACTTATTTCTTCGTCCATAACGCTTGGCGAGATTTTGGCGACAATTTTAGCGGAATTTCGCCAACTTGGCGACTTTTTTTATATGTTGCCAATTTAACAAAAATCTCGCCAAATGGATAAAAATGACGCTAAATCAATGAAAATGACGACTCATTGTCGAAAATTCAATATCTTGGAAAGGATATTAGTATCTACTATAAGAAAAACCTATTTTTTTACTGTAAAAGTAGTAAATTCATTACATTACATAAGGAAAGTCACGTGGTGCCCACATCAGATTTTTTTTATTTTGTTAATAAGTATAATCAATAAATATGCATTTCATTACATCATGGTGCTTTATATATGGATTGTAATTGCTTTATCTAATTTACGCTCGAATAACGGGGTGTTCATATCGTTTTAAAACTCTCTATAGATGCTGTCTGCTGAAGAAGGAGAATATTTATTCAAATATTGCTGTACATTTTGTACATAATTATTAACTCTAAACAATTGATTGATATCCCTCAAATTCTATACACAGCAAAAAAGGAAAGCGTGAATTTTTATTCAACATGAGATATTGGAAATATTTCCTCACAATTATAATAAAATAGTCCATTCAGTTTTCAACTTTATATTTACCATAGCATAAACAATCCCAACAAAGCATTCGTTGGATTCCCTAAAGGCAGCGAATTTGTTCCTCTATCATACCGTCCAGTACGAGGTCCAAGAATTGCTGCAGCGACCAGTCCGCAACACCCACCAACCAAGTGGACAGTTCCCGAACCACCGACGTCCACTGCACCCAACGAAGCCAGAAATCCATTATCCCTCCACATCCATCCACATGGAATGCTGTAGACGAAGATAATCAGCGCAGTGGCAAGACAATAACTTGTAAATTTACAACGTTCTGCCATCGACCCGGAGATGAGTGTTGTAGCTGTTGTGGCATAGGCCAGCTGCAAAAGAATAAGTGAGAATATTTCCATATTAATGGGAAATAACATGCAATGTATTCGTTTGAATCAAATTTCGAAGAACATTGTCTGCAATGTTATTTTTGTAGAAATTATGTCATATTATACAAATAGGATATGTTAATATAAATGCACTCATAGTAATATTTATTTCAATTCATCGATAATTATTTATTACTTTTATATATGTATTTTACACTGCGTATGCTAAAATTTTTATGCATGTGTTTTTGACAAAAACTGATTTCTGTTATTTATATTTATTTACTTATTTAGTTTTTTTTTTACAAAAGCGACTTTATTTTTTCAGAAAATTGGGTTGTTGTTCTGTTATGTTTGGTGTGCTTTATTCTGTTATGTTTATTATTAATTTTTACATATACATATGGTTAACTGTCAACTTTTTCTACATCTGTTTTCCATTCAAGCAGCGATATATTAAACAAGAAAAAAAACTTAAACAGCCTGCAGAAAGCACTTTACTCATGAAGTTCTTAGCCACATTGAAGAAGTTTCTGGATCTCGCTAAAAGTCGCCAAGTTGGTGATAATTCTTAATTCGCCTCCAGGGTCAAGGGACCTGAACCTTCAAATTATAACAATAGTTTTCTGTTAGGTATTCGTAACAGTATGATGTCACTTCCGTTACATACTTCCGTTTCAACCCTGTCATATTTTTTCCATGATTTACCCTTTACCCCACACCCTAATATATTTTACATCAAGAATAATTAAAAGTAAAATATGCATTTTTTTAAATATCAAACGAACGAATTAAGGTCGATCCTGCTTAAGAGAAATTGTCTTACTTATTCAAGGACAAACATTTACCTCACTGATTGAAAAACATCGATGTCTTTGCTATTTCAAGTGCATACAAAAACTCTTCATATCTGAGTTAAACATCTTACATGCACATGCACTCTATGTGTGCGTATGCATGTATACAAAGTGTAGACACAAAAAATCAAGAACGAATTCCCCTAATTCCCCTAATTCCCCTAATTTTTATGTGTAACAGAGTTCCCATCGATGATAAGAGATTGTAATTCCTGAACGACAGAGTGTCAGCTGATCAGTTCGATGATCCATGATTCAATTCTCGATTGAGGCAGCAAGGTTCGTTATAATTGCACTCGAACGACTTGGCTATTTTAGTTTTCTATCTGAATATAATGAGCTTTATAAGCTGCAAATTTCATCTACATGTCACAAATTATTGTTAGTATGTTATATTAAAATTTCCGAATTTCTTGGGTTGTTCTTAACTCCCACAATGGATGTTTCCATACTTTTTACTATCCTAATCCGATTCAATAACACTGTTGCTTCCAATATTAAAATAGAACCTTTTTTTATAATAATGTTCCTTCGTTAAAATATGGGCATTACTTTCAAATAAAGGCAGACATGGCCGCAGAAAGCTACTTTAAGACCTACAGTTTGCAGTTTAAGGATTGACACAAAATCTTTTTTTATCTTGTAAGAAATACCGATGGATTTATTAGTTTCGAAAAACCTTGACTTTATAAGAAATAAAGATAGAACGAACGTTCAATGGATTTATTATTTTCGAAGAACTTTGACTTTATAAGGAAATAAAGATAGAATGAAGTTCAAAGCATACAATAGTTGGATTGCAAGTTATCAGTTTACTTTCAAATTGGTATTTTTTCTAACTTAAGCTATTTATACATTTTATTTTAAACGTTAAATAGCTTTATAATATAAATTTTTGACTAATGATCCCAATTTAGCAATCAGCATTGAAAAACAAATATAGCTTTTTAATGATCGTCAACACCAAATAATCGTTACTACGCTAACAACGAGGGAACTTGTTATGTTCCACAATTTCAAAATTCTCAAAGGTAACTAACAAAATGAACATGTTTCTAGGTCAATGTTCTGTAAATGTATTAGTCGAGCTGTTTGGAGAAACAGTTTCTCTATAACTACTACTAATATTTATGAAAATCATGACATATAGAATGTTTTCTTACTGTACCTGTAATAAGCGGTTTACTGTTAGTATAATATTGACCTAATATATTTTATTATACACAACATTGCGAAATCGGGTGCTGATTATAAGCACAAAATCAATCCGCTGATTCTGGTTGCTGTAGGCAGAGCTTCCAAATTATTGAAAGTAGCTCACATTGATGTATTTTGATAGTATGAACGTACATTTTTGTTACCTAAATGTTTTGTTAATTATTATAATATAATTAAAGAAGGTAGACAAAATTTCACGCGTGATTTCAATTATTTCTACAGGATTTTAAAGATTTCTACTTTCTGATATCATTTTATGAAAGCTAGATGTTGATGACCGTCATATGACTTGGTGCATGATTTGTGTAAAGAATGTTTTCTCATCTGCCCGTTTGCAGGCTTGTTCGACTTCATGAGCAGACGCGGACCAATGTATCTGCCAAATATACATCAATATGGTCAAATTGCCTTTAAATTTATCGACAAGACGGACAAACAGAAATAATGACTTTTCTTATAAAAGTGTTTATTCAAAAATTTCCGATTCTGAGATTTTGGCAAATAAGCACGTTTTTTATGATCTTTTCATTTTTAAACTGTCGAAGAAATGACGATCTCTTACTTGGTATAATTAACATAATTAGAACACAAACTCATTGGCATTTACGATTTCTATAATATAATTTCTTAAGGATAACAATATTTCTTGTAACAATGTAGTAAATACAGGAAACTAAGAGTTTCAAAGCGGTTTTTGTAAGCAAAAATTGTTAAAAATAATGTATATCAACACAAATTAGGAACTAGATTCATCGATTTCATCAACTTGACTAACCAGTTCCAAACAAATATATTTATATAAAATTAAGAATATCAACGTCAATAATTTTAAATATTGCGTGCAAATTGTACGTACAATAATCCGTTCGAGTATGAAAACCAAAGACTTACAGCCTAGAAAGAAAGAAAACCAAAGAAAACCAAAAGACTTACAGCCTAGGGGAAAAGCATAGAGGGTTACCACGATGCGAAGAATTGTTACATGGAGCTAGTTTAAATATACTAATTACTTATTTTTTTTTATAATTGAAGTGGGGACACCTCAACTTCAATAATACATTAAATCAAAGACAGCGAATCGTATATTAAAAGGTCATTTAATAAAAACCATCCTCTATGACGTACAAATATTAAAAAGGGCCACAGCGCTTTCGGGTATCACCATACCCTTCATCAGTAGCTATATAAGAATTACCGTGCAAACAAGCTCAGATACAGACCGAATCGGCAGACAAAATTTGCATAAATCAACTACGGAAAATGATAAATAAATTGTATTATAAACAGGGAATTTTAAAATTAAACAAGTATTAAATACAAATACAAAAAAAAATAAAACATGCCCAAAATTCAGCAAAGCATATATTACATCAAAATGAAACGTCACAGATAGCTTTGCAGAGGTTTGACACGAATAGAGTCGAAGCGCGCGGTAGCCCAATGGTTAGCGCGCTGGAATTGCACTCGGTAGGCCCGAGTTTGATTCCAGCAACTGCCAAAACTGTCGCCGTGTTCACGCGGAGTACGATCACGTTAAACATGTGGGTCCGTAAGTCCTTCCGAGAGGTTGGTGGGGGGGGGGAAGGAGGGCACGGTCCCTGTGGATGCCTCCCCCCCCCACTGGGTTCCGGTCTAAATTGGGTGGCACTTCCCGGCCGTCCAAACAGTTACCTTACACCTTTCTGTTAGGTCATATGGTCTGGGTCTCAACAACAACAAAGAATAAAGTCGAGAACGAGCCGCCAAGCGTAACTTAAAATCTGCACAAGATCTAAATTACAAATGGAATCACGGTACATATAAATAAACAGGGATTCATAAAAAAAATATTACGAGGGTTATTGCAATTCATTAAATGGAAAGTTTTTTTAAAAAAAGGGTTGAAAGTTATCATTAACAATACATTAGGAAAGAGCCGTAGAATGCTTACCATTCTTGGCGTCACGAAAATACGTCACACACCAATATAGAAATTATATTCATTATCAGGAGTTAAAAGAGGTACATTGTATACCTCAGCATGGTTTTTAAAGTTATCGCTATCCCTAAACTTATCGGTGCGAATGCGATTGAATAAAGTGGGTTTCGGATTCGAGTTTTCGACAGGAGCGCACGTTTCCAGCATCCCTGAAAGCAAATGATATGCTTTTGAGGTGATGTTTGTGTGTATGTGAGTTCCAGTGAGTCTATGGAGACGATATCTCACGAACGAATGGAGCGATTCGAACGAAATTGTGGTACAAAAATTACAATCCGTGAATACTGGAAGTCTTTTATTTTTAAACGCAATCGAATGTTAAGACCGCCCTAAGTTTTCGAGAGAGATTTTGAAAAAATCATCAAAAATTCAAAACCTTTAATAAAGTTATGCAAATAGTCATTTCGTACGTAATTTTCTATTGGAAAATGATTGACATGAACTTTAGAACGCTGGCATGAACCGTTCTCGAGATATTGCATATTTTTCAAATGAATTTGTCAAAAAATCATATAAAATAAAAAAATATATATTAACTATTGTGAATTTTGTTCACTTTTCATATGTAATATCATGCGAAGCTTTTGGTGACATTATTCTCGTGAATCTAGCTCGTTCCATTCATGAAAAACGGTACTTTGGGTAATAATTTGTTTTCGGACCACAATATTCATTTATCTGCTATAAGAATAACTTATTTCTACGTCCATAACGCTTGGTGAGATTTTGGCGACGAATTTTGCAGATGGTTGCCAACTTTAAGACTTTTTTAAATGTCGCCAATTTAACGAAAATGTCACCAAATTGATAAAACTAATGCTTAATGAAAATAACGACTAATTGACGAAAATTTAATGTCTTGGAAAGAATAAAAGAATCTATTATAAGAATAACCTAATTTTTTTGTCCATAACGTTTGGAAAAATGTTGGTAACAAATTTGTTTGAATATCACAAACTTGCTGGCATTTTAAATGTTGCCAAATTGACTAAAATGTCAGCCAATTGATGAAAATTAGCCAAACAGATGAAACCGATTCTAAATCAATGAAATGGGGGCTAATTGATGAAAATTCAGTATCTTGGAAAGAACATAAAAAAGTAAGTTATCCGTCCGTCCGTAACGCTTCGCGAGAAATTTAGCGGGGCGTCGCCAACTTGATGACTATTTTAAATGTTGCCAAAGTAACATAAATGTCGCCAAATGGATTAAAATGGCGCCAAATTGAAAATAATGTTTCGCAAATTCTGATTTCCGTCATTTGACCGGCAT